>OZ017783.1:65000-440000 GCA_963969325.1 Lycopodina hypogea | reverse complement strand
AATTTACGATTTGTCTGTATGTATGTATATTTTCTATCTTCTCCTAGACACTTGGGCCTACCAGGCTTAAATTTTCAGGGGGTGATAGGGTTTATCATGGGGGTTTTTAGCAAGTTTAGTGAAGATTGGAGTAAAAATCTGCCCATAGGGCTGAAGAGGCCAAAAATGGTCTTTGGCTAGAAAAACTCATGGAGCTACAGGTCTAAAACTCGTTATGCACACACAACTTGGCTCTGGGAGTAACATGGGATGGGTCCCACTTGGCTACACCTCTCCCTCTTGGTGTGTAAGGCCAAAAAAAATGCCAAAAATGGTATTTCGATAAAACACTTGAACCTAGATAGTTATATTCATGAACCCTCGTATATTTGATAAGTGTTGTCTTTAAGGCCATACCACTTCATGCATTAGTATCAGACCAAAAATAGAGCCAAGAATGGTACTATGTCAAATAATTCTTAATTCATACATTTGTTAATTTGTTTGTTTCTTTGCTTGTTAGGTAAATACTCCTAGACAATTGGGCTTAAAGGACTCAAATTTTGAGATTTTGTGGGAGTCACCCTGGGGACACTATGACGAAGTTTGATGAAAATTAGTTTTTTTCGCTAACTCCTCCCAAATGATTAGGCCTATAGCCCTCAAATTTTCATGGTTTGATAGGGGTTACCCCAGAGACGTTATAACAAAGTTTGGTGAGGAGTGGTTTGTTTGCTAACTCCTTCCAGACATTGGGCCTAAATGGCTCCAATTTTCAGGGTTTGCTGGGGGCACCCTGGTGTGGTTCTAAAGAAGTTTGATGACAGTCAGAGTAAAACCCTATTCTCACCACACTTGGTCAGCCCCTTGACCAAGCTCCTTTGGGGCTTCCCTCCCTTCATAAGACTATAACAAAAAATTGAAACAATTTTGGAACTACATCAGGGAAATAAATATCTGTAGGTGTTTTTCGCTAGCATTGTGAAGGAAAAAAAAAGAAGGTGCACTAATCCACTGCACTAAACAAATAAATACCAGCATGGTAGAGGATGACTTCTTGGTGTCAAAGTCTTGAGTTATTGGTCCACATACCTGAAGTGGATGGCTTCAAGCATACAGTTATAACTTCAGATTGTAGTGCTTCTTAGGGTGTGAATATCATGGCTCTGTGGCTTTCCTCTTCCAGAAGCAACTGATGTCACAATGAACATCCCAACAATATATAAAGCATAAATTGTTGTAGAAGACTCATTCACAACAGCTATTGCTAATACAACCAGAAAGATACCTTACTCCATCAAACTTCATAAGACTCAACAGCATATTAATTCATATCAGCAGCAATATTCACTTGATAATGGGATGCATGAAAACTGCAACATTTTGTCTAGCTGCACTGTTCTTCTACAGTGAATGTGTGTTGAGCAGACCCATAGAGAATAGACAAGATCTCCAAGAAATGGAGCAAGAATCACATTAGCAAGAAGAGAATGACATCAACTGAAGTTTGCTATACTGAGCAGAAGCTCTGAAAAATATTTGACAATGCTTAAAAATGGCTCTGTGTTTGCATCTGGGGTTCCAGTGAGGGGACAGTTGGCACCATCTTCACACTGGTACCTCCACATGTCTGGAGGTGTCCACAGATTAGAGAATGTGCACAAATGTGATCACTACCTTGCAGTGGCTCACAGAGACAATGTCACTTTACTTATGACACATGATATTAGTAAACCTTTCACTATCGAGATGACAAGTGATCCACAGAAAAATAATTCTGATATTGGAGATACACGACAAACTATACAGCATAGAGACTATCTCCAGTGAGAACTCTGTGTCAACATTCGCTGTCCTCATAGAGTGGAACATTCATTCAGTTGACACTCTCACCAATAACATGATATTTATGAGAAATGGCACAGACTGTTATCTCTCCTTTGATAGTGAAGGCTACCTACATAATAATCTCTGTACCTTACTTGGCATGGGAAGCAATGTGGATTTGGTATTTTCACCAATATTTTAGCCCAACCAACCACCACCATACAAAACATGGCAACAATCAAGAGTACTGGTTTATGGACAACTACACAGATAAAAAAAAAATTATTGCATCATTTATTACCACTATATCAATATATATTTTATATAATTCATTCATATAGAGTCTGTAATTATGGATCACTTCAATACTGTACCCTCTACTATTCTTGCAAATGGTTGGATCATATATTGTAACAATAATCACGACTGCATGAAGAGGGAAAATTCTAATGCATCATGGCAGGCATTGATAGTCTGAACAGCCAGACTTGGGTGGTACCTTTTCTGGGGGAGAAAAAAAATCAAAAAATCATGGTCCTGTTTTGAGGTGAAAACTCATTTCAAAGGAAATTTAAAAAATGTAAATCATTTTTAGTTTTGAATAGTGAATTACATTCTTCAGGTTTTCTGGAGTGGAAAGTGGTTGTGCGTTAGTACTACAATTACAGTGGCTATTCTTTGAAATTAAATGGTTTACTAAACACAAATTAAATGAACCAGGAATTGGGACACCTAGCTTGCACATTAAAGGAGAAAATATACTATACAGAAAAGGGGAGAGAGAAGGAAAGTTGAATCAAAATCTGAGGGAATGGAGAGCATGGATGGAGGAACAAAATGTTACTTACGGGCCACTTCATTTGGCTACATCCAGGGCTAGCTACCATTCTCATACCCAAATAGCCATCAACACATCCTCTGATCAAAAGGCAACAGATATTGTAAACCATGAAATTCTTAATAATTGATTAATTTATTATTTATGATCATGTCGCTGATAAGTTGTGGGAAGTTAGCGGTAATATAACAAGCACAACAGTCTGACAAATTCAATACTTTAAAACTTCATCACATGCCCACGCTAACTTCCAACTTATTCAAGGCAATAACAGGGGAATGTAAAGATTTCAGCTACATGATTGTAAGCAACTTCATTTTGGATAGGAACACAAATTAATGTGAGGCACTGCATCCATTAAAAAAGAAGAGGATAAAACATGAGCAAAACAGTCTAATGAAGTCAATACTTGACATATCTATCCATAAAACATGCCCACCCCTCGACATGTCCTACCATAAAACATGTCCATCCCTCAGATATATCCTACCATAAGGACATATTCTCCCCTCAGACATGTTCTCCCTGAAGTCATGCATCATCTAAGACATGTTCTTCTATGAGATATGTCCTCCCGTAAAACATGCCCTCCCATAAGACATGTTATCACATAAGACATGCCATCAAGTAAGACAATCGTGTGACCACAGCCCATCAAAGGTGGTCTAGCTTCCCAGTTTACTCATCTATTTACTTTATTGAGAAGATTTGTTGTTCTTTTAAAAAAAAATTGTTCAAAAGTGAGCATCTGTGTGTTTCATTTGTCGGCATTATTGGGAGGTTAATGAGCTCTGTTATAACATAGATGATTAGGTAAATGTATAATCACATACACTTCCCCCCCCCCCCCCCGTCTGTTCATTCACTCTGATATCTGCCACATGCCAGCCAAGTTTGGAAAGAACAAGCCTAACATATAGGTGGATGCACATGGTACACACACTCACACACAGAGTCAGTGGTGCAGCACATATGATGGACAAGAACATACTGCAGATTTAGTTCAAAGTGAGAGGTGGAGTGAACAATGATCATGGCGGGCAATTAATAAAATGCAGCATTGTGAACTCTCTATGTAGCTGTTAGCTGAAGCCCATGATGGAGTCAAGGTGATTTGCCAGCTTGTAGGGTTGTCCAGGTTCATACACAGCCCACTCTATGCCTGCCAGTTTCTTCACAACACCATTCAATTTTCTGTATATACACACACACACATGCACACACAAGTATTAAAGTATTAATATGACCACCTCAGAGAATCCAGTCTGCGGAGTGGTGTGTGTGTGTGTGTGTGTGTGTGTGTGTGTGTGTGTGTGTGTGTGTGTGTGTGTGTGTGTGTGTGTGTGTGTGTGTGTGTGTGTGTGAGTGTGTGTGTGTGCGTGTGTTGACAGGGTGCTTACTGAGGTGTGGTATGGAAGAGGTGCCCTAGTGAATGCAACTCTTCGGCTAGTTCTGTTTGGTGGTTGTCCATGAGTTGCTCGTTGACCACCATGACCAGAGGCTTCCTCTTAGCAAGACTCTCCATAATGCTGCCAGAACCTGTTGAGGATGAGACAGAACCACTTTACCTCCTCTTCCATAAACTACCAAAGAACTGCCCCAATTCAAACAGGGAGTGATGCTTTCACACCTGACATTGACTGAGTGTAATGCCAGTACACAGTTTGCCATGCCCTTGCAAGCACACACGCATGCACCAGCACGCTCATTGCACACACACACACAAAAACACACTCATTACATGCATGCACATACCCATTACACACACCCATTACGTGCACACATGTATGCACACGTATTACACACACACACCCATTACGCGTGCACACATGTACGCACACGCATTACACACACAAACACCCACACATGCATGCAATGACATTATTAGGACTATCTGTACTTTCAATTCTTCACTTGAAGGAATAGTGCCCCCCCCCCCCCCCCGTGCCATCTTTAATATCTGAGCAGTGACCACATGCACATGTGAACTGGTTTGCTACAGACCACTAGATCTCTATGCAGTAAATTATTTATGTAGTTTGGGCCAAGACTGAAACAGGCAAACTACAGTATTCAGTCTCTGTGGTGGGAGGGGAAGGGGGAGAGAGAGAAAGTGTTGACACACATTTCACAAATACCAAAATAAAAATTGTGTGTGCATGTGTGTGTGTGTGTGTGTGTGTGTGTGTGTGTGTGTGTGTGTGTGTGTGTGTGTGTGTGTGTGTGTGTGTGTGTGTGTGTGTGTGTGTGTGTGTGTGTGTGTGTGTGTGTGTGTGTGTGTGTGTGTGTGTGTGCGCAATATGTGCAGCCTCCTTCAACTCCTGTATGGTATTCACAATAAGCAGAAGTGGAGGCCATGGAGCGATAGCCCCTATCTCTCTCTCTTTCTCTCTGTCTCCCTGCTACCCTACTCCTATCCCCCCCCCCCCCTGCCCTCCCTAATACCTCCATGGCTGATGATAAGAGAGGCCTCCTCCATATCTCTTGCTAGTGAAGCTTTGAAGCGGTACCAGGTCACAGGTAATCCTGTAGTGGGAGTGGTTTCAGGGACATACTTGCCATGTCCTATCTGGACTGTGAGTCTGGAGTAGCCGTCCTCCACCAGCAACTACACCACAACACATGAACACATCATACTGCAACTGACCATCTGTTGACCCTTTACCCACCCTCTCTAGGACCATGTGCTTTGTGCTAATGTTAAAACACACAACCAGTGTTTCCAATCTACTAAAACTGGTGGCATTTCAAACTGAGAATATCAACACCACTAGATATTAACATCCTATTGATCAATGATAGAAATACATATACCCACAGACTCTCTAAACTTAAACTGGAGAAGCAAGTTACATGCAAATGTCTTTACTTTTATGTAGTGTGACTACAGTGCACCAGCTGTGAAGAATATAGTGTGACAGCTGTGAAGAACAAAAAATTTAGGTGATCATATCTTTGAGCGCAAACTCCACCCCTTGCATGTGGAACCTGAAACTGGCGATTGCTTACAAAACTTGACTCTGGGATGAACAAGGGCAGGGTCCCACCAGGCCATACCTGAACCAGTGGGTATGTCAATGTGTTTCTGTTTCTTAGACAATCTGTTGGCATGATTGTTGCAAGTGATATAGCTTCTTTTTTTAAATTTATTTCATATATTTTATATCCTGAGGCTAGGGTCTACACCAATTATTAATTTAATTATTTCATTTCTTTTTCAATTGGTTTCTTCTTCTACCCTGCAGACCAGACCAGAGTGTGCATGGTTGTCCACTGCATGGTTGTCCACACAGTGTGTGCATGGTTGTCCACACAGAGTGTGCATGGTTGTCCACACAGTGTGCATGGTTGTCCACACAGTGTGCATGGTTGTCCACACAGAGTGTGCATGGTTGTCCACACAGAGTGTGATGGTTGTCCACACAGAGTGTGCATGGTTGTCCACACAGAGTGTGATGGTTGTCCACACAGAGTGTGCATGGTTGTCCACAGTGTGTGCATGGTTGTCCACACAGTGTGCATGGTTGTCCACACAGAGTGCATGGTTGTCCACACAGTGTGCATGGTTGTCCACACAGAGTGTGCATGGTTGTCCACACAGAGTGTGCATGGTTGTCCACACAGTGTGTGCATGGTTGTCCACACAGTGTGCATGGTTGTCCATACAGTGTGCCAACTCTTCTCCTCCTTGGCATGGTTCCCTCAGCTGCAAGATAGACAAGATTGACCACCTGTGGCCTAGGACTTGATGGTGAATGGTGTCCGTAAGATTAAGAGTGACTACCCAGGGCCTACCTATCCAGGGCCTACCTATCCAGGGCCTACCTACCCTGGGCCTACCTACCCTGGGCCTAACTACCCTGGGCCTACCTACCCTGGGCCTACCTACCCTGGGCCTACTTACCTAGGACCAGTTTGCACAATGCTGGAGAACGAGTGTAGTGGCAGCCACAGCAGTACACAGACAAGGCTGACCTTATAGTACCAGCATTAGCAATTTATCTCATTCCAAATACAATCAAATCACTCATTCACAATTCACACCCACAGTTCCATTCAGGTTGAAAAGAGGACCTCTGCAGTTCAGGAGGAACTTCCTCTGTCTCATTTCATTGATGAATGAGATGTAGGTTAGTTACAGCTATAAGCCCTGTCCACATCTGCATGGGCTGACTAATTGGCTAGGCAGATTAATTGGTTTTCCTCTACTATGTATAGAAATGGGGTATTCTATTTTCTGGTGTGCTATGTTGTTTTATTATTTTCCCTCCTCAATGTCATCGCACAAAGGGAGGATAGAGAGGGAAAGAGAACTGTTGGTAGCTAAACTCCTAATAGCGAACATCAGCAATATAGCCTCAGGTATGTTCAATAAATATGAGCCACTTGAAGCCTACCCTTCTAAAGGTTTTAGGTGAAACTGGGTTCACCATCGGGATGAAATCAGGTGCAGTGTGGACACCTAGAACCCATTCCAGACACGGGTGAAACTGGTTTTATTGTGCAGTGGGAGTAGTATCACTTATAGACAGGCAGACACTTATGAAATATATTTAGTTCGATTTTTTTAAAAATTACATTTAGTATGACAAACATTAGGCACTGGTGGTGGTGGTGTTAGGTGGTGGTGGTGTTAGGTGGTGGTGGTGTTAGGTGGTGGTGGTGGTGTTAATTGTATCTACACATACAGACATTTTAGCAGGTACCTGCACATATATGTAGACACACAATACCGTATTTAAAACTTGCTCACTCTCTCTGTACCAGTGAGCAAGGGGGGAGAAAGAAGAGACAGAAAAGAGAAAGAAAATTGAAAGGGAGGATTGAGTTTCAGCTATTTCATTCATAAGTTGACATCATTGTTCAAAAAATTTGGGGGAGGGGGGGGGTCTGACCCACCTACCAAAAAGTGAGGGTGCTCAAGCCCCTCTAGCCCCCACCCTTAGCCGCCCTTGCAATATCTACCCTTAGTGGTTATCACGTGTTGCTGATGCAAGCCATGTAGCTATGTTTAGTAATTTTGGTGGCACTTGTGTCAGTGATAATCTTAGGTTGGGACTTTCTGCTGGTTATGGAGGTTTAAATCATCATGATGTAAATGGTAATGGTGGTCCTGATATTGGGACATCTAGCTAAACTTAATATGGAGGCAAGGCTTGCTGGGAGAAGAGGGCAACTTCCAGAAGTGATAATCTTCTAAAGTACTTGAAGGCACAATGCCCACTGTCAATTTCTATTGTCATTAGTGATGGTTTTGCTGATGTGAACCATATACCTGTAATTAGTACTATTGATGGTGGTTGTGAAAATCTTAGCTTGGGATCAGTTGCTAGTTGTGCAAGTTTGAACCATCTTGGTGGTAATGGTGGCCCTTACAGTTTATCTAAAGAAAGTTAAGATGTTGTCTTCTTTTTTTATTATGCATAATATGCTCACTACTGAAGTAATTGGTGTGGTAAATTCTTTGGATAAAGATCAAATCTTAGATTTTTTAAAACATCTTGTTTTTTTCCGAAACTTTCCCTTTCCCCAAGGAGTATATTGTAAAGCTATTGCTTTCATGTGAAATGGCTATAAAATATTCTTGGTTGGTATATAATAAGTTATTGATTGATGTGAGTGGCTACCCTAGCTTCAGCTAATATTATTGTGCAAGCTAGTATAGTTGCCCCGCTCCCTAGCCTATAAACAATTCTACCACTGTGAATAAACTAAGGCTACCTAACTGTGGTTGTGAGTAGCCAACAGTAGGTTCACACTCTCAGTCTCCCTTCAAAATATATAGTATTAAATACTGGTCAGAGACTCTCTGTACCAGCAACTAACAATGATCTTTCCAATATTCAATATACACTATGACACTTTCAATTACTTATAACATGGACACTAAAATAAATAATGTGTTGCTAAAGTTTGCATATCATCCACCAGAGCACCGTTCTTTTTAGCTTGACAAAAATTTCTTTGAGCTTAGATTTTAAGCAGTTGGATCTTTTTTAAGGCTCTGTTATGTTTTGGTCCTGAAAGGCTCGCTATTATTTCACTCCTGGTTTAAACCAATAAGAAAGAGTATGCAAGAACTTGAAAATAGCAAATTTTCCGAAATTCAATTTCTCTCTCTCTCTCTCACACACACACACACACACACACACACACACACACACACACACACACACACACACACACACACACACACACACACACACACACACACACACACACACACACACACACACACACACACACACACACACTGAGCATGATCATTATGATATATTTCCCATGTAGTGTTAATTATTACAACAAAATTTAATCAATCAACATTTAACTAACATTTAGGGAATCTTGAGCTGATAGGGGCATTCCCACAAAACAAACATTCCAAACCATTTCACAGGCAACAAGATTAACTTGCCCCCTCCCAAAGTCGAGGTATGTTCACCATGTATCAGGCGGAGCATATAAAACCACTTGCAATGACCTCTTCCAAGAGATGGGGAAAACCACATAATAAATCCCTACATCATGTAGCTGGCAATTTAGACAATTTTGTTATTACAGTGGAAGGAAAATAATTGCCTATAGGGCAGGGTTTCCCCCAGCATGTATAATTCCCCGCCTCTCTTCCATTTTTTTGTGTTATTGTTGTCTTGATGATGTAATCTCTTTGCAATAGTTGTGGTTATCTTATTTTATCAATTGTTACCATGATGACTTGTCTTATGTTTATTGTTGTTGTTGACAGGTAATCACTAGTGTGCCCAACTCATCAAGAGCCACTTCAGTGTGGAGGAGGTGCGGCACTACTCCGGGCAAGTGTCCAGCCCAGACAGACCACACCTTCCATTGTTCCAGGCCACACCCCTCCATAGTCTCCTCATATCCATACACATCCATCCTGTGAGACTCCTCCTAGCTCTGGACTTACAGCCGTGCCTGTTGCAGGATGCCACCCACATCTCACACGTCCTCAAGGCACTCTCTCTGTGCTTCATTAATCAGCAACGGGAAGCGCACGCCCTCAAGGCTCACTACCTGTCGTACTTGCTGGAGCTGGCTCATAAACACACGACTGCAGCTGTGACCAGCAAGTATGTGTGTACATATGTATAGCATCACAGCTGCAGGTGTGGGAGGAGTGGGTGTGGGAGGAGTGGGTGTGGGAGAAGTAGGTGTGGGAGGAGATGATGAGAGTAGGAGTAGGGATAGACATCGGAGTAGACTCCTCCCACTCTGCCTAATCACATTGCTGCCAGTCCAATATTCCAATGAATAGTTGTGGTCCATTATAGACTGGTACTCCATGAGATAGCTTGCACCCACCCACATTGATTCCTGTCGCATGACTGCTGACTCATGTCATGTAACTGTACAGGCTGCTGCAGTGCACAGAGGCAGGTGAGTGGGTGGAGATGGACAAGTAGCTTCGGCAATGTCTGCGGGAGTACCCTCATGTACACACACCACTTGTCAAACAGATGGTAGCCACCCTGGCAATGACACCTCCTGTAAGTCACGAGTGGTCCTTACTTCAACAAGAACCACCCACCCTCTCCATATGTACATACAACTGCTTCTATCGATGTCTCCTCCTAACCACAGGGCCAACCCCTCACCTCGTACTCTGTCTTCACTTCTGCCATCGTTGGAGAGAGAGCGCATGTCATGTTTCACTGTGTGTGGTCAGGAGAGTGGTCGGAGGGTCGTAGCCTAGACTGAACTCTATCGTGTATTTTCATATAAAGTTCAGCTGTCACACATGTATGGTCACCATAACAACTGATAGATAGGTTGCCTATCTCTGACGTGTGTGTGTGTGTGTGCAGAGCCGAGGTTGTGGCTGACTCTTGCTGCACATGTGGTAGAGATGGTCCTCTGAAGAGATGGTCCATGTGCAAGAAGGTGTATACCCTCTCCCTCACTTACATGGAGTGTTCTGATTGGTGAATCATCCATTTTAAATCACTAGACTATCCTGTGCAGCTTCACTTGCAAGCTGGCTGGGTTAGAACATTCATCTACAATTATTTTTGGCCCTCCACTGAGTCAATTCCCACAACTCAAACAGCATGACCATTTCTTGTCTTTTGATCAAAGGCACTATCTATTGTGGCTTATGTGGAGATGGGAGGAGTTATCAACTCTAAATGCAACCCTCTAACCTAGCTCCCACTTCCCTTGGAGTCATAACGATGTACTTTCCTTCTCTCTCTGTGACCTTTTCTGTGTGCAATAATTCCTCACTTGATGGAGCTCAGTGGAGTTCCCCTATTCTTGGTTCATTTGGTCATGAAAGGTAACCACTGTGATTGGGCCACCAACACACAACCACCCATCACTCTAGAAAACCTTAAATCTTTATTTCACCATCAAATGAGAATTAAAAAAAATTTTTTTTCTTTTTTAATTCCCATGTTCCACTGCAATTATGCAGTCTTGAGTGGAACGTTGTTTACTTTCTGCTAGATTTTTCTCTTTCTCTTTTCTGTAGATACTTTTCAGTTATCCAAGTAATAGATTGAATGTGGACCACCATACTGACACAAAACATGAACCCTTGCAAAATCTAAAATTAAAGGCTTTTCAAAACAGCTGCACTGATACAGCTGCTCCTATTATTCCACCTGAAATGGCTATTATTGGCAATTCAGCTTACTTCGACCATAATTCCAATATATATAACTAACCACACTATGGCACTCAGATCTTAATTTCAGTATTTTAGATACCTATATTGGCACACCCATCCTGTCCTGTCATAACATTGCCAAATTTGGTTATGTGTCCCTCCATATGAGGGAGCAAAGAAAGGAACCATCAGCACAGCTGTGGTCACAGGTCCCTCTTTCATTATTCGGTTGATATGGGTACTGTTTCTGCCACCCTGGAACTAGTTGTGTGAGTATTGTCATCCTGGCTGTCAGTTTCCTGATGCTGTCCGCCACACCTGTGCACTGCAATACCTCCTCTGCTTGTGAACCATCCTTCACATACTGTACACCTCACTGCTCACTTCTGTTCACATACTGGCTTGCTTTGCTCTGCAGTACACTTGTGCCGCATTTTGTCACATTCCCTCCTGAAACATCTGCCACACACATCACACTTGACATCCCTAGGCATGGTCGCCCTTTGCTGCAGCTGATATTGTTGGTATAGGTACTCAGGCTATCACTATTAGCTGTGTGCCACTTCCTTCTCTGGAGAGTCACTTCCCTCTATGGAGAGCCACTTCAAACCAGCTTCTTTTATGGATCTGTGCAGCCTTCATATCTCTCTTCACAAGATCTCTCCACCTCCTCCTTGGTTCTCCATGTGGGCGTGGTTGGGGAAGCCAGCTAAATAGTCTTTTTGTGAGTGTGATGGTCTGGCATCCTAGCTAGGTGCCCCAGCCACTCTAGACGGTGCTTTATGAGCTTAACAATGATGGTCTCCTGGTCTCCCTACTGCTCTCTGGTCATTCTTGAGGTGATTCTCTCTTCCCACTGCCTCATGTTGGTGATTCCCAGTACTGTGTGAATGCAGCAGTGGTGGAATGCATTCAGCTGTTTTAGGTGCTTTCTGAGTAGAATCCAACACTAACCTCCATACAGCAGCACTGAGAGCACACAAACTTCTTCGTATACCTGCCTGTTGGTAGTAAGAGAGAGATTGATATTGGTGAAAACAGCCTTCCACAAGGCACCAAATGCCTTGGAAGCATTGGCTAGGCGCTTGTCCACCTCAACATTAATTCAACCATCTGCTGCTAGTCTGGCTATTCTCCACTGTAGATAGGAGACTAGAGTTTATGGAAGAACTTGTGTATTGAGATATCACCTGTGAAACATAAAGCTGACGGTGTGTCACTCTGAGTAACATTGTATGTAACAATGCAGGCACATTGCACTTAAATTGACCGATGCTGCAATGTCAAACTAATGCATTGATGACCCTTTACCACAACTGTTGCCACTGCATGCTAAAGGTAACAAAGGAAGTACCCACTTTAGACCACACCCACACATTTATCTTTAATCGTTCTAATTGGAGGGTTTAAACTGGGACCAAGGTATGTTCCTGTTGATGCTCCTCTTGGCCACTGGTATACACAACATTAAATTTTCACAAATGCTTGAAACTAAAAAATAAATCCTCACTTTTCTGACAAAAAGAAATTTCCTAAACTAGTTGCACTCTATCAACAGATATAAAAAAATTAGGACCAGCAACTACAAGCCTTGTGGTTTTTTTTAAACAGATGATCAGGTAGCTTGAAGTGTTTGGAACCACATGAGACCCACCAAGAAAGTCGGAAGCAAGCTGTCAATTTCTTTAGGAGTCATATTTCACAAAGAGCAACTTTAGAGCAACCATGTGCTCTGCTGCCAGCATAGAGCATATGAAATAGGCTCCAAAATGATGTGCATAAATACACTCTGGTGATGTTGCATGTTGAAGTGTTTTATTGTATTTTTGTGTGATATAAAAATTGATTTCAAAAATCTGAAGTTAAACTTATCACAAAATTATAATTTAAAAACAACAACAACCCCTAGTTGTATATCCCATTGGAAAGCTTATGAGCTAAGAATCTTAGAGCTGCTAGTGTTTTTGTTAGAGTTGAAAGGCAAAGAAGTTATAAGCCATTGGTGCTTCTCATGAATAATTAATGAGGTTTCTCTTCCTCCCCCTAATATACTAGTGTGCTGTAGTTATCTGTAGTAACCACTTTATGCCCACAGGTTTCCTATTGCAGCAGTTCCTGCCAGAAGTTGGCATGGACCCCAGGCAACCACAAGCAGCTCTGCAAACTCTGGACTTGTGACCACAAGCCACTTCCCTAACATTTCTATGCTTTATTCAAATTAATTCCATGAGCTAATCTTTTATAATTTGTAAATGTTTGTTGTCTTATATATCTCTTTATTTATTTGTTTTTAATTTACTCCCACCCACTCACAAGGAGGATCGGGGAGGGGGGCAAATACCCTCATAATGTATAGTGTGGGGGCAAACACCATCGTAATGTATAGGGTGGGGGCAAACACCACCCTAATGTGTTGGGGGGGGGGGGGGGGGGAACACACTCATAATGTGCAGCTATGTGCAAATGTGTTCTTGTTAGCCAGAATGGGGAGATTGCCTGTATATTGAATTAGCTGTTGCATATTGAGAGTAGCAGAAGTGTTATGTTGCCTTGACCATTTCAAAGGAAAACCACAGCTCAGATTTCTCTCAGTTGTAAATGAGATCAGCAGCTGAAGATACCATATCTTCTGTCTAATTAGTATGGAGGAGTGATTTCTCATGTGACCAAGTCTCACTGCTGTGTCTACTGAACTCTATTCGCTTTGACTTTGCTGTCAGAAGTGATAGGTTTACAAACAGGAGGACCAGTACCAGCTAAAAGTGACTGCAATTAAATTTTTGGGGGATAAGGTATTTCAAGCTTTCCCGCCAAACAGCCAAACACTGAAAAGTCTGATAGCTACAACTCCAACGAAATCTTCCAAGTTCTCCCAAGTTTTCCATATATTTTTTTTAATGATTCTTTGAAGAACCAGGTCAATACTCTGCTTAAGTTGTAGTGTAGTTGTGTTCCCTTTAGGGATAAAATAAGCAACTGGAGATTTGTCATGGTTCTATTGCTCGGCCTTACTACCAGGGCTCATAATAGACAGATAATTTAATCTGATGGTTTAATCTTGCAACATGATTGAATACAAAACCTCTGGTTATAATTAAAGGATAACTATTATTAATCTAGCAATGGGTCAAAAAAATGACTGCAGCTCCAAGGATTTCAATATCATCCTAAAAATGAAATTGGAAAAAGCTTTGTAGATGAATGAAAAATATATATTGTGGAGATGGTCAGTTCATTTTGTTCGTTATTGTTTTTGTTTGTTTTTTTGGAAAAAAAGAAGAAAGGATGCTTAAACAAAAGCATAATATATCTGATGGATTGTCTAAGGCAACTGGCATATATCAAAAGTGTCTCAGTAACATTCATACAGTTCTTGGCTAATGATTAAAAGTTTTTATCATTGATAAAAGTGATGTTTCACAGTTGTCTTTAATGTAATCAACATGTTACCTCAGCAGTTTCACATCACAACTAAGCTTCTATCAATGGCATCTCAGCAGTTTTATAGCACAATGCCCCTCCACCTTCCATAGTTCTCTTCAATGCAATGAACAAAATCTTACCCTATAAGTTCAATATGAATGTTTTAGTCTGCTATCAGGAGTGTACCATGCTAGATCCAACAGAGTTGATGCTTTGTCACAGCTAAAGTTATTAATATCTATCTAAATATTTGCTTTGTGCTTCCCTATCTATTGAATGAACCTGGTTGTATGGCACTAGCATGAAGCTAATTGTCAGACATCAGTTTTTCTCAGAGTTTTTGCTTCCCCAGTAGGCAAGGGACACCACTTCAGGCGGAATTGGATGATATCTGAAATATTGGAAATAAGTAAATATTGAGACTTTTATAGTGATTTTTCAAGCAGCAAAGTCAAAGCAAACAGACTTTAGTGCAAGTTTAGAGGTCTCACATGGTCACATAAGTGGATTTGATGTGGTTAGGCGGTCTCACATGGTCATGTAAGTGGATTTGGTGTGGTTAAATATACTCAGATCTATCTGTGGGTGACTATACTAGTGGTTTATACAATTACGACTATTAGAGTCAGAACAGGATGGAAAAGTCTTAACTTGATCCAAGACTGTCCTGACATGATGATGCTGGGGGGTCGCTCTTGTGACAAGAGGCTTAAACAAACTAACAGAATCCATTTGACACTCTAATTTGAATTCACCCAATGGATGAACAAATTTAACTGTTCACTGTTGATTGCTGTTGATAACATCCAATGCTTCATCAGCAATGATCTAAAACGAAGAAGGTATTGTTGCCTTCAGTGAGTAACATGTTACAACTGCAAAGTTTCAAAACTGATTTTGCTTCTGCCAGGTGTATAGGTGTAAGTTTATTATTTGTGTGATTCTTAAAGTATGAATGAATGGGTATTTGGGCATCTTGGACACCAACAATACATATGATGGACAGCATTGGTACTAATGTAAAGCATTTGGAAAAAAAAAATAGGTGCTCTGAGATGGGGAGGGGCTCAGCCCCCCCCCCCCCCTGTAATAAATTTGAAGGGCTGTTGCCCCCTCCCCTGCCCCCCTGTTTTCTCCTCCTCTGACATATGAACACACATACTTCAAATTAGAATCACCAGGCATGTCAGGTTAAGATTGTCAATAATGGTATTTTGCCAAACCCTTGTTTGGACTTGACTAATCTCATATTATTTCACCATGCTTTGAAGTGTTCAAACTTTTACATCCTATCAGTATTAGACCATGCTGTTCTGCAGAATTCAGGCACTGCATTAAAATTTATTTGAGGCTTCTTCAAGTTCAACTGCTGAGTTGGTGTGACTTACCATGTTTGGATTTCACAGAGGTAGGTCTGTGCAATGCTTGGCAGCATCAAACATGGCCACACATTTTTTGTAGGAGCATCATGCAGACACGTTGGGACACACTCATTTGTCCTTTGTAGAGAGGTTGTCCCCCATCTGAGGTCAGACCAAGATCAACCATTAAAGGTCTATTAATGTCACAATAGTAATCTCTCACGTTACTACAGTTAATTGGATCTACTTACTATTCTATGGGTAGTATATAAAGGATAATTTCCTTTCACTATTAAGAAAAGAGATAGAAAGCAATGAAGGCAGTGTTTTGTAATGTAGAATTAGGTACTTAATAATTGTGTATTCATGCTTTCTTTCAAGACTTAGAGAGCTACCTTTCTGTTTCTTGGAGGAACGATAACAATTATTGAGTTGTTGATCCAAAATGGATTCCTCAATATTTGTTCTAGATTTATTTTATTTTTTAAATTTATTTCTTGTACCAATCTCACTTTTATGCACATCTTTTTCCCATGGGGGAGGCTTATGTTATTGATCCCTAAATTCTACATTGAGAAGCTAAAGGAAATCATGTGGAGAATCATCTGGAATCCTGCCCCTCACTCAGCAAGAGTCAAGACTCATTACTGTGTATCCTTCCCACCTCACTAGCAAGAGTCAAGACTCATAGCCTCATTAGTGTGTATCCTTCCCACCTCACTAGCAAGAGTCAAGACTCATAGCCTCATTAGTGTGTATCCTTCCCACCTCACTAGCAAGAGTCAAGACTCATAGCCTCATTAGTGTGTATCCTTCCCACCTCACTAGCAAGAGTCAAGACTCATAGCCTCATTAGTGTATACCCTTCTCATCTCACTTAGCAAGAATAGCCTAAGTCAGCAGTAACCAAGTCTACAAGAAAAGAAATCACAATAAAAAATTTATGCTGGATTTCGACATCCAAACATCTTAGCTATGTAGCACAAACACCTCTGAATAGTGCAATGCTGTACAGTATAGCATCACATCAGTATATGATCAGCAGTCACTTTAATTGGCAAAAAGTATTCAATATTGAGGTCTAAATGGGTACAATGTTGTTATCTTCATAATGACTTGAAAATGTTAATTGTTAAAACTGAGTGAACATTATCCAATCACAGAGTAGAATCAGAAATACAACCATATTAACATACATCTAGTTTTCAAACTATAGATGAACAGTTAGTTTCAAAGACTCCTACGAGACAGTTGCTCTAGACTTGGTAACAATGATGACACCAATGTCAAGATAAAAATTCAATATCTCTTCAGCTCCAAACTTGCCCTCCAGTTCACATATTCCTTCCTCTATCTCCTCATCAATCAACTGAGAGAGAGGAGATGCATATCTGCCACGTAAGTTCTTGTACCAAGAGAGATAAGCAAATGTTTTACTCTTGCATTTTGAGACAGTAGGAAAGTTTAAAGCTACTATTCACTTTTTTTTAAATCCATTTTTATTTATTTTTTTTTTAATTTTAATTATTTCCTGTTATTTTTACCCCCCTCCCCCCCCCCCCCCCCCCCAAAAAAAAACCATCTAGAATTTCTTTTAAAAAATCAAAGGCATTCTTTAAAGAAACTCTTCAAATATAGCTCAAACACACTCTCGGGATTTTGATATATCAATATAATCTGGAGAAGCGCTGGTAGCCAATTCATTTGTTATTTTTCTTTCTTTTTAAATTGTTTTTCTTTTTTTTTTTTGTTTTTATTTATTTCCTGTCACTAATTTTACTTTTACTAGTACCTTCTTCCAACCACATTTTTCCAACTGAGGAGGCTTATAAGTTACTTGACCCCAACAAACTAACCTAAGATATGGTGCCCAGCAATAATAGAGTACAACCACCCACAAGCCCTAGCATGTGTAACAACTTGCTATCAACTCAGATACTAACTCTATTCCAGTAATTCAGACCAGCAGACAACCACTCCTCTTCCTAGCTTCCCCTGCCAGTGTCCCAGGTACACTGAGCATGTGGACTTATTTCATCACCAACAATACCTTAGGAAACCATGACACCCTTAGCTAGTCATAACACCCTTAGATAATCATAACACCCCTAGCTAATCATACATAGGAAGTTATTTCACCTCCCATTGGAGCAGAATCTATTAGTCCCTACCTCTACCCTTACCTCTCACTTAGTAGTGTCACTTGCTCTGTGGCCTTGAGTAGAGAATCCTCCCAGTTGAGCAGTCACTTCAGCCAACCCTACCTGTAGGGAAAAACGGATTAATCTTCTTTTTTTTTTAAACTAGAAATAATTGTCTCACCACACCCCATAGACCCACCTCACCCCAGAGTAGCCTCAGCATAGACAGACCCTTAACCTACCCCACTTCCCTCTTTTTAATCCTTCTGGCTACGTGAGACTAACCGGAGGGAAAAGTTCACTATTATTTTTTCTTTAGTGTTCAAAAAATTTTTTTCCTGATTATATTACCACACACCAGGTCAGACTAGGCCTCTGTCTGGTCTGTAAAACACAGACCTGAAACAGACCAGACCTGAAACAGACCAGACCTGAAACAGACCAGACCTGAAACAGACCAGACCTGAAACAGACCAGACCTGAAGAATACAAGACAATGACAGATAACACCTGGCTGATTTCCAGCTTGAACCCTCACAGCTGCTTCACTCAATTCCAACTATTTCAGAGTGATATTTTTGGCCTGGCTGTGGTAGACATTCAACCTTCTCTTGTCCCTTTTACTGAAGACTTTATGGACTGGCCAACAGTTACTGATGGGAGAACTTTGTTCCAGTCAAATGATTTCACCTAATTGTATACAACCAAGTGGTTGATTTGAGAGTATATTGAACACTTAATAAATACAATTACCATTTATGATGAGGGGGGGGGGATAAACACTCTCGTAATGTATAGGGTGAGGGAGGGGGGGGGGGGGGGGGGGCAAATACCCTCATGATGTATAGGTGGTAGCAGCAGTGTCCAAATGTTTGAGTGTGTTTTTTGTCAGATAGAATAAGAAGACTGGTGTGGAACACATGGAATGCCATAGCTCAGATTTCTCTCAGTTGTAAATGAGATCAGCAACTGAAGATACCATATATTCTGTCCAATTAGTATGAAGGAGTGATTTCTCATGTGACCAAGTCTCATGTCTGTCCTCTACTAGTTGAAGTTTAGAGGTCTCACTCACATGGTCACATAAGTGGATCTGATGTGGTTAGGTGGTCTCACATGGCCATGTAAATGGATCTGACATAGTCAAGTGGTTTCACTTGATCACATAAGTGGATCTGATGTGGTTAGGTATACTCCAATCTATCTGTGGGTGACTTCACTTGTGGTTTGTACAGTTAAAGCTATTAAAGTCAGAACAGGATGGAGAATTCTTAGCTTGATTCAAGATAGCGTTATCAAGTAAATCAGACCTGACGTGCAAGAAACAACCAACCTACCACCCAACCCACGGACCACTCAACCAGCCCATGGACCAACCAACCAACCAACCAATGGACAAACCAACCAACCAACCCATGGAGCAACCAACCCACCACCACCCAACCAACCGACCATTGTGACAGACACTAATTGATGTGTTGATGGCTTGCATAAATAGTGGTGATAATTAGTTAATGTATTAGGTGTCTAGTTTAGTGTTGAAACATGGACAATATCTGCAATTAAGTTATTGATTATTGAATGTATTGTTGTGTTATATTGCCCATAGGCAGCAGAACCATGGAGGCCATGGGGACACTGGCCCCATTCTGCCCCCATCCAACAACTGTCTGGTCAATGAAATTTTGAAGTTTGAAACTCAAATTTTCTCCTTCTTCAGAAAGTTACCTTGTTTACTAACTAACAAAGCTTATACAAAAGTGGAGGTTGTGGTATGTTATTGTTATATGCAGCTGATACTGTTGGTCCCAAGGTCAAAGTTTTATTTTTAATTTTATTATTCAAATCATGTGCGATTCGACTATCGTTTTGCAAAAATCCAACAAGAAATACATTTAGAATCCACATTTGCTCAAATCTGCAGACAATTTTGGGGTGCAGTTTGGGGTGCAGTTTGGGGTGCAGTTTGGGGTGCAGTTTGGGGTGCAGTTTGGGGTGCAGTTTGGGGTGCAGTTGGGGTGCAGTTTGGGGTGCAGTTTGGGGTGCAGTTTGGGGTGCAGTTTGGGGTGCAGTTTGGGGTGCAGTTTGGGGTGCAGTTTGGGGTGAATTTGATTGAAATTGCTTACTGAAGTTAAGCACCACCTCACAGTTGCTCAAATCTGCAGACAATTTTGGGACAAAGCTCTCTTTTTTGTTCAAATATGCACTGTTAAGCCTGCTGAGTACTTAGATGGGTGACCATCTGGGAACAGCAGATCTTGTAGGTGGTTTCCCTTTTTCCTCTATTTCCCCCCTCTCTCTCTCTCTTCTTACTTTACCACAAAGGTCGAGAAAAATTTACGACAAATTTACGCCTTCTCTTGATAATTATATATATTTTTATTATTTTTGTTGTTGTTGCAGTAGTGGTATAAAAAGTTCTTGTGCTCAAAATTTTCAGTCACGGTCATACATGTGCCCTTTAACTTGGTCTATTAAAAAACAAAACAACAAGTACTGGTGTATAAACTTTTATCTACACCTGCAATAACCCCTCCCACACCCCCACACCCCCTGCACCACCACTGGCTGCAATTAGAGCAAACTGACCAGGGATCTGGTTTGCATGAAGCCTCCATTTTGCAGGCATATCTGTTTGTGTGTAGATTAAATATATATGTGGCTGTATCTTAGCATTGTTTTGAGGTGCAAATATCCCCTATAAACATTATCCCACTGCTGATAGCAATACAGGAAGGGGGTGAATTCATTTTAAAGAAAAATTTTCAAAGTAGTAAATTATATTGGTTATTGGATAATGCACTTTCCAGCTTATTTTATAGTGGGTAAGTGTCTATGTGTTGATGGCATAATCACAACAGTTATTCTATGTGGAAAAATGGTTTACAAAATTCAAATTATTCGATTTGGAATAAGAATAGGGGCATTCTATGCATGTTCAAATGAAGAATACTTGTAAACACAATGGAGAAAATGGGTGCTTGCAAGTTAGCCACCATATTTTTGGTCCAATCTCCAGCTGTTAACAGATATCTGGAATTCTGAAGTTGGCAGTCTGTATTGATGTACTTAGTTTATCAAAATATACTAGTGAAATTAGTATTGATTCCAAATATAATTGTACATATTCTGGAGTACATGTCCTTCAGGACGACATTTCTTAAGGGAGCACATGTCTTAAGGGAGGTCACGCTTTAGAGAAGCAAATGTCTTATGGGAGGTCATGTATTGATGGAGTGCATGTCTTCAGGATGGCATATCTTATAGGATGATGTATTTTACTGGAAGACAATCCTTACTGAAGGATATATCTTACTTGAGGTATGTCCTATAGGAGGACATGTCTTGCAGATCGATATGTCTTACAGGAGTACATGTTTTACAAGAAGGCATATCTTACAGGATAATTTGTTTTACAGGAGGATACATCTTGTATGAGGACAGGTCTTACTGGAAAGTATGTCTTATAGGATGCCATGTATTACATAAGGACATGCCTTACAGGTGGACATGTCTTGCAGGAGTACACGTACTATGAGTGGACATGTATTATTGAAAACATGATTAAAAGAAGGACATGTCTTACTGGAGGGCATGTCCAACATAAGGATAGGTTTTATGGATGACATGTTTTCCATGAGGGCATGTAAACCTGGAGGACATGTGGTAGTGGAAGTCATGTCTTTCATAAGTATTTGTGTTATGGGAGGAAATGTCTTGTGGGAAGTCATGTAGTATAGGGGACATGTCTTATGAGACATTATGTCTTACAGGAGGACATGTCTTAGAGTAAAACAGATTATGATAGTGACATGTTTTGTTTGGTTTTAGTTAATTGCAATCATATTTTTATTTAAAATCATTGGGTTATCCTTAATATCTGGTATGTGTGCAGAAGCTGCAACCGATTATGCTGCTGTGAGTTTAGGCAATTGGTGCTATTTTTTTTTTCCAGCAACTTTTTATTTGTTCTGAGACATGCCTTCTAAGCATTTAATGTTTGCTATGATCTTCTTGTGTGTGTAGGTTCTTTTTTTAAGGTCTGCTTGGTTGACCTTTTTCTCTTTTTTTTTTTTTTTTTTTTTTTTTTTGATAAGACAAATCTTCATGTATGCTTGACAAACACATCCTTTTAATTATTGTGGGCATGTACCTGCTTTAAAATTGTAGTTGGAATGAGCTTGACAATGATGGGATGTCCAGTTGTTATCACACACCCCTAAGATTGATTTGAAATCTTGGCTGGAATCATTTTTATATTACTACTATGTCTGTGTCCCTTTTAGCAATAAGCTCTTATTACACCATATTTTTTGCTTTCTTCTAACACTGTTCCCCCTAGAAATATTTTACAGCCTTTAATTTTAATTTTGTTATACAGGAATAGTGATGGGTTGAGGGGGTGGGTGCATCTCCAGCTGCCCCCACCCCCCCCCCCCCCACTTTATTATGGCACAGTCTAAATTATCTGCACTTATTCTCCTTGGATCTGAGATTTAATGCCTGTGTCCCTTTCAGTAATAGGATTTCATAGGACACTATTTCTGAGTTAATTAAATTTTATTCTTGATTTCAAATTGCTAATAGGTTTTTTCTTCTTAACAGGGCATGCATGTTAAAATGCATTAATGCCTCTTTGAAATGGTAGGGTGTTAACACCATGAACTCTCCTACATAATAATTTTAAAACATTGTGAACCAAGAAGAGCCCTCTTTTGGCTTCTTTCAGTTTATCCACTTGAACAATGGGGTGTGGGAAAATGGGACCAAGCCTAGGTTACTTTCCCTTGCCTGAAGATCATATCTGCCTTTTTTATACATATAAATATCACTAGCTCTATTATTATAAGATTATTCAAGAATTTTTTTGTTGTTGAACTACTGCATGTAAAGGAAGCTGATCTCTAGCATGGAAGCTAACTTACTGTGTGTTAAGGAAGCTGATCTATATATTACATGGTGGTAAGTTCCATGGATGCAGAAGCCCTTCAGGAACTCTCATGATCAGTGGTGTGGCTTGTGGAGGAACTAGAGGTGTAGCTGATACACTGTAGAGGGTGGAGGTAGAGTCTGTGGGGCATTACTGTAAAGGATCAAGGACAACCCTTCCCGGATGACCTGGGTGATGCAAGAGGACCAGAGACTTGATGGTGAATTGGCGAAGAAGAAGAAACATTATTAGTTATGTGTTTGTTATTATATTAGTTTTGTGTTGCTTCTTAATTGAATTCCTCTGACTGAAAAGAAAACATTAAAGGTGTGTGTGTGTGTGATTTTGTGGTCATTGATTTATATTAGTTTTGTGTTGCTATTAATTGGATTCCTCTGACTGGACAGAAAACATTAATGGTGTATGATTTTTTGCTCACTGATTTGTCTGTGATGATATAATGTGGTGTGCAGTTTTCTGAGATTCTGAGAACTGTCAGTTCACTCTTAAAAAGATTCTTTTTTTCCTGTGTTGTGACTTGGGAATTACTGGGCAATATCCATTCTGAGGAACTAGGGTGCAGACCAAGCATGCAGTCTGCTGGGGTGCAGAGTTACCATTGGCTGGAGAGGCTGAAGTTGTATGGGTGCTGTGGCAGGTTCCGTCACAATTACACAGGACAGCTCAGGACAGCCCACAGCTACTGTGAGTGAGGTGAGCAGTGCCTATCCAATGTCTCCCAACACAGCAAGCACACACCCAACCTCAAGGCCACGACAACATGAACACACATACTTCAAATCAGAATCACTAGGCATGTCAAGTTAAGATTGTCGATAATGGTATTTTTCCAAACCCTTGTTTGAACTTGACTAATCTCTAATTATCTCACTATGCTTTAAAATGTTCCAACTTCTCCATCCCATCAGTATTAGACCATGCTGTCCTGCAGAATTCAGGCACTGCATTGAAATATATTTGATGCTTCTTCAAGTTCTACTGTTGATTTGGTATGACTTACCATGTTTACGATTTAACAGGAGTATGTATGTGCAATGCTTGGATGCATCAAACATGGTCACACATTTTTTGTAGGAGCATCAGGCTGTTCAAATTCATGGACCTTCACACTTAATCCAAATATGGTAGAATTTCTGAGTAACAGACACGTTGGGACACACTCATTTGTCCTTTGTAGAGAGGTTGTCCTCTATCAGAGGTCGGACCAAGATCAACCACTAAATGTCTATTAATGTCATATAGTAACCTTTCATGTTACTACAGTTAATTGGATCTACTTACCATTATCATGGGTAGTGTATACAACGATAATTTCCTTTCACTATAATGAAAAGAGAAAGCAATAAGGGTAATGATTTGGAATGTAGAATTAGGCACTTAATAATTGTGTATTCATGCCTCGTGTCAAGACTTAATTGAGTATGGCCTTTTTGTTACTTGGAGGAAAAACAACAATTACAGGGTTGTTGAGCAAAAATGGATTCTTGGATAATGGTTTCAAATTTATTTCATATATATATATATATATATATATATATATATATATATATATATATTTCTTGTGCTAATCTTACTTTAATGCATATCTTTTTTCCACCAGCCAGGCTTATAAGTTATTTGATCCCAAAATCCTACATTGAGAAGCTAAAGGAAATCATGTGGAGAATCATCTGCTCATTAGTGTGCATCCATACCACCTCACTTAGCAAGAGTCAAGACTCATAGCCTCATTAGTGTGTATCCTTACCATCTCACCTAGCATTGCAAGAGTCATGACATATCAGCCACACATTTCATGTATCCTTATTCTTAGCAGCCTTTGTCCTTCTAGATGTCCATTTTCACTGAATTTACTGAATGCCCCTACTTTTGTCCATTGTTGGGAGTTATGAGGGTCCATAATCAGAAGTACTGACCTACCAGCTCTGTAGAGAATCAGACTGTGCCTTGCTGTTGTGTGTCCCTATTCCAGAGAGTCTGTTTGGGGAGATTCCACTCTACACCTTGACACTGGTAAAGATTGTCAGAGCCACAGGAGCTTAGAGATGGACTCATCCCCAGTGACTCAGACTCCTCCCAATGATTCAGAGAACTAACTGTGAAAGATAATATGAAGCTAATAAAACGAAGTTAATAATAATAAGTCACAGCTGGGAATGTGGCTTATGGGAAAGATAATACGAAAGATAATAATACAGGGTCAAAATTAATAAAGTCTCTGCTGGGAAGATGGTGTGTGGTGGAGACACTATTGCTGGGAATGTGGTGCTTGATCTAGCCACACCAGGATATGGAGCAGCGGCCCAGATGGCCTGATAAGCAATGAACTGCTACCAATTAGTCCCAAGTCTTTAGGTTATCTATCAATTGTATCATCATTGCATTTTCTGTTGTTGTGCAATTATTGAAAGACCTTGTTGTTGGTGGACCAGACAGTTCATCTGGCCAGTTTATTATACTTATATTCTTTTACTGAGACTCAGTGTATTGGACCTACTGTGGGCTAAGTATAGCAACAGCTAGGTAGCCTTAGTTACTGCAGTAAGAACATGGTTGAACAAGGGAGAGGGGCAGCTAGTCTGGTTAGCAGAGCAAGTGTGAAACTGAAGCCAGGCTAGCTGCTCACATTGGTGGCAGCAGAAGTGGGATTAGTTAGATAGAGCATTTATTAGACCAGTGGCTATCTACTAACCAAGTATTGAAAGAACCATGACAGTGCCAGGCGAAGATTGACTCACTGGAGGCCAGATGTCAGCTGCAGCCAGCTTCGCTACTCCAGGAGGGATGTCAAGCCCTCCCATCTTATCCCCTAACCCTGCACCAAGCCTTTTCAGTACACATGGAGGTAGTGGACCCTCAGGGTGGACAGCCTTCCTAGAAGCAGAGAACCTAAGGGCAGAGAGAGAGAAGAGCAGAGAGCCAGAGAGGAAGCCACACAAAGACAAGAAGAGCAAGAACTACAAGCAGAGGAGCAAAGAGCTGACCAAGAGCATCAATAACTCTGGATGGAGACCACCCAGGGACTCATACCAGGCCGAGTGGCCCCATTAGCAGCAGCAGCCCCACGACTCACGGTCCAGAAGTTCGATGAGAACACCAATGATATTGCAGCTTTCTTGGACACGTTCGAGGCCATAGCCTCTGCTAGTGCATGGCCCCCAGCCCAATGACCACTCTATTTGCGAGGCTCACTGTCAGGAGCTGGATTGATGGCCATCTCCTCTCTTCCTGCAGCTCAGCAAGATGACTACAGGACCATAAAAGCCACTCTTTTGGCGACCTATCAGATCTCAGTTGAGGCACGATGACAGAGAGTGTTTGAGGATAGTTTCAACCTTGCCAGCCCAGACCTATGGTTTTGTGACTTCCATTTAAACTTTATAGGTGGTTGGACATCAACAGGAGGACAGATAGAGAGACCATGCTCATGGAGCTAGCGACAGCAAAGCTACCAAACTGGCTACAGCCACAAATCAAGAACCTCAACTGCCAGATGTACGAAGACCTTACTGAAGCAATTGTAAGACATGTTGGGAATTCTCGGTTATGGGGGAGAAAGAGCCATTCCGAAAGTACAACATGAAAGGACAAGCGGGAGTTCTGGAAGGAGGAACCCCGGGGGAAGAAAGACCAACACCACTACCATGGAGGAGAGATGGGCCTACACAGTACACCAAACAGACAACAATAAAATGTTTTCACTGTGGGAAGAAAGGGCATGTCAAGCGAGACTATTGTGTCAAGCTGGAGGAAGCAAAGTGTAGCATGGTTGCTACTACAGCACCACCTGAGTAGACTAAGACTGTCCGCATCAATGGGAAAGAGATAGAAGCTCTCCTGGATACGGGGTGTACCAAGATGTTGGTGCATCCTCAGTGCGTGAATGAGACTGACTATTTGGGATGGAACATTCCATACCATAAGCCTCCAACAGAAAGACCTACTTCCCAGCTGCAAGCATGCAGTTAGAAGTAGAGGGACAGACCACGAGGATCCCAGTGGGGGTGTCTGAACATATCGGGCAAGAGATGCTCATGGGCAGGGATATACCCCACTTTCGACAATTCATCAAAAGAGAGCTCGAGAAGGAGCTACAGAAGGATGGACCAACCCCACCTGATTCCACCACAACCGAGACTAGCATGGTAGTGACCCATGCCCAGCTGCTACAACAGACAGCCCTCAAGGAGGAGGAATGCCTGAAGCAGGAGCATGACAGAGCCATCTTGACTGAGCTGTACCCGGTTGATGATAGAACACAGGCAGAGGGGACAGAGCTTGCAGCTGAGGAGGACCCAGCTGAGGCATCTGGAGAGGACCAGATGGGGGAGCGGGGTGCTGAGGGGCTCAAGGAGGAAGACCAGCCCAAGGAGTACCCCGCTGAGGCGTCTGGAGAGGACCAGGTGGAGGAGCAGAGTACTGAGGGGGATGGAGCTTCGGTAGACCCGGTGGGAGTACTGGCAGAGGTCTTCACCAGAGCAAAGTTGGACGAAGCCCAGAGGTATGACCAAGACTTAAACAGTATACGAGTGAAAGCTGAGAAAGCCAGTGAACCATACTTTTGGTGGGGAGGGTTGCTAATGAGGGAACCATACCAGCCCCTGGGGAAAAATCTGTTGATTATACCTACCATAGCAAGGCAGAGGGTGTTAACCATGGCCCATAACTCCCCCATTGGTGGACACTTTGGGAGGGAATGTACATTACGGAGTATTAGGATGAGAATGGATTGGCCGGGAGTGGTCAGGGATATTAACAAGGTGTGTGCATCATGTCCGACCTGTCAGAAGGCTAGCCCAGCTAGCACTACTAAGGCCCCGTTACACCCATTACCAGTCATGAAGGGACCACTGGCACAGTTAGCCATGGACATTGTGGGCCCCTTAAAATGAACAAAAAAGGGAATAAGTATATCCTAGTGATAATGGATTATGCCATAAAATGACCAGAAGCCTTCCCCTTACGTAATATGTTAACTGAGACTGTGGTTGAGCATTTGGTGGAGGTGACTGCCAGGCTGGGAGTGCCACATGAGTTGCTATCAGATAATGGATCCAACTTTATTTCCAAGGTCATGCAACTGTTTTGCATGTTAACGGGGATGAAGCAGATCAAAACCTCACCCTACCATCCCCAAACCTATGGGATGGTAGAAAGATTCAATGCCACACTCAAAAGATTATTGAGGAAACTAGTAGCTAACCCCAGAGCCGAATGGGACAACTGTTTACCATATGTATTGTGGGCGTACAGGGGAACTACTCATGAGACCACAGGTTTCTACCCTTACCAGTTGCTGTTTGGGAAAGAGATGAAGATGCCCCTAGATCAGCTGGTTAGGTATTGGAAAGGGAAAGAGGAGGAAGATAGTAGCAGTATGTCGGGAAATATACACACACTGAAGGCTAATATGGAAGTAGTCAGCGACATGGCCTATGAAAGAGAGAAAAAAGAGAAAGTGAAATAGAAAAGTATTATGACCAGAAGGCTAAGGATGCTATGCTCTATTTATGCTATTCTGAAGACATTTAAAACTGGTACCAAAAACATAAATAGCTCTGGTTGTTCTAGTTTGTCGAAGGTGGTCCCAATATATGGTGGCAGTGGTTATAGCTTAAGCTAAAGACACCCAAGCCAGCTCTATTTCTATTCATTTTCATTTTGAATTAGCGAGAATTTTCAATTGAAATGGAAGAGATGAGCAGAAGTCAACATCCTTGTGATACAAGGGCTACACAACATGAGGAAACTCTCTGCAATTCCAGTTTACAACCCAACCCCTTAGCTACAGAATGTTCACCAAATAGTGAGTGCTCCCGACTCAACCATTCCAGCAGAACTGAGTGGAGTATTAAGACCAGGTGTTACAACCAGAGGTACAATCCATGTCTCAAGCAGAGAGTATGACTGCCCTGCTTACATATCTCATGGAGAAAGATGATAGAGAAAGGAAGGAAAGAGAAAGGAAAGAGAGAGAATGCCTAGAATTTGAGGTTAGATGGCCAGAACTTGACAGAGAGTTGCATAACAAGAAGTCCAGACGGGCAGCATGTCAATGGCTAAAGAATTGAGATGACAACACAGACCCAATTGCTTACCTTGACAACTTTGAACTGGTGATGAGGGAAGCTAAGATTTCCCAGAAGGAATGGGTCAACTTAGTAAGGAAGCAGCTAGCGGGTAAAGAACTCTCAGCATTTCAAGAAGAGGCTACAAAATGGGACACCCCATACTAAGTCTTTAAATCAACGATGCTGGAACTGATGGGTACCACAGTGAACAAAGCACGAAGGACAGTCTGGTTAGCAAAGCCCTCTGTGGAAGAAGATCCAGAAATCATGCTCCACTCTCAATGCTGAAGGAGAAGCTAGCTACACCAGAAGCAGCAGTACAAGAAATCTTCCGGGGATTCCTCCACCAGCATTTTGCAGAAAAGACCTTAATGCTACTGGATTGCAACAGAGCAAAGATGCCACATCAACAGATTATACAACTCTGGGATGCCAAGAACTTCCATGCATGGAGAAGGATGTGGAGGCACGATCAACACTCAATACAGCAAGTCAGCTGGAAGAAACATGAGGGACAATACCAGAAGTACAACTGGATGTCTGGAGGGAACAAGGACCACACTAAATAATAGAGGTGGGGCAGTGGCAGGTCTTCTGGCCAGGGATGGGACAGCCAAAGGTGTAGCCAGTTGGGTAGTCATCAGAGAGTGATCAAACTTGATAAAAATAGTTTGACACATTTTAACTCTCAGAAGTTGAGCCATTACAGAAGGGAGTGCTCTGAGCCCAGGGTCAGGTTGAGAAGAATTCACTCTCCTGATCCTACTTTATCAGAGGGTTAGACTGCGTGGGTAGAGTAAATGAGGTTGATTGCGCTACGATACTTGATACCAGAGCCACCAGGTCAGCTATACCTGGGAGGCTGATAAGGAAGAAACAACTTACAGAGAGCCAAGTGAAGGTAACCCTTGGTAATTATTTCAGTTACCTACTTAGAGGAAGCTGAAGTAGAGATTGATTGCGAAGGGAAAGTGGCCAAAGTGAAAGCCATGGTTTTAAGGGATAATGCCCCTGAGATTCTACTAGGCACAGACCACCCTTTAACTAGGTCTCTTCTTGCAGGAAGAAAGCCTCAAGTTTATGACCCCACACCATGTAAGGTCAGGGTCCATTACTAGGGCTCAGAGCAAGACCCGGGAGAGGGAATGGGTCGATAACATAGCAGCATATGCTAGGAATGGGGCAGTGTCAAAACAAGTAAAGTTGGCAGCACCCACTAGCAGCCCTCCAGCAGGGCAAGGAAGGGTAAAACACCTAAGCAGAGTTTATCACTTGTGGTGGCAAGCTAACTAGAAGGCGCCATCCCAGATTTAACCCAAAACATCTCCCTTCAGATAGAGGAAGGGGCAGAAGTAGTGGAGGTTGATGTTTTGATAAGTAAATCAGATATAACTGATGAGGCAGAAACTGATGCGGCAGAAACTGATGCGGCAGAAACTGATGCAGCAGAAACTGATGGGGCAGAAACTGATGCGGCAGAAACTGATGCGGCCGAAACTGATGCGGCCGAAACTGATGCGGCCGAAACTGATGCGGCCGAAACTGATGCGGCCGAAACTGATGCGGCCGAAACTGATGCGGCCGAAACTGATGCGGCCGAAACTGATGCGGCCGAAACTGATGAGGCCGAAACTGATGAGGCCGAAACTGATGAGGCAGAAACTGATGAGGCAGAAACTGATGAGGCAGAAACTGATGAGGCAGAAACTGATGAGGCAGATGTGGAAGAGGGTAACTCTTTGGTAGGAAAGGTAGAGGCAGACAACCTTATTGAATTAGAGACGAAAGGCATCGAGGCTAGTGACCAGCCACTCCCTACTTAAGCCAAAGAAAAGAAGGTTCATGTGCTGACCAGTCAGCAGAAGGAAGACAATAGTTGGGCTAGGATGAGAAGAATGGGTGATGAGCAGGTTGGTGGTTTTATGATGGAAGAGAATGGGGTGTTGGTTCAGGTTAAGTTAATGGCCTCAGGGAAGGAGGTAAAAAGGGTGGTGATTCCCACTATCAGAAGAAAGGAGATTCTTGATGTTACACACAGAGGATTAGTAGGTGGCCACTATGCACATATCAAAACCTCTGCAAGTCTATTAGAGCACTTTACATGGCCAGGCCTTCATGGGGATGTAAATAGATATTGTCAAGCCTGCCCAGATTGCCAGAGAGCAGGAAGAGTTCTAAATGCCCAGGTGCCACTGGTGAAGACACTCATCATATCCATCCCATACCACAGACTGGCAGCAGACCTGGTAGGTCCCCTACATAGAACCAAGTCTGGGTTCTGTTACATTTTAACGGTTATGTGTGTGGGAACAAGATTTCCATATGCTATTCCCCTAAAAAAAATTGATGCTGAGTCAGTGTCTGAGGACTCATAAAAGTGATTTCTCACACAAGAATTCCTCAGGAGCTGTTGATTGACCAGGTTAGCATATTTGTAGGTACCTTATCAAGGCAGGTGTGTAACAATTGTTTTTGTGTATAAATGTTATATATGACTGATAGATCAGTATCAATGTATTATAATTATTGTAATTTTGCTCACAATTATACAATTTTGTTACCTTTATCTGTGATATTATCTTACTCATAATCTAGATCACAAATATCAAGTATATGATTATTGGTTGTTACTACATACGATATTAACATATATCTAGTTTTCAAACTATAGTTAAGCAGTTAGTTTCAAAGACTCCTACTAGACAGTTGCTTTTCTCTTGGTAAGGATGATTACAATAATGTCAAGATCAAATTTTAATATCTCTTCAGCTCCAAACTTGCCCTCCAGTTCACGTATTCCTTCCTCTATCTCCTCATCAGTCAACTGAGAGAGAGGAGATGCATATCTGCCACGTAAGCTCTTGTACCAAGAGAGTTTGGACAGCTCCACTGGTTTCTGTCACAAAGCTGTTCTTTATTACCATTCTCTTGTGCTGAACTTTCTTAACTTTGGTTCAACACCAAAGAAAGTGAACTGCTATCAAAATCTGGACTACTCCACACATTATAGACAGCTGTTTGTCAAGACTTAGCCACAAATGTTTATAACAAATGAGGTACTTGACTAGTTAGTAGGGTTTGTAGATAATACAGGTAAAACAAATGCAGTGGTAAATGAAATTAGCTTATATACAAACCTAGTGTTAAATGAAATTAACTTATATTTGTAGAATAAAATGACAAGGTTAAAGTTCTAAATTGAACTTTACTTATAACTAGTACAATTTGGAGAGAAATAAATATAGCAATCATTCAAAAATTCAAAATTTTTTTTTTTTTTGCTGACCTTTCTTATCTTTGGTTTGAAACACCAAACAAAGTGAATTATTATAAAAATCTGGACAACTCCACAGATTATAGACAGCAGCTTGTCAAGACTTAGCAACAAATGTTTACAACAAATGTGTTACCACGGTTACCACAATGAGTTACTTGACAAGTTGGTGAGGTATGTGACAAGTTGGTAGGGTTTATAGATAATATAAGTAAACAAATGTAGTGATAAATGAAATTAACTTATATACAAAGTGCTAGTGTTAAATGAAATTAATTTATATAGTACTCATTAATGATACCTGTGCAAGTTTAAAATGATTTCTGTTGTTATGGAAGTAACCACTTGAAAGAGAATTTTAAGATTAGAATTATTCAAATTCCGGACTACCAACAGACTTCCTATTAGTTAAGTACAAGTGAAAATATCTGTAGAATAAAATGAAAAGGTTAAACCAGTGCCAAATTAACTTAACTTATTATAACTAGTAGAACTTGGAGAGAGACAAATATAGAAACCATTCAAAAGTTCAAAAAATTTTTATTTATTTATTTTTTTATTTTTTTATTTATTTTTTTTTACACACACACATGCAGTAAAGCCACACACACACACACACACACACACACACACACACACACACACACACACACACACACACACACACACACACACACACACACACACACACACACACACACACACACACACACACACACACACACACACACACACACACACACACACACACACGCAGTAAAGCCACACACACACATTCACTAGTCTTACTAGGAGTGGTACGTTGATGGTTGTGATCATGTCTCGATCAGGACTGTAGTCTCCACGCAGGGCTGGGTCAAAGATGTAGGTAACGTTGGTCTTGTACTCCAGCACAGTACTATTGTCGTGCCACACCAGGTCATAACAAGTTCTGTTCATTCTGCAAGATGACATCCAAACAGGTGTTGACCACAGCACTCTGCCCATCCACTTACTACCCACATCACAACATCCACTTACTACCCACATCACAACATCCACTTACTACCCACATCACAACATCCACTAACTACCCACATCACAACATCCACTATCCCTGTGGTCCACTATGAATAGTGTAAACACTGGCATATAGTGTAAATACATCTAATTAGGATGAGAAGTCTGTACCTTAGGAGATACAAATATTGCATTCTGAACTATCACTACCCTTAGGGCGTATGTTGCCATGTAAGTATACAATGCAGTGCTAAAAGCAATGGCCCTAGCACGTGCTTGGTGTGGAGTGGTTAGTATCTGTATATATAGGGACCCACTGGCCCTAGCATGGGCTTGGTGTGGAGTGGTTAGTTACCTGTATATATAGGGACCCACTTCCTGTAGCATGGCTTGGTGTAGACTGGTTAGTTACTTGTATATATGTATAGGGACCCACTTCCTGTAGCATGGCTTGGTGTAGACTGGTTAGTTACCTGTATATGTAGGGCCCAACTTGCTGTAGCATGGGCTTGGCGTTGTTGTTGGCCACATCATAGGCATTGGTGAGGTTGAAGAAGTAGTACTTCGAGTAGGAGGGTGCACTGGAGTGCCGGAACTGATTGGTGGGCCCTTCACCAACTTAACCTGCTGTTAGATGAACACAGACAATGATCATCATCATCTTTACATGGAATGTAGTGGGTGGAGTTGAGGTGTCCATATAGACCCTGGGAAGGTGGCCATTACTTCCACACACTTCAGTGGCTGCTAGCTGACACCGCAACATGCACTCACTCAGGCAATGATTAGCATTGGATCACTGTGACACTTCCACTTGTAAAAGATGACATAGTCCAACAATATCAACCATCTGGACACAAGTCTGGCACATGCTATGCTGCAATAGGTTCCCCCCCCCCCCCTCCCCCCAAGGCCCATTGGTCCAATATTAGGAGAGGACACATGTAATGAGGGGGCATGGCTATCATCCACGCCCCCACCCAATCATGTACCCAGACTGCACATGATCTCCCACAAGCAACCACAAAGCAAGTAACTTGAAGCAGGTTCAGTGCAGCTCCAACGTACGCACGCACACACACACACACACACACACACACACACACACACACACACACACACACACACACACACACACACACACACACACACACACACACACACACACACACACACACACACACACACACACACACACACACACACACACACACACACACACACACACACACACACACACACACACACACACACACACACACACACACACACACACACACACACACACACACACACACACACACACACACACACACACACACACACACACACACACACACACACACACACACACACACACACACACACACACACACACACACACACACAATATATAACCACCTACATGCTTGACCTTATTTCAATGTGCACTAACCATTGCCAACTACACTGACGGTGTGGAGGTTTAGAACAAGGCTTTAGGTAAACCATGCTATGACAGTCAGTATATGCTGTATAAATCTGAGCATGCAGGTGCAAGATGATAGTTTGAATGCTGGCAGATTTGTTGTTTGGTTGCTGCTGCTCTATTTTATGAGACATGAGAAACAAAATGTTAGCTAAATGGTGTCTAAATGTGCACTAAGCAATATATGCAATAGAGGTTGGAGAGCCAATGTTACACCAATTCTGAAGGAACTTTTGCTGCTTCCAGTAACCTCAGCCACATTAGAGCTGGCAAATTCTTCATTGGGGTTCATTAGGTCGCCTAAGAGGATTTCTATGACAGCAAAACCAGCTAAATGTACTTCTTTCACTTCTCTCCCATAGAGACATTTTTGTGACAGCATTAATCTTGACAATGGTAGAGTTATAATGTGTGTTGTTGTTTGTTGTCGTTTTTGTATTGTCAATCTATTTATCTTTGTTATTTGACAGACATTATCTATTATCAGCAGAGGGGAACACATTACCTGGGGAAATACAAATACACATGTTGCAGCACATGAATATAAACTGGAAATAAATATCATGTGGTGGAGATATAGGTGTCCAATCCTGAACGTAAATTTCACTCTAATCCATCCTGACGATTTATCAAAGAAATTCCCAGCTTCATTGAAACAATTTGTTTAGGAATACAAAAACATTTTTTGTGAACTTCATGAAGGAACGTCAATCTATCATAGAGTATTTACATAGTACTTAGGTTTTACTTTAATTCTAAACAAATTGCATCTTGAATGGATTGGCATTAATGTCTATATCTTTCAGTAGTGTCAAAATGAGTGAAAATATCCTTCCCATTGGACATATCTAAAGATTTTTCTCTCATGGCCAGCAACTTATGTTCTCTTTGACACATTATACCTGAAAATCCCCCTCCCCCCTTCTCTCATCAAACCCTGTCAATGCCCTTGGGGTACATCCTAAAAAAAAAAAAAAAAAAAAAAAAAAAAAAAAAAAAAAAACAACAAAAAAAACGATTCCTTCAACATAGGGAGTTTTTAATCGTTCAATACAGTGAAGATGAGCACATCCTCGTGAGCTATCTTCCTTCAAATATAGAAATCAGTCCCACGTAATGAAAAAGGGTAACACTGAGAACTATCTTTGTACAGTTTCAGGTTGAACACCTCGACAAAGCAAACATAGACATATCTTTGTGATACAGAGTTAAATACACCTCAACTAAGTGGAAATGGGTCACATCAAGAACTACACACCTTCAGCATAGGGAGCCGTGTGCACACAGTACAATGAGACTTACGAAGCACATACTTCCTCACACATGAACCAACATAATAATTACAATAATATGATAAGCATGCATGCATATTGTGTTCCTTGTTTCTTTGATAGTCTTCCATTTTTATCTACACTTTTTTTATCAATTCATCAAAATCATGAGAATAAACAAAAATTAATACGAATATACGAAGAAATACTAATGACTTAATATGAGATTATATATGGCTGAGAAGTCTCCTTCTCTTCCTCCTTCACCTGACCTGTCCCATCTGTCCCCCTGCACCATTCATGCTCATCTCTCATAATTATGGAGTTGACAATAGCAGAGTGATTGAGAAAATTAGCAACACTGCATAACAGCATTACCACATGTTGCTGTATCAGAAATGTTTGCTTTACCAGTATTACATGACAGCAGTTTGTATCTGGCTAGCTGGTCAAGTGATGGGTTACCGTGGTTACATAATCCATTTTGGGGGGGGGGGGGGGGGGTTTGAGCACTAACATGGAACATATTCCCTGTCAGGTTTTGACCACATCATTTTCATAATTACTGGGGGCTATGATAAGAAGGTAGTGGGATGGGTGTGAGGGTGTGTGTGTGGGGGGTGGAGGTGTGGGAGTGTGTGGGTGTATAACAGTTGGGCCAGAACTCAAAGTGTTGGTTGGTTCCCCCAAGCTTGTGAGAGAAGACCCCACCCACACTACAGAAAACAACTGGATGCTAAAAGAACTACATCTCACACCCCAGCCACACCTAATCCCTACAACCTAATACCACAGCTGGCCAAGCCATAGAAACAAGAAAACTTCTATTTCTCTCATTAATTACACTGCAGCTTTTACCACTTACCTCTCCAATGGCATCTTGGACCTTCTGATTAATGGACATGTCTTGCAGGATTACATGTACTGAGTGGACATGTATTATTGAAAAACATGATTAAAAGTAGGATATGTCTTACTGGGGACATGTCCAACATGAGGATAGGTTTTATAGGATGGCATGTCCAACATGAGGATAGGTTTTATAGGATGGCATGTCCAACATGAGGATAGGTTTATAGGATGGCATGTTTTGCAGGAGGACATGCGGTAGTGGAGGTCATGTCTTTCATAAGAATTTGTGTTATGGGAGGAAATGTCTTACAGGTGGACATATCTTGTGGGAAGTCAAGTAGTATAGAGGACATGTCTTATGAGACATTATGCTTTATAGAAGGACATGTCTTACAGTAAAACAGATTATGATAGTGACATGTTTTGTTAGGTTTTATTTAAAATCATTGGGTTATCCTTAATATCTGGTGTGTGAAGAAGCTGCAACCAATTATGCTGCTGTGAGTTTAGACAATTGGTGCTGTTTTTTTTTTCTCCAGCAACATTTTGTTTGTTCTGAGACATGCCTTCCAAGCATTTAGTGTTTGCAATGTTCTGTGTGTGTGTGTGTGTGTGTGTGTGTGTGTGTGTGTGTGTGTGTGTGTGTGTGTGTGTGTGTGTGTGTGTGTGTGTGTGTGTGTGTGTGTGTGTGTGTGTGTGTGTGTGTGTGTGTGTGTGTGTGTGTGTGTGTGTGTGTGTGTGTGTGTGTGTGTGTGTGTGTGTGTGTGTGGGTTGTTTTAAGGTCTGCTTGGTTGATCTTTCTTTCTTTTTTTTTTTTATAAGTCAAGTCTTCATGCATGCTCCACAAACATATCCTTTTAACTATTGTGTGCATGTACCTGCTTTAAAATTGTAGCTGGAATGATTCCAGCAATGACAAGTCCATGTTACCACACACCACCAAGATTGGTTTGAAATCTTTGCTGGAATCATTTTGGTACTTCCAGGTTATCCCCCCCACCACCCCTAAATATGAATTACACAAATAAGAATTCTAGGATACTGAAAAGTTTTAATATGAAGTATTACTTTCATGTATTAATTAATAATAGATCCAAAATGCACATTCCGTTACTCTGGTGGCCAAAAGTCAACAATATATCAGAGGATTGCTTCAAATGGATTTTGGTTAGCCACATGTTTTCTAAATAAGAACCCTTCTTTCAGTACCAAATCGTCAATCACAGTGTCAACTTCATTGATCCAGCAACAGGTGCCCATACACAAGGAGTGGATTAGCTATTGGCTAGGGCTGGGAACAAAATAAACATCATAATAGGACCACGAACAATGCTCAGACTCTTATTTAGAAAACGACTTTTGGCCACCAGAGTAATGGAATGTGCATTTTGGATATATTATTAATTAATACATGTAAGTAATACTTCATATTAAAATTTTTCAGTATCCTAGAATTTTTATTTGTGTAATTCATATTTTGGGGGGGGGGGGTGGGATAACCTGGAAGTACCATCATTTTTATATTATTACTGTGTCTATGGGCCCTTTTAGCAATAAGCTCTTATTACACACTATTTTTTCTTTCTTCTAACACTATTTCCCCTGGAAATATTTGATAGCCTTTAATTTGGTTGTACAAGAACTTATTTTGTTGTACAGGAATAGTGGTGGGTGGAGGGGGTGGGTGTATCTGCAGCTGCACCCCCCCCCCCCCCCCCCCCCCCCCCCCTGCATTTTATAATGGCAGTCTAAATTGTCTGCACTTTATTTGTTCAACCTGAGATTAATGCATGCGTCCCTTTCAGTGATAGGATTTCATAGGACACTATTTCTGACTTAATCAAATTTTATTCTTGATTTTAAATTGCTGATAGGTTTTTTTTCTTCTTAGCAGGGCATGCAATGTTAAAATGCTTTAAAATAGAAAGCAATAAAGGCAGTGATTTGGAATGTAGAATTAGGCACTTAATAATTGTGTATTAATTCCTTGTGTCAAAACTTAATTGAGTATGGCCTTTTTGTTACTTGAGGAAAAATAACAATTACAGGGTTGTTGTGAAAAATGGATTCTTGGATAATGGTTTCATATTTATTTCATGTTTATATTTATTTCTTGTGCTAATCTTACTTTTATGCACATCTTTTTCCCACCAGGGAAGCTTACAAGTTATTTGATCCCAAAATCCTACATCAAGAATCTTAAGGAAATCATGTGGAGAATATCTGCTCATTAGTGTGTGTATCCATACCACCCCACTTAGCAAGAGTCAAGACTCATTAGTGTGTACCCTTACCACCTCACCTAGCAATGCAAGAATCATGACATATCAGCCACATTTTTCATGTGTCCTTATTCTTGAAATTTTCGTCCAATTATTATTATTATTATTATTATTATTATTTTTTTTTTTTTTTTTTTTTTTTTTTTTTTTTAGCAGGGGAGGGGGTGGTGGCCTTTGTCCTTCTAGATGTTCATTTTCACTGAATTTTCTGAATGCCCCACCACAACTTTTGTCCATTGTTGGGAGTTATGAGGGTCCATAATCTGGAAGTACTGACCTACAAGCTCTGTAGAGAATCAAACTGTGCCTTACTGTTGTATGTCCCTATTCCAGAGTCTGTTTGGGGAGATTCCACTCTAGACCTTGACACTGGTAAGGACATGGGCTGGGACATACTTGACCACACCACTTCCTGTGGGCATGATATTGTATATATTACAATAGTAATAATGCTAATCTATTAACACAGCTACCAAGCTTAACTTTCTTGAAGTAACAACACTAAAAGATGTGCTAAGTCAGCAGTAACCAAGTCTACAAGAAAAAAAATCAAATTGCAATAAAAAATCTATGCTGGATTTTGACAGCCAAACATCATTAGCTATGTAGCACAAACACCTCTGAATAGTGCAATGCTGTAAAGTGTAGCATAACATCAGTATATAATTAGCAGTCACTTTCATTGGCAAGCAGTATTCTAAATTGAGGTCTAAATGGGTACAATCTTGATATCTTCATAATCACTTTAAAATGTTCACTGTCAAAACTGAGTGAACATTATCCAATCACAGGGTAGAATCAGAAATACAACAATATTAACATATATCTAGTTCAAGCTATAGATAAGCAGTTAGTTTCAAAGACTCCTACTAGACAGTTGCTTTTCTCTTGGTAATGATGATTACAATAATGTCAAGATCAAATTTTAATATCTCTTCAGCTCCAAACTTGCCCTCCAGTTCACGTATTCCTTCCTCTATCTCCTCATCAGTCAACTGAGAGAGAGGAGATGCATATCTGCCACGTAAGCTCTTGTACCAAGAGAGTTTGGACAGCTCCACTGGTTTCTTCCACATAGAAAACTTGTGATTTAAATTACTTGAGTCGATGATTTTGCACAATTTTTTATCGTCATAAGGAGTCCACTTGTCACAAAAAGCTGAGAAAAAAATAGAGGTTGGTGGGCAATGCTGAGCAATAACGCAAGTGCCCTCATCAGACATGTACTTGGCAAGGTTAGAAAATATTGCAGCAGGGTCTTGGAAATGATGAATACAATCGATAAACATCACAATATCTAGCGGGTAATTTGGTGCAGCAAGAAACTCTCCAGCTGTGGAGTGAATAGGAATTATACCGTCCCTTTTCATGGCGACTTGAAGCATCTTCAGATTAGGCTCAACGCATACTCCCGGCTTTTCCATATCAAACTCACGTCTTAAAAGCTGTAAATAATTTCCTGTTCCTCCACCAATATCTAGTATTTGGTCGGTCTTTTTCAGGGGAACGTGGTGCTTGATAATATCAACAATTGGAATCCAAAAACATGACATGCTGTCATCATAGTCGAGAGCTATTGCATTGTAGTGATCTGTGACACAAACATTGACAAAATTACAAGCAAAAATAATAAATCATCAAACACATTATAGAGTGAAGTTAGAAATAACATCTTTAACCTCAATCAATACAAGCAACAACCCAACAATCCTGTATATAGCTTGTAAGCTACAATATGCTGGGGTTGATACATTCAGAAAAACTTGAAATATCTTGGTATAATTCACAATTTGTCTGTCAGTCTGTATGTATGTTCACTATCTCCTCTCAGATTCCTGGACCAATCATCCTGAAATTTTAGTGGTTGCTCACAGGACCACTGGCCTGGTTAGGAGAGAATATGGTTAGGGCTAGGTCATAGGTCCTTTAAAAAAACTTTCCTACATGTGAGTAACCACAAGTTTTAATGCGTAATCTGATACAATTCAGAAGGACATTTACAAAGGAAGTTGTGTTCAGCAAACTAATCTTTTCAAGAGGAAGTTGTGTCTACAAATCACAATCACCTGATTCACAATATTTACTTCAGAAATGTGGCAATGCCTAGTTGATACCAATTCCTGACCTTTAAATCTTACTGTGGGCATGTCCATAACTGTAGTTACTAATTATACTTGTATTAATAGTGTATCTGGTGAAATAGGATTCATCACTACGGGAACTATACCATCGAACGAGGTTGGCTTCACAGCAATATTTGTCTGGCCAGACTCCCTGCTCCCTTCATTGTGGCAACTGTCCTGTTCCATTCCTATAATATAATACAAAAACCTATAATATAATACAAAAAGAACAAAACAATTTTGAAGATAACACACCAAAAGAGCCTGGATCCTTCATTCAGAATCTAGCAAGGATAGTGGTAGATGTAACATCTGGCACCAAAGTGAAGCATAACCTTCTTTGGCAGATGTTGATTGGGGATCAAGGTAGAGAGAAGTGTGTTAATTTATCAAAGCGCATTGTAAATTACTCTATCCGTATGTTTCACATATATTACTATTAACCTTAATGTCTGGTTGTCATATAGAGCTTCATACCCCCACATACTTATATACACCATGTCATAGAACCACTCTCGTACATGTAGCTAAGAACTTTTGAGCTTCCCATGCAGGGATAGGAGTGGTGTGATAATGTTTGTTCTTATCATCCCTACCTTGTTTGTGGACTCTATCACAGTGCCACTATCTTGTATGTACACCTTGTGTCTTACCATCCCTATACCCTTTGGCTTTTTTACTACTTTTTTTTATTCTTGTTTCTGCTAATTTTTAAAGCTTGTAGCTGTTGCACCTATGGTCCTGTCTGTGGGTTGGCTCAGTGGATTCTTTAATTTTCCTAAAGGTTCTGTCACATTGTCCTGGCAATATGGAATTTGACTTGCCAAACCTAATTTTTTTTTTTGGTCCTGCACGCAAGTTTGGAGAGTGTTCATCTGAATCCATTATAGACTCCCAATTTCCCACAAACTACTCAATAACTTTCATGGTCCACAACACTTCCTGTCTTTTAATCAGAGGATCTGTTGATGGTTGTGTGGAGATGAGGTGATATACTAACTCTTGATGCAGCCATGAAGAGTTGCCAGATGAAAACTGGTTCCTTCAATGAAGCTCCTATTTTCCCCAAGAGTCTGACCTCTACTCCTGCCACCCAACCCCTTTCCCTTTTGTTTCTTTGTATTCTGTAAACAATATATTTTTAAAAAATAACTTGTGATTGTTAAACCAAGCATAACCACCAACGCAGAACCACCAACGCAGAACCACCAACGCAGAACCACCAACACAGAACCACCAACACAGAACCACCAACACAGAACCACCAACACAGAACCACCAACACAGAACCACCAACACAGAACCAAATACTTATGGTTGAATAATTACTGAGGGATAGTTACAGTGGTGGATCCACAACATAGCAGAAGGGGTGGCTTTGAATAAATTTCAGTGAGCTGATGTTTGTTTTCTTTCTTCTTTTTGTCTCTTGGGGAAGTCAGTGGGGGAATATATGTAACTGAGTTTAGGGCTACATACCTGAGCAACCTACTGAGCCTTTTACTACAACTGCCAAAAAGACTTCAAGGCTCATCATAAGCATAAGCAAATGTTTTATTCTTGCATTTTAAGACAGTAAGAAAGTTTAAGGCTACTATTCACTTTTTTTTTTAATCCATTTTTTTTTTAATTTTTTACTTTTAATTATTTGTTGTTTTTTATCCTTACCTCTCACTTAGAAGTGTCACCTGCTCTCGTGACCTTGAGTAGAGGATCTTCCCCGTTAAGTAGTCACTTCAGCCAACCCTACCGGTTGTCTGTAAGCCTGCACTTTAGCTCTCGGGTCGTCACCATCCAAAAAAGCAGGCAGAAAAATTAGGACCCCCGAATATACGCCCACTTCTGATTGAGATCGCTCAAAAAGAAATAATGAAATTAATGAAAATAGTCCTGAATAGTGATTGTTTGTGTTAAGCTGGTTGGTATGGCCGCTGAAGTTGAAGAGGGTTTGGAGAGGGGCTGAAGAAGGCTGAAGATGAAGAAAGCTGAAGATGAAGAGGGTTGAAGATGAAGAGGGGCTGAAGACCCTGAAGTTGAAGAGGGCTGAAGATGAAGAGGGGTGTGCTTATATCCCACTGAAGTTGGAGAAGGTCTGAAGATGAAAAGGGTGTGTGCTGTGTCATGTCTGTCTGTCTGTGTGTGTCATATCTGTCTGTCTATGTGTGCTATCTATCTGTCTGTCTGTCTGTATGAAAGATCATTGAATTAATTATTGTGATTATCAGTGTGTGTCCTCAATATACTATATGTGGTATTGTGTGTCATATATCTCACTTGTGTGTACATGTGTTAGATATTGTAACAATGTAGTTAGAGGAGAGATTCAGCAGTGTTCATCAAAATTTTCACATCATTGATGATAGTCCAAAACAATCTCTTCAAGAATGACCACATTAAAGTAAACCTGAAAATTAGTTTGTGTATGTGTGTGTGTGTGTGTGTGTGTGTGTGTGTGTGTGTGTGTGTGTGTGTGTGTGTGTGTGTGTGTGTGTACACATGCGCTGTTAGTCTCTGATAATAATTCTATTGAAGTATGCCGAAATTTCGTGTGTGTGATTTGTGTGTCTGTCTGCCCCATCCTTGGTTTTCTCTACCCCACTCCTGGTTCATTACTCCACCCTTGGTTCACTATCTCACCCCTAGTTCATTATCCCATCCTTGGTTCACTACCCCACCCTTGGTTCACCACCCACCCTTGGATCACTACCTCACCCCTAGTTCACATCCCACCCTTAGTTCACTTCCTCACCCTTGGTCCACTCTCCCATCCTTGGTCCACTATCCCATCCTTGGTTCACTATCCCACCCTTGGATCACTACCTCACCCCTAGTTCACATCCCACCCTTAGTTCACTACCTCACCCTTGGTCCACTACCCCACCCTTGGTTCACCACCTCACCCTTGGTTCACCACCCCACCCTTGGTTTACTACCTCACCCCTAGTTCACTACCCCTCCCTTAGTTCACTACCTCACTCTTGGTTTACTACCCCACCCTTGGTTCACTACCCCACCCTTGGTTCACCACCCCACCCTTGGTTTACTACCTCACCCCTAGTTCACATCCCACCCTTGGTTCACCACCCCACCCTTGGTTTACTACCTCACCCCTAGTTCACTACCCCTCCCTTAGTTCACTACCTCACTCTTGGTTCACTACCCCACCCTTGGTTCACCACCCCATCCTTGGTTCCCTACCCCACCCCTAGTTCACTACCCCACCCTTGGTTCACTACCACACATTTAGTTCACTACTCCACCCTTACTTCACTACCACACCCCTAGTACACTACCCCACCCTTGGTTCACTACCCCACCCCTAGTTTACTATCCCACCCTTTGGTTCACTACCTCACCCTTGGTTCACTACCCCACCTTTGGTTCACTCCCCCACCCTTCGTTTACTCCCCCACCCTTCGTTTACTCCCCCACCCTTGGTTCACTACCCAACCCCTAATTAACTACCCCACCCTTAGTTCACTACCTCACCCTTAAATCACTCCCCCACCCTTGGTTCACTACCCCGTCCTAAGTTTACTATTCCATACTTCTCCAGCTTTGAAGGTCATAATTATTCTTTTATCATCTCTTGATAATCTCATAGTTGAAATTTCATATAATTGAAATTGCTTTATTCAATTACCCAAAGTAATGATTCTATATCATCTATCGTATATCATATATCATTATCTTCCAAGGCCTTGGTTGTGCACAGGTTGAGGTGTGGCCTGATGGGAACCAGGCCATGTGATTCCCAGTGTAAAATTGTGTATGCATGTCAGTGTCTGAGTGCAAGGGTTAAGTCTTATTTGTGCTATTACAAATGAAATGGTAATAGTACGGCATGATTTTGATTATGATAATTTTATTGTTTTGTTTTGTTTTGTTTTTTAATTTCACAAAGGTCCCTCTGGTGTGATCCTCAAATGCTACCTGGCACCTTCTGTCGGCAGTGACTTACCATGCTGCATTAAGATGTCTATTGTTATGTAGTACTGTGTCACATAATACCATTACTATGCTGTGCAGGTAGAGGATGAATGCAAACATATTTACTGTTCTCTAATTTTAATATTGTTTTTGTTGGCATAATATCATCAAGAAACTTCATCTAATCCATGCATAACTATACACGCACCTGAACAATACACCTCTATCATTGCTATTGTTGTGTATTACCATGTGTTCAAAAGAAAAAGAAAAAGAATAAAATTGGTTTCACTTGTTGATATGGCGCAACCATAGGCCTCTTTGCCAGTGAAAAGATGAATAGTATGGAGAGAGGAAGAAATTGAAGCTTCTTTACATTCCCCCTCCCTTGAAATACTTTCCTCAAGTATACTTTCCTCAAGTTAACTTTCCTTAAGTGAAGTCCCCCTCCAATGTACAGTCTTGCTCAAATGCACTGTGAGTGAAGTCTCTGTTGGAGTTCACTGATAGCAGGTCTTGCTCAGAGAACAATTTTCTTTGCATGTAGGGAGCGGTGTTGGTCATGAAACCATGGGATTGAAAGTTTTCTCCTGCATGCATGCATGCAGGCAAGCAGGGACTTTACACAAATGATATATAAGAGCAGAGGCCAATTTGCAGCATCCTTTGCAATAACCAAGGTACTTAGTCCAATAACCATTAACCCAGTATGCCTGCCCATTCACATTTCAATGAAATGTTTTTGTCATTATAGTAGGCAAAAGTGAATGAAAGGCTATTTTAGAGTGAGTAATGAAGCAGCTGTATTATACACATGGGCTTTGGTGAAGCTGTGTTGAATACCCCAGAGAATGTGAAGTTATATTCTCCTGGCAGTCTGTAATGAAGTACATAATTGCCAGATGAACAGCACCTTATTCTGCACCTCAAAATATTTAGAGTGTAGTAGGATTCATTTTATAAAGAATGGAATAGGGAGGGAGGGGGGGGGGGGGGGGGGAGTGATGTAAGTTATGATGGTATTTGGTTACTTTGATACATAATTCCAGGTATTCCATGTGTTGGTCGCAAATCACAGCGGTTATTGTGGAATGAATTGTGTAAAGTCCTTGCTTGCCTGCATGCATGCAGGAGAAAACTTTCAATCCCATGGAAAGAAAAATGTGGGAGAAGTCAGTTTTTGAGATAGGTGGGGTCATGATTGAAGGATCCATTTTTCATCCCTTGGCTTGGATTTGTGGCTGTACCAAGACTTGGTATCCCTTCACATCTCTACATAGTCATCCACAGATCCTCTGCAATTCTCAGCAATTGATTGATAGATTAACAAGTGACTTGTGATGAAATGAGGGCAAAAGAATTGCCCTCTTCCTTTTAAATGAGTACTCCAACTTTGCAAGCAAAGCTGCACATGGAAAAAATGGTATATCATACAGCACATGTGCATATACCAAAACTCTTGAATACAAAACAAAATTATTCATCATTTTATTTGTTTCAGTTTTGACCGTACCTTCACCTCTGGCTGCTACTAAGTTGTGTTTGACCCTTCACTGTCCTAAAACATTGTGTAGAGGATGTTGTAACCCACAGTTCATAAAAATAATTCATTATATGTACGTCTATATATACTACTAGCAGCATATACTTGGCGTTGCCCGGCCAATATCAACATGAAACATTATAGAAGTCACTCAAACTTCGGCATGGTTGGCCCTTTAATTAGCTTTAGGCAGCCATAACTATATCCTATGGGTGTGGCTAATACTAAACCACACACGTTGCCACACCTAATCATAGTTAATAATGCTCACCAGGATATTTTGACTCCATATGGCCAATTTCAGCCTGATTAGTCCATAAATTAGTGTGGGTGTGGCTATGAAAAAAGTACACCCAATTCCATGCCTACATGTGTTTAATAATGCTCACCTGGGTTCTTGGAGAGTACATGCCAAATTTCAGCCTTTTTGGTGCCAATGTTTAGCCGTGATGCCTACACGCATACTCACGAACCAAAATATATATTAAATTGTGTTCGTAGATCTAACTCCTTCAGTCCAAGCATTATTCAGAATATATTTTTTTTAGCACTTTTTTTCTTTACGCACCAATGGAAAGAGGTGTAGCCTGGAGGGATTCCGCCCGTGCCACTCCAAATGTCAAGTTGTTTATGCATACCATATATTAAGTCTTGTTCCTCCAAGGAATTGCCTGGTCAAAGTACCATTTTATGGCTTCATTTTAGCCTGATATTAAAACAGTAAAGGGTGTGGTCTTATGCATGTACTTAAAATGTTCCATAGATTATAACGATTCCAAATATATATGGGTTCATGGGTCTATCTCCCTAGAGGTTTTTGTTGCTGAAATACCATTTTGGCATTTTTTGCCTTACACAGGGAAAGGAAGAGGTGTGGCCAAGTGGGACCCAGCCCAGGTTAATCCAGAATTGAAGTTACATATGCATACCAAGTTTTATATCTGTTATTAGTTCTAGAGTTTTTCTGGCAAAAACACAATTTTTTTGGGCTTTTTCTTGTTACCAAATAACCATTTTCCCAAAATTTTTGTCCATGTTTAAGTTGGGTCAAAGCCTATCATTATGCCAAGTTTCAGAGAAATCCATCCACAGGTTTGGCCAGAATGATGGTACAGACAGACAGACAGACAGACAGACAGACAGACAGACAGACAGACAGACAGACAGACAGACAGACAGACAGACAGACAGACAGACAGACAGACAGACAGACAGACAGACAGACAGACAGACAGACAGACAGACAGACAGACAGACAGACAGACATCTCCTTTTATATATATATATATATAGGAGATGTAACATATTTTTGTTGTCATTCAACCCCTACCCATATTTCTATTGCCAAATGAAAGTTCCGCTTAAAATTTTTTCTGATGATGTGCTTCATGACATGCGTTTGTTCCACTGCAACGAAAACCCAAAGTCCAACAAATAACAGATTAAATCTTTCATGGCAATAATAAGCAAAAGTAGAAGCTCATTAATGTAGTTCCACATTTGTTGAGTGGTCTGTTACCACCAGGTAGTATTTTAAGTGGTTGATTGGCCACAAACCGCTCAAGTACATCTCTAACAGCTGTAGTGTGAGTGTCTGTCCACTGTCCACTGTCCACTGTCCACTGTCCACCGTCCACTTGAGACAAGTACAGAGAATCATTACAAGTTTTTGTTCACCTGAAGGTACAGCAAAGAAAGACATCTGAGGAAAGGAAGACTTTCAACCTTATAGTTTTTGACTTTATATTTGTCAGCTTTAAGTTCTTGGTTTGCATGAAATACATAATTCATTCACTGGAAAAATGATGACAAAACAAGTAATGTGTGAAATATCTGTTAGACATCCAAAACACCAGCAGTAAATTTCACTGCTTGAAAGAACAACAAGACCATTTACAAACTTATGGCTACAGCCCTGCATTGTGTACAGTATTTGCCACCAAGTGGTGTATAATGTGCAGAATCACACCCAATTTTGATGGGAAAGGTCATCTGGCATTCTGATCATTTGACAAACAAAGACAAAGGGAAATTGAACTGGAAAAATGTATATTAGCCTTCTTCCAAGATGAAAAAAGGTAAGTTGCTTTTGGGTTCTTCATTGTGAATGAAGTTAGGTATACACTGCTAGTTAATCATAAAGTTTTATTTGAGAGAAGTTATGAACACTAACAACTAAAATTTAATGAAACTTCATTACTGGATTACATTTCACAACAATTGTATTCAGAGAGAAGTTTTTACTTCATAGTTTGCTGTTGTTGAAACTGTTTTTCAAGTTTTATCACAGCTTCCCTTCTCTCTCATAATCCAATTTGTCCCATTCTACCTTGTGTGGGTCCAACACATGGCTCACGTGCTGGTCAGAACTCTCTTCATTTGTAGAGCAGGAGTACTGCCCTTCACACCCAGGAGTTTGAGTTTTGGTATCCAATTTGAAAATGTTTATGTCACAAGAAATATGGAACACATCCTTCTATGGCCAGGTCTTATCATCATATTAATTACTGTGTGCCAGTTGCTTGGTAGTGCATTCAGGAAGGGCTAACCAACAGTTTTTCTTTTTCCATGTTTGCTTATTCATACATACAACTGTCAGAGCCACCTGGACTCCACCAGGGACTCTGCCTCTGCCTCAGTCTTGGCAACTGGTGAAGGAAGAAATGAATAACAAAGTTAATAAAGTTAAGGTAGCTAATTGTGTGAATGAAGGTTATGAGTTTCCAGTGGAGGAAGTTGATTACGAGAACATGGATTGGAATGAGGACAAAGAAGTGATTACAAAAAACAACAAGTACTCACCTAATGAACAATTATCTGGCCAGGCAGAGGCACCAACGCAGAGGCACCAAGGCAGAGGCCCGAATGGCCAGATCCAGAGAACATATAAAAGACGTAGCTAACTATTATTAGTTGAGTCTCCAAATTATGTGTATGATTGTGGCATAGTGCATATTGTGTTGTGCAAAGATTTAAAGAATCATTGTTGTTGCTGGTACAGAGAGTCTCTGACCAGTATTGAATACTATCTATTTTTGAAGGGAGACTGGGTGTGTGAACCTACTGTTGGCTACTCATAACCACAGTTAGGTAGCCTTAGTCTATTTACAGTGATAGAATTGTTTATAGGCTAGGGAGCGGGGCAGCTATCCTAGCTTGCAGAAAAATATTAGCTGAAGCTAGGGTAGCAGCTCACATTGGTGGCAGTGGTGGGATAGATAGATATAGCTATTATTAGTGACTATCTTCTATTTTGATTATTAAAGAACAATATCTGCACCAGGAGAAGACAGGCACACCCGAAGCCAAACATCAGCTGGAGCTGGGATGAGAAACCCTACAGCCTTCTCTACCCCTGCCAACCCTCCTATACCGTATGAAGGGATACCTAGCCTACAGGAGCTTGAACATGGTCGGGCAGAGAGAGAGAGGAGAGAAGGGCAGAGGAGGAAAGGCAAATCAGACAAGAGGAACGGGAACAAAGAGAGGAAGAGCGTCAAGCTAACAGAGAACAACAACAACTACTGCTCGAGACTATTCGAGGTCTCCTACCAGGCAGACAGCCCCCAGCACTAGCAGCCCCGAAGCTAACAGTGCAAAAGTTTAACGAGGCTACAGATGACATAGCCGCCTACTTGGACACTTTTGAAGTGGTGGCTACTGCCAGTGGATGGGACCCAGCTCAGTGGACTCTATACCTCAGAGGGTCACTATCAGGAGCTGGACTCATGGCAATTTCTTCACTCTCTGCTGCTCAACAGGACAGCTATAGAACTGTGAAGGCAACTCTGCTGGCAGCCTACCAAGTGTCGACAGAGACCAGGTGAAGAAGAGTGTTCAAGGACCAGTTCAATTTATCTAACCCAGACATATGGCTGAGGGACTTCCATCAAAATTTTTGTCATTGGCTAGACCCCAGCCATACCCTAGACCGGGAGATGGTCGTCATGAAGCTAGCAATAGCTAAACTCCCCAACTTGTTGGAGCCTCAAATTCATAATTTGAATTGTCAGTCCTTCAAGGAGCTATCAGAAGCCATCATTCAACATCTGGAAAACTCCAGAATAAAGAGGGAAAAAGATTACCTGAAAAGAGAAGAGAAGAGGGAGTTCAAGAAGGAAGACAAGCGAGAGCCATGGAAAAAGGACCAGACACTACCATGGAGGAGAGAGGGGCCTCCAAGATACACCCCCTTGACCTCAATCAAATGCTTCCAGTGCGGAAAGAAAGGGCATGTGAAACAAGACTGCCAGGTAAAGTTAGAGGACGCCAAGTGTAGCCTGGAGGCTACGACAGTACTTCCTGAATGGACTAAGACCGTCTGCCTGATGGGCATGAAGTGGAAGCATTGCTGGACACAGGGTGTACCAAGACACTGGTACACCCTCGGTGTGTGAAGGAAGAAGACTATCTGGGATGGGACATTCCTTACCACACGGCATCTAACCAAGAGATATATTTCCCAGCTGCAAGTGTACAGTTGGAAGTGGAAGGATGGACTATGAAGATACCAGTGGGGGTATCAAGACACATTGAACAAGAAATGCTCATGGGCAGAGACATTTCACATTTCCGTCAATTTGTCCAACGAGAGCCGGAAAAGCAGCTAAAGAAGAAGGAAACCACATCGCCTACTACCATGGAGGCAGAGACAGGGATGGTGGTAACTCAGGCCGAGCAACACCAACAGGACACACTCGAGGAGGAGGAGCATCAGAGGCAGGAGCTGGAAGGGCTAGTCATCACTTCCATAGACACTGAAGTGCAGGTGGAGGAGAGCGATGATCTCGAAGTCAAGGAGTACCCGGCTGAGGCGTCTGGAAGAGAGGACCATACGGAGGAGCAGGGCACTGAGGGGCTCGAGGGAGACATCCATACCATGGGGTGCCCAGCTGAGGTGTCTGGAGGAGAGGACTGGACGGAGGAGTGGAATGCCAGGGGGTACGGAGTTGCAGAGGACCAGACAGGAGTGTCCAAGGTCCTCACCAGGAAAAGTTTGGGTGAGGCCCAAAGGTATGATAAAAGCTTAAAGTACTTAAGAGAGAAGGTGGGTAAAGCTGGTGAACCCTATTTTCGGAAGGGGGGTTATTGATGAGGGAATCTTACCAGTCCCTGGGAAAGAATTTGCTAATCCTACCAGAGATAGCCCGAGAGAGAGTACTTGCCATGGCTCATAATTCCCCAATTGGAGGTAATTTTGGGAGAGAGAGAACACTGAAAAGCATTAGATCAAGAATGGATTGGCCGGGAGTGGTTAAAGACGTCAATCAACTGTGTGCACCTTTGCCCAGTTTGCCAGAAGGCTTTTCCAGCCAGTACTACTAAGGCACCACTACACCCTCTACCTATTATAAAGGAACCCCTGGGCCATATAGCTATGGACATCGTGGGTCCCTTAAAGATATCAAAGAAAGGTAACAAGTACATATTAGTACTGATGTAATATGCCACCAAATGACCGGAAGCCTTTCCCTTGCGCAACATACTCACTGAGACCGTAGTTGAGCGTTTAATAGAGGTGACCGCCAGGTTGGGTGTGCCAAGTGAACTACTAACAGATAATGGGACTAATTTTATTTCAAGGGTAATGCAACAATTCTGTACAATGACGGGTATGAAACAGATTAAGACCTCCCCGTATCACCCTCAGACCAAAGGTATGGTCGAGCAGTTAAATGCCACCTTGAAAAGATTGCTAAGGAAATTAATAAATAACCCAGGAGCTGAATGGGATGAGTGCTTACCTTATGTACTATGGGCATATAGAAACAAACACCCTTTGACACATTCTTTTTTTTCTTTCTTTTTTTTTTCACCAATGATGCAATTACAGCTTCACCAACCCAGTCCTAGCCTCACAGTCCCAATATGAAATTGTTTTTAATCATTCCGATTTCTTTTCATGCCTCTCACACCTAAGTGGACTGGGATACACACGAGATAATATTCCATGCTTCTACTTAATCAATACAACTTTGGTGTAATTATAGGTATGTTGAAATTACCACAGTGTGCAATTATGATTGGATCACATAAACTGCAGGCAAATGTAACATACGTATCTTTAAAAGTCCAAATTACATTTTTTCTGGAGCAACTGTTGCTTGCCATACAATAGGACAGAGCAGTTCATTTCCCCACCTTCTCTGTCGGCACTTATTGTGTCAAGTGATTGGCTGCACACTTTTGATATAAAATGCCACAAATATGAAGTTACCATAATGTTAGCTAGTGTACTTTTATTGAAATTACTCCAGCTGCACGCTTATCATAATTGAATGGTAGTTATTTCCTTTCCCAATTTTGTCCTACCCAATACAGAAATTTGTACAATATGGGTTGAGGGTTGCAGATTGAGGGTGGGCCTAGGGAAAACACCAATGGACACCTGAACCTTGACCAGATCCGGGTTGGGGATGGGCCTCCTTATGGACACCTGCACATTTATTGACCAGATCTGGGTTGGGGATGGTCCTCTTCATGGACATCTGCACATTTGTTGACCAGATCTGCGTTGAGGATGGTCCTCTTTATGGACATCTGCACATTTGTTGACCAGATCTGGGTTGGGGATGGTCCTCTTCATGGACATCTGCACATTTGTTGACCAGATCTGGGTTGGGGATGGTCCTCTCCATGGACAGCTGAACATTTATTGACCAGATCTGGGTTAGGGATGGTCCCAGGAAACACACCCACCACTCAGACAGCATATGGACTTGCATTCTAAGTTCAACACATTTGTGCTCAAGAGGTAGCTCATTAAAACTTGCACCAAAAAAAAGGACACCGACCTGATGTATATAAAGTTCAGTCACCTCTTGCTAGGCTTCCTTGTTATTTGGTTCTTGTCACATATACATTCATGATTGCTAGCAGATTCATGATTGTTGGTGGAGTGTTGTGCCATGGCCTCCTTTTGGATTTGTCCTTCCTTGATGATCTCGGAATGTAGGTGTCCAACTGTACTAGACAACAACTTTGGCATTGCTGTGGTGCAAGCTCTTTGGTTGATGTGGGCAGCATCCTACAGCCTGCCATTTGTGTTACACCAGGTTTTTGTCCTTTCTGCTTAGTTAACCTTTTTTTTTCTTTTTTTTTTGTTAAGTCAAAAGTTGTCTTCATGCATGTTTGACAAACATATCCTCTCAATTATGTTGAGCATGCACCTGCTTTAAAATTGTAGTTAGAATATAATCCTTAAGTCAACAACATAATAGTTCATCTTTTTTATCTCTCTCCCCCTTTTCTGTTACAATAATTCCCCATTTATTTAACCTTGCAAAGTGAGGCTCTACTCCAGATCTTGGTTCACTGGTTATCATGGTTATGCCACCAAAACTCAACCACCTATTCACAGAGGGTTGCTATTTATAAGGAAATTCTGTAGCTAATATTTTTTATCATGTATTAAATTGAGTGTGCATACCAGGAATATGCTAATTCCTTTGGGCTTTTCAACATTAATTAGCCTGAAATGGCCCTTTTTTAGCCACTTTTGTCTATTAGGATCTGAATAAGTCTAGCTCATGGATATTGCTACCTAGGTCCAAGAGATTTTTAGAAGTTTTTCTGTGGCATTTTTAACCTTACACACAAAGAGAAAGAGGTGTAGCTAATGGGACCCACCCAATGTTATTTGAAGAGTCAAGTTGTGTCTGCATGCCAAGTTTTAGTCACCCAGTTATTTGGAGTTCACATATCAAATTTCATCCTGATTGGTACATAAATTAGTTTTTAGCAGCCAAATAACTTCCTAAGAGTGTGGCCATTACCCAACCACACCCATCACCACACCCACTTCATAACACTCATCCTATTCCTTGTAAATGGACTTGCCAAATTTCAATCTGGTTGGTCCTTTAATTTTCTTTTGATAGCAAAACAACTTCCTTGGGGTATGGCTATGAAAAAGACCACACCCATTACTGAACCTACTTACGGTTATTAAAGATCACCTAGTTACTTGGAAACCACATTTCGGAGGAAAGGTTCGGCTGTGATGTACACACACACACACACACACACACACACACACGCACACACACACACACGCACGCACGCACGCACGCACACACACACACACACACACACACACACACACACACACACACACACACACACACACACACACACACACACACACACACACACACACACACACACACACACACACACACACACACAAACCCAGCCAATTTCAACATCCTATATATTATTTTCACTAATTCCATGCCTGTGTGCCTGCCTTGTTTGTGCCTGCCTTGTAACTGTCAAGAAAAAACTTTTGAACTGTGGGTCCTAATGCAGAAGGCCTTTGAATTTCTTTAAAATGTCCAACTAAAAAGTTAGAGGTAAACTAAAGCCTGTTCTTTTAGCAAATTGTGTTGTGAAGTAGGTCAAAGATGATAGGGGTGATAAAGATGCAACAACAAAAAAAAAAAAAAATTAATTGTAGAAAATTAAATCTACACCAGTGCAGCTGAGAATGAAAGACTTTAGCTAGCTGAAGCTTACACTAAGATCTACCAATGGCTTTGCACCTATAGTCATTCTTCTTAGATATTTGTGAAGTTAAGTACAGTATAATCTCAGTCAAGTAACCCAAACTTAGGAACTGGCCAGCTAACCACAGTAAAGCAGAACAATTAAAGACCTGTGCTATATCTCAACAATTGTATATTTTTTCCTAAAATTGGGTGCTCAGCTACAGTAATGCAGCTGCTTCAGTGTTCTCTCACTCTTCCCCTCTCTCTCTCCCTCTCTCTCTCTTCCCCCTCTCTCTCTCCCTCTCTCTCTCTTCCCCCCCCCACCACCACCCACCTCTCTCACTATCCCTCTCTTTCTCTCTACCCTACCACACTTCACCAAGTACAATTTTTCACTGGAAGGAAGGGGAGGGGCAAAGAAAACAGCTGCAGCAGCCACAATTCTGGGTTGTGGACAAGTATAAAATAATGAAAAATTATAGAGTTGGCATAGTAATTTGAAAAAATTGAAAAAAGAAGGGGGTTATATTTTTTAAATGGAAGATAAAAACCAACTGTTCGAAAATGTCTTCCACAAATGTTGACCAGAATAATAATACTAAATAGTAAACTCCTGTAAATAAATTTTAAACTAATAGTAACATTTAAGAAATAAAATAATAAATAAGTAAAAAGAAATGAATGAAAAATATTGAAAGTAAAAATGTGGTTGTCCTGGTGAGTATCAGTCCAGCTTCAGAAATGCAGCTGCAGCCTGCAGCGTTCTCTCCCTCAATCTACCCCACACTTCATCAAGTAAGATTATATTCTCATAAGGGGGGGGGGGGGGGGGGGAACAGCTGCAGCAGCCACAACTCTAGGTTGTGGGATATGAAAATAAATGAAAAATTATGAAGTTGGCAGGGTATACTTGGAAAAAATTTTAAAAAAAAGAGAATTTTACTTTTTTTTTTTTTTTTTTTTTTTTTTTAAAGGAAAATCAAAAAATTGTTTCAAAAAATAGTTTTAAAAATTCTTCTCCCACCAATTTATAGAATGCTAACCAGAATAATGCTGAATTATAATCACCAATATATACATTTTAAACAAAATGATATTTATAAAAATAAAATAAGAAATAAATAGAAAAAAGTAGATGGGATAAAAAAAAACATTGAAAGTAACAATGTTGATGATGTGCAACTACACCCACACAAAATAATAAATTAATGTTTTGTTTTATTTTTTTTTTAATGAAAGGACCAACTATACCCACTCAAAATAAAACAATAAAAAAATTTAAAAAAGATTGAATGATAAATACTGAAAATAACAATGTTAGCATATGTGACTACACCCATTTATGGCTGTCTGGAAATTAGGTCAAAGTACACTGGGAACCACACAAATTTCAGCCTCATGCAACTACAGGCCATGCAACTACTTAAAAAGCAACAACAAATATTAACAACAACCTGGGGCATAGAAAGTGGGGGGGGGGGGGGGGGGGGGGGGGGGGGACTATGTGGACAATAACCTCTACCATGAATGAATGCATGGGTTTATCACTGAGGGAAATGTCCCTTCCTACACACAATGAAACAAAGAATTTAAAAATAATTCGAACCCCCACCCCCCATGCAACATTATAACCAGTGTCTAGGGGTGGAGATATTAGAAAATCAAATCAATAACTGAAAGAAGAAAAAAAAAGCACTGCTGTGGAAGTCATATATCTAATAAATTCAATCACTGCTAAGCAAAAAATTAACTCTGAACTCTTCATAACAGCCTAAGCTAATCATAACACCCTTAGCTAATCATACCTAGGAAGATATTTTACCTCCCACTGATCAGTTCCTACCTCTACCTTAACTCTCACTTGGATGTATCACCTGCTCTTTCTGCCTTGTGCAGATGATCCTCCCAGTTGAGCTTTGTGAGCGTCCATCTCTCTTAGTCTTATTGTTTGCTAAGAAGGCAGCACATCCCTTCACTTGACTCCTATTGACAGTTTATCCTACTGTCAATCAGAGTCTAAGCCAATACTACAGTTTGAGCTGCTGTAGGAGGAGCTCCAAGTGAACTTCTAAAATAGCATGACAAGGTAATCCCTGAGTAATTTTTTTTCTCAGTTCCAGCAATGTATATGTATACATACAAAATACAGTATCAACAATATTGTTCAGTATTGACAATAAAGTTACACTAGTAATAATTTCCTTGTTCTTAAGTCTGAGAGCTCTTGATATGTGAGATCAGTACTTAGTTGTAAATGAGTTCCTCTCTTTGGCTTATTAAAGTATCTTGATTGAACATTCATTAGCACTTATGTTTACGAATCCATTTGTAGATTTGTGACTACCCACTTGTAAAATCACAACTGTAATATCTTAAGCCTAAATTATATTACTTGGGAAAATCTGGAACGGATCTCCAGGACAACAATCAACATAAAACATTGGGTGCATTCTATTAGGCCCATGTCACATGCTCCACACAAGAGATTAACAAATGGTTAGTTAACTAATAATATTCAAGGTTAATAGTTCAAGTTACTACACTCCTTCCTCACCAGAGTTTATCATGATAGTAATCTGGACGGGAGTGCTTTCTGGTTGAATACTGTTTTTAACCAGCGGGTGAGTGGTGTGGTGTGTCTGTTCTTGGAGGAGATGGATCAGATATGGCATTCCTAGCTAGTGAATGTAAATCAGGCAGAATAATGTTCGGAGGCAGATCCACAAGTGGTGATGCTCTGTTAAACTCTATTTTTACTCTGGTTTCTGGACCATCCTGTGGCAAGAACCCCGCTAGGCTCAGTGGTGGCTGGAGTAGTATTATCATTTTCTATATCATCCAGCTCAGTGCAAGGGTGTGGCCTTGTATACTTGTTTATAGGATCCACATGACGTTTCCACAGTCGGCCATCAGAGACATCAATGACATACGTCAGTGGTCCTATTTGTTCAACAATGACTCATGGCATCCAGACAGATCCAGAGCCAAAGTTCTTAGCCATCACAGATGACCCACCATAAATTCCCTCTGCCGAGCATGCTGGTCATATCTATACATTTTCTGGGACTGCCACCAACCAATTTGTCGCTCCACATCTGGTCTCAGTAGGTGCCATCTAGTATGCAAACTCTTACCCATCAGCAATTCACATGGTGGAGTGCCTGTGGTGGTGTGTGGAGTGGTACGGTATGAGAGAAGGAAGTTCTCCAACCGATGAGCTAGAGTAAGTTCATCATTCTTAGCAGCCTTCATACCCTCCTTGAAAGTCCTGACAAACCATTCTGCTTCACCATTTTAGCTTGGATTATAAGGCGATGATCACGAATTCTTGATTCTATTATCCTCGTAAACTCCTCAAAATCAGAGGAAGTAAATTGGGGCCTGTTATCAGACACTATCTGCTCAGGTATGCCATGTATGTCAAACAAGTGACTCAGGTCTGCAATGGTCTTAGCAGTGGTGGTGTGTGTCATCTCTACTATTTCTGCCCATTTTGAATATCCATCCACTACAATAAGGAAGGATTGATTAAGGAATGGGCATGCAAAATCGACATGAAGTTGCTGCCAAGGACGATCAGGCCATGTCCACGGATGTAACAGAGCTTTAGCCGATGATTACTTCACAACCAAGCAAGCATGGCAAGACTTCCTCAACTCCTCCAAGTCCTTATCCAGTCCCTTCCATCAGACATGACTGCCTGCCAATGCCTTCATGCGTGACACCCCCATGTGCTCCTTGTGCAGTTCAGTTAGCACCACCTCATGCAAGCTCTGAGGAATCACAACACGTCCTCCCCAAAACAAACAGCCCTTCTCCATGGAAAGCTCAGCGATTTTTCAGCGGTAAGATTGAAAAGCCTTGGGAACATGCACTGGCCAACCTCTGAGACAATATGATAAAACCTTGCTAAGGATGGGGTCTCGCTGAGTGGCTCTTATGATCTCTTGAGAGGACAGGGGCAACATCTCAATCTGTCGAATATTACATATCCAGAGTCTCTGGAAGACTGCTCATCTCCTTCTGTCAAGGGCAAATGGGAAAGGGCATCAGCATTTCCATGTTCCACTGTGGAACGAAATTCAATGTCATAGTTGTATGTCCCCAACAGAATGGCCCATCCTGGCAATCTTGCAGCTGCCACCGTGGGAACTCCCTTCTTTGGGCCCAAAATAGTGGTGAGTGGTTTATGCAGGTTCTCTGCTCCCTAGTGTATTAGATGGAGGCTAGGCCTGCTGGGGGCAAAATGGGTGCTACCAGAAGTGGTGGTTTTCTAAGGTACTTCAAGCTGGAGTGTTCACTTTCAGATGTCTATCCTTAGTGGTTATGGTGTTGCTGATGCGAGCCATGTAGCTATGTTCAATCATTTTGATGGCATTTGTGTCAGTGATAATCTTAGGTTGGGACTTTCTGCTGGTGATGGAGGTTTAATTATCAAGATGTAGATGATAATGGTGGTCCTTATATTGGGATATCTAGTTAAACGTAATATGGAGGCAGGGCTTGCTGGAAGAAGAGGACAACTTCCAGAAGTGATGATTTTCTGAAATACTTGAATGCACGATATCCACTGCCAATTTCTATTGTTAGTGGTGATGGTGTTGCTGATGTGAGACATATACCTGTAATTAGTACTATTTATGGCGGTTGTGAAAATCTTATCTTGGGATCAGTTGCTAGTTGTGCAAGTTTGGACCATCTAGATGTAATGGTGGTCTTGATGGTTCATCTCAAGAAAATTAAGATATTGTCTTTTTCATAGTGCCTAATATAACCACCACTGAAGTAATTAGTGTGGTAAATTATTGGTGAGGAGTTGAGAAATTATGCCCCTTTGCACGAAAGTAACTTTTTTTAAAGTAAACAAAAATGCACACCTAATCCATGTTGGCAAAATATGAATGATCAACATGCACACTGCACTAAATTAGCTTCCCAATGCAGCAAAATTCAAATCATAAATACATTGCTCCAAATTGGTTTCAAGATGCGAAAACTACGACAGAGCACACAGCTTTAAATTGGTCTCCAAATGCCAGCTAGCAGAAGCCAGAATTTCAAAGCATGCGAGAATGAGCGAACCATTGTCGAACAATGATAAGTTACCAAGTCCAATATCCATATCTGTGGAAATTGGCAATGGGCAATATCCTAAATTAGGATGGGCAAATGTCCTAAATTAGTGTCCAATAAAGTAGAGTTGACTGAACATGGACTCTGATCTCTGTACAAGATATTAGAGTTTAACCCCAAAATTTGAACAACTGTAGATTCTATGCATACATATTACATGGGTTGGTGAAGGTAGGGTAGGTGGGGTAGTGGGTGTGTGGAGAGGAGTTTTGGGGGGATTTTTGCAAATTAATAGTCTAATCACGCGTGATTTGAATAACTGTTGCTTTCAGGTGAAATGGCAATAAAATATTCTTGGTTGGTACATAATAAGGTATTGATTGGATGATAGGTTTCGTATTTTCCGTAGTTAGTTTGTAAAATATATAAGTATGAAATTCTAGTCAATACACCTTTTAAAAAGTGGGTCTATGTACATAAGATAGTAAATAGTCATCCCTCTAATTTGTACCATCTCAATGCAATGGCATATTCAAGTACTTTTGTCCAATCTGTGGAAATCCATAGCACAATGTAGATGTATGTATTAATTCTGCACTGGTTAAAACTATTGAAGAAAATAGGCACAATTCGTTGTTCTGCCCAGTGTATTATATTTTGTGGACGGCAATGCCTGGCACTTAGGGAAGATGGTGGACCTTGATATTATTGTAACCAGGAAATTTCTTACATTAATGAAGGTATTCAATTGGCTAAGCATAACTCCGTCATAAATGCTCACCTTGAAAGACCAAAGCTAAAGAATATCATGTACGCATCACCCTATGTAAAAATGAAATAATTAATATAGGTAAGAACATAATTAAGAAATATTTAGTTGATAAAATAAGAAGTGTAAATAATTTTTTGATAATGATAGATGAAATAACTTTTAATAAATAAGAAATAGATCTATGTGTTCGGTTTGTAAACCGTGACATCAGAGAGGATTTCTTTTTTTTGTAACATGCCAAATTAACTGGAGTTACTGGCTAGGTTATTGCTACTTGTGTCCTCGATGGCCATGATAAATTTGGTCAGGATGTCAAAAATGTTTGAGGACAGGAGTATGATGAAGCATCCAATATATTCTGTGAGTGGATTGGATTTCAAATTGACTGACTCTCCACTATTTGTAAGATATAAAAAGCTATCATCATCACAAATTTATTTTTGGCCCGGCACCACTTGGTATATTCATTGTGTTTACTGGGGTAGCATTTAAAAATTAAAAAAATAACAAAAAAAAAAGTCAAACATAAACAAACACACCTTGTATCTGTTGCACCTATTAAGAATTAACATGGCTGGATTTTGAGTGTTCCATCCTTTTAATTAACTGGTAGTATATATTGTATTGCAAATAAAGAACAGAACTTTTTAAAACTCTATATATATATATATATATATATATATGTGTGTGTGTTAATATTTTATGAATACTATAGAAAAACCCACCCTATGGGCAGTTTTATGGCCCACATAGTCACAAAATTTTCTACATGCCAAAGTTTTAGGCCTGTAACTTAATTTTTTTTTCTGGCAGAAGTACAATTTTTCACTTTTTTTTTTAGTATGGTATTTCACAATAATACTTGAGAATATGGGACACTTGAAAATGCCATGGAGCATATCATTGGAAAGCATTTGAACTAAGCTTTAATTTGGCAAAAAGATTAAGGGTAGGGGTGAGTGACAACAAAGTGATGGTAAATATTAGATATCTCATGAATAATTAACGAGAGTTTGGTTCCTATTCCACCACCCCCCCCCCCCCCCCCTTTCAGAGATCCTGGCTACAGGCCTGTTATGATCCGTAATTAACGTAAATTTCCTCCCATGCAAGTATGTGTGAAATTGACAGACACTAAATATGAGCCTGAGAGCCTCCTTGTCAATTTGTGCATAATTTCTCTCTCCCTTCAACAGTGATCATGATTTCAAGGCAATTGGTCGCTCGGTTCCATTTGGGAGCACATGTGAAATGACTGCCCCCAGTTAATATGATGAAGCATCAGTAGCAAGTCTAAAGTGGTAAGGTGTAATCATAATGGGTAAGCACTGTGGATGTGATCAAGAGCTGTTTGGCAGCCTTGACAGCCTGTGAATACTTGGTTGACCAAACCCACTTCTTGCCTTTAAGGACAAGATTATGGAGAGGACGAAGGTTGGTGGCCAAGTTAGGAAGGAACTTCCGATAATAACTCTGTAGTCCTAGAAATGATTGCAACTGCTGTGTGTTTCATGGCATAGGAGCCCTTTCTACTGCTTCGATCTTTTCTGGTAAGGCTCATATTCCTTCTGTATCTACTCAATGCCCTAAGTATTCAACTGCACTTTGAAGGAAGAGACACTTTTTACCCTTAATCCTGATGCCATGGAATTGCAAGCTGAGGAGGACCTCTTCCAATCTCTAGATATGTCCAACTTCTGAGGCCTCAGTTACCAAAATGTTATTGATGTAACACATTGCTCCAGGAATTCCTTACAAGATGGTGTCCATCATCTTTTGAAATATGGCGGGAGCGGAACTATGCCAATGGGGAGACATGTAAACCTATGTATTCAATGTATAGTATTTCAGTGAGTCTGGGTGGAGTTCTAGCTGGAGGAAGGCATGTGAAAGGTCCAGTTTGGAAAAATTCTTTCCCCCTGCCAAAGTCGCATAGAGGTCCTGAGCAATGGGGAGAGGGTACTGGTCTACCCTGAGAAACTGATTGCCATCAGTGACCTTAAAATGCCCACAGAGACGAGCTCATCCATCTGGCTTAGGAAAAGCCACAATTGGAGTTGACCACTCACTATGAGTTACTATTTCCAGGATTCCTTCCCATTTGAGACAATCCAACTCATCTTCGATAGTGCTCCTAAGAGCATTGGGAACCGTTCTGGCTTTGAATAATATTCATGGTTCATCAAATTTAATATGTAATTTAGCCTAGTAAGACTTAATTGTGCATAATTCATCCACAAAAATGTCACAATATTTGTTGAGCAGGTATTCCAGAGTCCCACTGGGGTGTCTGCACCTGGTGTCATATTGCACACATACATCCATTTTCCCCAACACAAGTATTCATTCTCCAGAGTAGTTCCTCAGGAGGTCTGATGAGTCTCTCAGAACTGATCTAGGAAATGACTGATGGCACTCTGCCTCAGACGTAAGAGTGACAGAGACCTATGTATCTAACTCCATTGTATGGGATACATTATTAATTATCAGAGACACCTGATATGGCAGTGCAGTAGGTCCTCCCACTGCATTGAGTGACTTGTCCTCAGGATCCGGTGCACTTTGAGAGTGGACTTCTTGTTCTTGATCTTCCTCACTGACTGTGATGTATCTTGTACCTTGCTGTTGCTTCCCTGGACATGAGGTGCTAGATGCACCAAAGGGCTATCGATGTGGTTGAGTCATCTTGCTGGACTTGCAGACACTTACTATGTGTCCACTCTTCCACGATTATTGCAATCTGCATTTGAAACCAACATTTGAGTACCCCTACATCGGTAATATAGATTGGTGATTGCATTTACTGTGGTTTCCTTTGCCTTTAATGCTTCAGCATTCTTGTTCACTGCCTCCTCCCCTGTGCAATCTCAATGGCCCAAGCTATGGTGATCTTGTCAATGATCAGTAACTTTTTTCAGGTACGCTCATCATATATGCCACACATCAAACGATCCCTCAACTTCCTCAAGGTGAGTGCCATATTGATAATGAATGGTGAACTGCCTAAGTTCTGCTACATACTCTGCTATAGACTCACCAATGTTCTGTGCATGTTGGTGAAATCGAAATCTTTCTGCAATTACTAGAGGCTTTGGATCAAAGTGTTTCTTGAGGACTGACATTAAATCCACAAAGGATTTGTCCTGGGAAATGGTAAGGTTCCACCAAAGTCCTCAGCACTGAGTAGGTCTTGCTACCTAACACACTCAGAAAGATCGGGACCTTCTTAGTGTCAGGCACTTTGTTGACTATGAAAAACAGTTCTGCTCTCTCCAGATATGAAGAGAAGGGTTCATTGCCTGGCTGGTACTCACCTACACTTCCTTAGATGGGACTAGCATCCCATCCCATCCTCGTTGCCAATGTAATCTCTTAGGTCAAAATTATATTACTTGGAAAAATCTGGAATGGAGCTCCAGGACAACAATCAACATACAGCACTGGGCACATTCCATTATGTCCCTGGCACATGCACCACACAAGAGATCAAAAAATGGTTTGCTAACTAATAATAGTCAATTTTCACAAGTAAAAGTAAATAATATTTCTTTGGTAAGTTGGGATGATGTGTCATCAAAAAGTGCAGAAACAAGAATTTTGTGACAGTGTGTTACAAAATTCCCTACTTCACTAATTCCTGTGAACTTAGAATTCTATACCATAGTGTGACAGTCTGTGTTGAGAAATTTCTGTGAACTTAGAATAATTATTCTACATGAGCTAGCTACAAGCAAATTGAAGAGGTGGCAGTCTTTGCATCACATCTTACACATTATGTGAGAATGTGGAATCGGTAAAGTAGGAAATTTTGTAACACACAGTGTCACAGAATTCTTGTTTCTGCACTTTTTGCTGACACATGATCCCTGCTTACCAGGTTTATTTCAAAAAAATATTTTTACTTTCACTTTTTTCCTTTAGTTTTTGTACACTGTCAGATAGCTAGCTACAGTACTGGATTGGCCTCTCGTATACATCTGATTATCATCCACAAGTGCGTACATATTTTTTACTTTCACTTGTTAAATATAACACCAATACCAATACTTGATAATTCTGTGCATAGATGATTAATAGTGTCAAATATGGCAGTTTTAACTTAACACTGCAGCTGTTAGTCTGGGATATTCTTTGGTAGTTTGTTAGCATGGCAAAGCAGATGAAGGGGTCGTGGACCTAGTCCAAAGAAATAGTAAGCTGCTAGTATAACTATTGCATAATTTTCTGTAGCCAGCGGCTCTAGCCCTGGAACTGAAGAATAATAATAAGAAGAAGAAAGATGAAGAACATTTGGCGATTTTGACGAGTCTCGGTTATCCCTACTTAGAGAGTACTACCGTACTCTCTGATAATTCAAGTTACTTCAGCAAATTCACTTGAAGGAATTTCCTTGTCTCTTATGACATGTGTAGCAGATGCTATTGATGCCTTTATAACATTAATTGCATCTGCTACACACACTTCTTCAGTTGAGGAAGCCACCTGTAGTGGATCCATATCTTCCTCCAACAAGCATCCACTTCAGCCAACCCTACCTGTAATCTCCCCTCCACGCTGGATTAAAACCTGAATAATCTTCTCTTTTTTTTTTAAAGACCCATAATATTATCTCACCACATCCCATAGACCCACTCACCCCACAGTAGTCTCGAAGGAACACCCTCATCATGTATAGTAGTCTCGCATAGACAGACCTTTTACCTACCTTTCCCTTTTTACTCTGTCCAGCTACATGAGACTAACCCCAGAGGAAGAAGTTCACTCTTGTTGTTTTTTCTATTGTGTTGAAAATTTTGTTTTTCCTAATTATATCACCACACACCAAGTCACCCCGCCACAGGCCTTCATCTGGTTTGTAAAACACAGACCTGAAGAATACTGGGCAATGACGGATAACACCTGGCTGATTCCCTACTTGAACTCTCATAGCTACTTCTCTCAATTCCAACTATTTCAGAGTGATATTTTTGGCCTGGCTGTGATAGACATTCAATAGTTAGTGATGGGAGAACTTTCTTCCAGTCAAATGATTTCACTTAATTGTATACAACCAAGTGGTTAATTTGAGAGTGTATTTAACACTCAATTAATACAATTATCATTCATGAATATGTGCTCCACCTATATGGCTATGAGGAATTTAATACCAAATAATTATATAAATCTGAGTGAGATACAATAATTATGTAGATTTGTCTACAAACTTCATCTGTCAAGGTTTGAATATGGCATCATTTGTTGGTTGAGAAAACTGTATCAACTTATGGACAGGTGATGCACAACAGAATCTGGTCAAGACAAGTATATTAAACATGAAACATGGTTTGTCGAAAGGTTTCAAAGCAATTACCAATATCATACTGTAGGCATGTTTATAATTAATTACAGTCATTGCAAACACAATGGTCATGTATACATATATATATAATTATCACCAAAATGGTATACTAATTAGGGAATAGTTATATAGTGTAATGGTGTTCATATATTTTTTTCGTTCAGTTCAGATTAAATCCTTCTCCTGATATATGGGGTATCTTGTTTCGGGAAAGGAAAGGATAGACATGTGGCTGCCAGAGCCACCAAGACTACTCCCAGTGACTCTGCCTGTGACAAGGCAGGGAACAAGTAAAGGACATCAAAAAGTTAATAATAAGAAAGAGAATAAAGAAATGAATAAGAAAGATGATAATAACAAAGTTAATTAAGATAGCTAATTGAGATAATGTGTGTTATGGGTTTCCAGTGAAGGAAATTAATTATAAGAACAAAGAAAAGTAAGTAATTACAATAAACTCATTTAATGAACAAACAGCCGGCCAGGCAGGGTGCTGGAGCAGGGCCCCCGAATGGCCTGACTATAAAAAAGACACAACTAAACTGTTATTATATAGAGTGTCCATGTTGTAATTGAAAGTGTCATATTGTATATTGAAAAGATCATTGTTTTGTTGCTGGTACAGAGAGTCTCTGACCAGTATTTAATACTATCTATTTTGAAGGGAGACTGAATGTGTGAACCTACTGCTGGCTACTCATAACCACAGTTAGATAGCCTTAGTTTATTTACAGTGGTAAAATTGTTTATAGGCTAGGGAGTGGGGCAACTATCCTAGCTTGCAGAATAAATTTAGCTGAAGCTAGGGCAGCTGCTCACAGTGGCTCCTAATAAACCAAGATCTATTTCTATGTGGAAAAACCAAGATCTATTTCTATGTGGAAACACATGCCTGTGAAAAGTCTGTTTCCAAATCAAACACTTGATATCTGACATGGTAAAAGGAATATGACCAATACCTATGAATGTGTGAAGCAAATGGATGCTGATAGTCAATATATATGTTCAAAAATACCACAAATAATAAACTGCCTCAGTCATGGCAATTATATTTCAATGGTATATCTTGATTATTTTTTAAATTTATTTAATATTTGTATTCCAATTGTATTATTTATTCACTCACCCACCCACTCACTTTCTCTCTCACTCCACCCATTCACTCACTCACACTCTCACTCACTCACACTCTCACTCACTCACACTCTCACTCACTCACACTCTCACTCACACTCTCACTCACTCACACTCTCACCCACTCATTGATATTTTGCAGTAGACAATGATAAAAATGCATTGAAGACTTAATAGCATGCTCCGCTAAAAATCAATGTTAATCAAATGGTAACTACAAGGTAGGATCAAGGATTTCAAAATGGGGCTTCTTTTACCTTCCTAACAGTGGGTGTGGCTTTTCAAATTCAATGGGGTATATATATTTTTTATTTAATTTCTTATCACATTTTTAACCAGCAGAGACATCTGAGCAAAAAGATATTAATCTTTCATATACAACTACATCCAGAAAATAATACACATAAAAATTTTAACCAGCCAATTTTTCTATTTACTTATCTTTGCAGTTCCAGTTCTTCAAGTCACCAACACCTATAAACCACTTTCTATTTCCTGTGTAAGGCTAAAAATGCCAAAAATGGTATATAAAAGCAGAAACACTTGAACCTAGGAGTTAAACCATAAACACATATATATTTGGAATCAATTAATTTGAGGAGTGTTTTAAGTACATGTATATGACCACACCTATTTCTGTTTTCATGTTACACCCCAAAAAAAGTCCAAAATGCTACTTTGGCTGGACAAACCCTTGAAGCGACAGTTTTATGGTGTGCATACACACAACTTGACTTTGGGAGTAACATGGGTGGAATCCCTCCTGGCTACACCTCTTCCCATTGATGCAAAACATGAAAAAGTGCCAAAAAAAAGAACTTTTGAATAATGCTTGGACCTAAGGAGTTAGATCCACAAACCAACTTTAATATATATTTTGGTTTGTAAGTATGTTTGCATGTATGTGTATCTTGGCATCACCACCAAACACTTGGATGAATAGCCATACCCAAGAGAATTTAATTTGGCTAATAAGGTTAATCAGAAGCCAACCAGGCAAAAATTTGGCTGTGGTCTCCAAGTACCCGGTAATTTAATATTAACGACATGTGGGTGTAGTTTAGCTATAAACACACCCACTGGAAGTAATTTTGGCTGTTAAAAGCAAATCGAATGACCAACCAGACTAAAATTTGGAATGAGGTATCAAGGAACTGGGTGAGCATTACCAATCCGATGTGCGTGTGTCAATGGGTGTGGTCTGTTCATTGCTACACCCATATGACATCATTATGCCTTCCAAAAACTCATTATGGACAATACAACTGAAACTGAGCAACTGGAGTGCAAATAACCTGGTGGGCATCATTAACTACATGTGGGTGTGGTGATGTGTGTGGATTAAAATTAACCACACTCACAGGAAGTTGTTTTGGCTACCAAAAGCTAATTAAAGGACCAAGCAGGCTGAAATTGGAGTGGCTTCTATAATGTTTTATGTTGACATTGGCCAGGCAACGCTGGGTATATGCTGCTAGTTCAATATAAAAGCAGGTCAACTCATACTTACATGTATATATAGATGTAGTTCAAGCACATGCATATTACATTCACAATTTTCAAAATTTTAAAAACATCAGATACTCCATCTGAAGTTAAAATTGGTTTCATGCCAAGGAACTAATGTATAAATAGCTCTCTATCTGTGTGTATACAAAAGGAGCAGCTGTATTGGAGCTGTGTTGGGGTGCAGCTGTATTGGAAAACCATAAGGGTAGAACAGGGTTATGTTGCTGATCTTGCAGAGGGGAATGACAAAAATTGGAGTGGTCCTTTAGAATTCGTAATTCTTTTTGTGATCTCAGGTTCACAGAAATGGTGACACTGTTAGGATACATTAGTAGATGTTTCACAAACATACTTGGGTCTGACCAATAATGCCACACTTTGAAAAAAAATTTGAAAAAAAACCAGCATGGTAGACACATCCCACCATTTTCTTGTTTACTGTATGCAAGCCAAAGAGATTGCTGCAACTTGCTGATGTTGATGTCCTTTAGTATCTTTTAGGAATTTGAATTCAGCTATAATGGAGGCTGCAATGATGGCTGGTATGGTGGCTAGATGGTAGCTGCAAAGGTGGTTTGGATGGTGGGTTGATAGTGGATTTGGTGGCTGGACCTTCTCTTTTAAAATATTTTGGTAGCATGCTGGGCAGTTGCACAAAATGGCCTTTCATTCATTGCTATTTATGATGAAATGCTCATAATTTTAATGAGTTACATTGCCTGCTCTCAAAAAGACCATTGCCAAGTTTATAATTTCTATTTATGCAAACCTGTCTTCCATGCTGATGATCTTGTCTTCTTCTTGACAAGAAATTGAGTTACAATTTTTGTTTATAGGGGGTGGGGGAGATGGGGTGCTGGAGCACACTCAGCTTCCCCCTGCCAAAATGTATAGAGTGGGGAGAACACCCTCATCATATATAGGGTGGAGGGCAAACACCCTCATATAGTACAGGGTGAGGGGCAAACACCCTAATAATGTAGTGTGAAGGGGGGGGGGGGCAAACACCCTTGTAATGTAGTGTGAAAGGGGAGGGGGGGGGGCAAACACCCTAATAATGTAGTGTGAAGGGGGGGGGGGGGGGGGGGGGGACAAACACCCTTGTAAAGTGATAGTAGCAATGTCCAAATGTGTGTGTTTTTCGTCAGATAGAATAAGGAGACTGATGTTGCCTGAGACTATTTCAAAGGAAAGGAACACGTGGAAAGCCACAGCTCAGATTTCTCTCAGTTGTAAATGAGATCAGCAACTGAAGATACCATATCTTCTAATTAGTATGGAGGAGCGATTTCTCATGTGACCAAGTCTCATGTCTGTCGTCTACTAGTGGAAGTTTAGAGGTTTCACATGCCACATAAGTGGACTTGATGTGGTTAGGTGGCCTCACATGGTCACGTAAGTGGATCTGACATAGTCAAGTGGTCTCACATGGTCACAGAAGAGGATCTGATGTAGTTCGGTGTACTCCAATCTATCTGTGGGTGTCTTTACCTGTGATTTGTACAGTTAAAGCTATTAAAGTCAGAACAGGATGGAGAATTCTTAGCTTGATCCAAGATAGCATTGTCAGGGAAGTCAGACCTGACATGCAAGAAACATCCTAACCACCCACCCAACCAACCGACAATTGTGGCAGACACTAATTGATACTAATAGTGGCGATAATTAGTTAATGTATTTTGTGTCTAGTTTAATGTTGCAACAGGGACATATCTGCAATCATTGAATGTATTGTGATATAGTCATCTGCATGGGAGGGGAGGGAAGCCAACTACTGTATGTAAAGGAAGCTGATCTCTATGGAGGACTAAAGTAACTCCAAGTCTTATATCACGTGGTGGTAAGTTCCGCTGATGCAGAAGCCCTTCAGGCACTCTCATGATCAGTGGTGTGGCTATTCTGTGGAGGAACTAGAGGTGCAGCTGACACACTGTAGTGGGTGGAGGTAGAGTCTGTGGGGCATTACACAGGAGAGCCCAGCCCACAGCTACTGTGAGTGAGGTGAGCAGTGCCTAACCAATGTCTCCCAACATAAACCTGATTATAGTCATCTTATACAGTGCACTCACACAACACATGTTCTTCAGTCACTACTGACATGTAAGAAAGATCAATTCTTTAATCACCTTCCCTCACAGGAGGGAAGAGAGTGAGATGAGGAGCGGAGGAACAGAGGGGAGAGAAGAGCCCTTCCCATGGTGCATCCATTGCCCTCAACTTCTCACCGTGACTGAACTAGCAGCCATCCTTGAGACATTTCATGCATTGACAGCACTACTACACACACTGTGTGATCACTGCACCGCTGCACGCAAAGTGAGCACCACACACAAACTTATATAAGGTAAAGAACATTAATTTCATTACACTGATTGGATTGATATCGATTACCATTGAAATTTTGTGTAGACGTCGTGATCCATTCATATAAAAGCTAAAAACTGCCAATAGTGGATTGCATGATAGGTCCAGTCCAGTACAGAATAAAAAACAATAAAAACATGACCAGGTAGACAGACCACTGACACATGACGTCATACATCCTCTGCATCATCGTCTTTGTCTCCGTTGACATAAACGTAGGTGGAAAGTCTGGAGTGTCTTCGGGAAATGTTGAGTGCGAGTAGAACCACCAGAGAGATTATTGCCACCAGCAGCACAAGTCCTGCACCACAAGACAATGAGGGGAAGTGAAGGGGAATGTACTCTCAAGCTAGCAGCCAGTTTAGTGCTCTCTAGGCCTTGATAAATCTCTCTCTCTCTCTCTCTTTATATAAACCCTATCCTTCTATTCTTGTATCCTCAAAACTTCCACCTCTTATTCTTAATGATCTACTCATTCTTCATACTCAGTTATAAAATAATCCCCTTGCATGAAAGTTTGGACACATGGAAGTGTGTGTGTGTGTGCGCGCGCGTACATAATGAATGTTCACTCAGTAAATGAACTTAGCTATTACATTATCCAAACACAACTATTTCTCTTCCTTTTTAATTGTATTTTTATAAATAAATTTTTATAATAGTAATGACATTAACATTTCAGCACATTTAATTATAATAGATTGTCTGTCATTGGTGCTGTGGATAAATAAAATGGCACTAGTATCCCATTATGCTCGCCTGCTGATCTACACCTCCAGTACCATTCTCATGTCTCTACTGCCTAATATTCTGATAGTTGTGCTAGCAACATCTACCAAGGCCTAGTCCCCCCCCCCCCCCCTCCAAGTGTTCACTGCAGCACATCATAGAATTCTTCAGTTCCCTGTGGCCTTCACCAGATACAACATTACTATGGCCAACCACTCTAACATGATGCACGCACGCACGCACGCACCCACCCACCCACCCACCCACCCACCCACACACACACACACACACACACACACACACACACACACCTGCCAGTATGACTAGGGCCCAGACAGCCCAGGATATGCCGTATTTGATGGTGTACACCTTCATCTTGAATTTCCTGGCCAAGGAGGAGGTGATTGTGCCTGTCTGCTCCACATAGTATATGGGCACCACTGTGGAATCCCGCACTTTCCTCAGCTCGGCAAAGATCTTGGAGCGCTCCACTTGAATGTTGAGCTGAATACGCTTGGCAACATCCATAGTTGCACCTGCAGAGAGAGCATGTGGTGAGTCAACCTCATCTGATATGCATATACACAGAACCATTTTGCTGAGGTAAGCATTTATATGAGGTGCACATGAGGAGGATTGTGTTGCACATGCCACAGCAGCTAGAGGAGGCAATGACCCAATGAGACAGTGTTGCACATGTCACAGCAGCTAGAGGAGGCAATGACCCAATGAGACAGTGTTGCACATGCCACCTGCTAGAGGAGGCAATGACCCAATGAGACAATGTTGCACATGTCACAGCAGCTAGAGGAGGCAATGATCCAATGAGACAGTGTTGCACATGTCACAGCAGCTAGAGGAGGCAATGACCCAATGAGACAGTGTTGCACATGTCACAGCAGCTAGAGGAGGCAATGACCCAATGAGACAGTGTTGCACATGCCACAGCAGCTAGAGGAGGCAATGACCCAATGAGACAGTGTTGCACATGCCACAGCAGCTAGAGGAGGCAATGACCCAATGAGACAGTGTTGCACATGCCACAGCAGCTAGAGGAGGCAATGACCCAATGAGACAGTGTTGCACATGTCACAGCAGCCCGATCAATATGCACATGCATGCTGGCTCATGTTATCCTATGTACATGCATGCAAGTGCATGGTATCATCATGTACATGCATGTAGGTACATGGTATCACTATGTGCATGCCCACACACTGGACTACCACATTACGCTTCAATTTCTAAATGAGCTAGGTCAAAGTGTATGACATTTGTGAGAGTTTCTGGAACAGACGTGGGTTCCACAACATCATTACACATTGTGTGGGCATGCCCAGTACACCCTCAGGAGGGTTGTGTCCCACTGTGAGGAGACAGTCAACTAGTAAGCTACAAACCTGTAATTGGCTCCACCGCGAAGTAGGAGTCATGGAGACTGACATTCGGATGCATGCCTGTGACATTGCTCCTGAAGACTGGGTCTGCATGCAGGAAGTGCGGCTTGGACACAAAGATAGGCACGTTGCTAGGGACAACGGCAGTGAGGTTAAGCACTCCACTAGCGATGTGGGTGGGAAAGCCTTGGGCATCCTGCGTAGTGTTGACAAGCTCCTCATCTGGCAGCAAGAACTTGTAGAGCGTAATGCCATACTTCTCCACCTCAGAGTCATAGGTGAAGTAGCCAGACCTGCACACACAGACAGAGAGAGACCACTAACCCCCATCATTATAGACACCATCACAACCATCCTGAAAAAAGAAGAAGCCTATATCGGTTATCACTAACATTGGAACAACTGATACACAAACCCACACATGCATTCACACGCACACAGTACATACATGCATACATACATAAAATATATATGCTTGCACATAAATACACTATTGGGTAACAAAAGGTCTATCATGTTTACTTAGTGGGTTGACTACTGATGATAGACTAGCACGGCTCCTACACTCAGGAGCACGGCCCCTACACTCAGGAGCACGGCCCCTACACTCAGGAGTACGGCCCCTACACTCAGGAGCACGGCTCCTACACTCAGGAGCACAGCTCCAGCCCCTACAGGCCGTGAGGGGAAGTCTAGGTGGACCACATGGAGCAAACAGAGAGTTACAGGGACACCAGATAGCCCTCTCACCTGTATAAGTCGTTGATGAAGGCGTAAAGCTTCGTGTCCTTTTGTAGGTCCGGGTGGAAGGAGTAGGCGGCCGTCCCATTTATAGCGGAGGCCCAGTCATTGCCCCATCCGCTCATGTTAAAATTCCCATTCCACTGGATGTATTTGTTGACTCGACTGAGGTCACCCACGCCGGTGTACACGAGGTTGGGCTCTTCTATGGTGCTCTTGTTCTAGGAGAGAGAGAGCATCATAGAGAGAAAGGGGGAGGGCATCATAGAAAGGGAGAGAGGGAGGGCTTCATAGAGAGGAAGGGAGGCCATATATCTAGAGAGAGAGGAATCATAGAGATAGGGGGGAGGGCATCATAGAGAGAGAGGGAGGGCATCATAGAGAGAGAGGGAGGGAGGGCATCATATATAGAGAGAGGCATCATAGAAAGAGAAACAGAGGGTATCATAGAGAGGAAGGGAGTGCATTATATAGAGAGGGGGAGGGGCATCATAGAGACGGAGAGGCATCATAGAGAGAGGGGGAGGGCATCATGGAGAGAGAGAGGGCATCATAGAGAGAGAGAGGGCATCATGGAGAGAGAGGGAGGGCATCATGGAGAGAGAGGGAGGGCATCATAGAGACGGAGAGGCATCATAGAGAGAGAGAGGGCATCATGGAGAGAGAGAGGGCATCATGGAGAGAAAGGGAGGGCATCATAGAGACAGAGAGGCATCATAGAGAGAGAGAGAGGGCATCATGGAGAGAGAGGGAGGGCATCATAGAGACGGAGAGGCATCATAGAGAGAGAGAGAGGGCATCATGGAGAGAGAGGGAGGGCATCATAGAGAGAGAGAGGGCATCATAGAGAGAGAGAGGGCATCATAGAGAGAGGGGGAGGGCATCATGGAGAGAGAGAGAGAGAGGACATCATAGAGAGAGAGAGAGAGGGCATCATGGAGAGAGAGGGAGGGCATCATAGAGACGGAGAGGCATCATAGAGAGAGTGGGAGGGCATCATGGAGAGAGAGGGAGGGCATCATAGAGACGGAGAGGCATCATAGAGAGAGAGAGAGGGCATCATAGAGAGAGAGAGAGAGGCATCATGGAGAGAGAGGGCATCATAGAGAGAGGGGGAGGGCATCATGGAGAGAGAGAGAGAGGGCATCATAGAGAGAGAGAGAGGGCATCATGGAAAGAGAGAGAGGGCATCATAGAGAGAGAGGGAGGGGGGAGGGCATCATATATAGAGAGAGAGGCATCATAGAAAGAGAAACAGAGGGCATCATAGAGAGGAAGGGAGTGCATTATATAGAGAGGGAGGGGCATCATAAAGACGGAGAGGCATCATAGAGAGAGTGGGAGAGCATCATGGAGAGAGCATCATGGAGAGAGAGAGAGAGCATCATGGAGAGAGAGCATCATGGAGAGAGAGGGAGGGCATCATAGAGAGAGTGGGAGGGCATCATGGAGAGAGAGGGAGGGCATCATGGAGAGAGAGGGAGGGCATCATGGAGAGAGAGGGAGGGCATCATGGAGAGAGAGGGAGGGCATCATGGAGAGAGAGGGAGGGCATCATAGAGAGAGTGGGAGGGCATCATGGAGAGAGTGGGAGGGCATCATGGAGAGAGAGGGAGGGCATCATAGAGAGAGAGGGGGCATCATAGAGAGGGGGAGGGCATCATAGAGAGAGTGGGAGGGCATCATGGAAAGAGAGGGAGGGCATCATAGAGAGGGGGAGGGCATCATGGAGAGAGTGGGAGGGCATCATGGAGAGAGTGGGAGGGCATCATGGAGAGAGTGGGAGGACATCATAGAGAGAGAGGGAGGGCATCATAGAGAGAGTGGGAGGGCATCATGAAGAGAGAGGGAGGGCATCATGGAGAGAGAGAGGGAGGGCATCATAGAGAGAGAGGGAGGGCATCATAGAAAGAGAGGGAGGGCATCATAGAGAGAGAGGGAGGGCATCATAGAGAGGAGAGAGAGAGGGCATCATAGAGAGAGAGGGCATCATAGAGAGAGAGGGCATCATAGAGAGAGCGGGAGGGCATCATAGAGAGAGGGCATCATAGAGAGAGGGAGGGCATCATAGAGAGAGAGGGAGGGCATCATAGAGAGAGAGAGAGGGAGGGCATCATAGAGAGAGAGGGAGGGCATCATAGAGAGAGAGGGCATCATAGAGAGAGGGGAGGGCATCATAGAGAGAGGGAGGGCATCATAGAGAGAGAGGGCATCATAGAGAGAGAGGGAGGCGTCAGAGAGAGAGGGAGGGCATCAGAGAGAGAGGGAGGGCATCATGGAGAGGGAGGGCATCATAGAGAGAGAGGGCATCATAGAGAGAGAGGGAGGGCATCATAGAGAGAGGATTGGAAACGACATTTCATAGGTGGTACATATGCAAACATTAGAATACTTGCCACACCCCCTTTCAGGACTCACTGAGTAGGCAAACACAGTGTTGATTCTGAAATCATGATCGATGCGGCCAAGTTTGCTATTGATGAAGCTAAGAGTGCTGTCATTGTAGCCCCACAAGAGGTCGGACACAGACCTCTTGATGATGATGCCATCTCCCCAGTTGAACTTCTTCTTCAGATCATCCAGCGCTTCCATGAGGTAGTCCAGGAGGCGTCGATGCTGCACCTCCACCTTGTTGAAGATACCCTGAGGTTGTCATGGAGATCATGTCATGCATCATTGTACGCAAACCCACCCACCACAACCTGATCAAGCAGATACATTGCATAGGATGACATGTAGGATTTACCTTCTGAACAAAAGTAATTGTGGCCTGACCAGATAGAAGCTTTGCAATCACATCCCCTTGGTCAAAGACTAGTTGTAACAACAAAAAAAGGTCTAGTTATGGTTCCATATTGATCCAGTTGATCATAAAGGATCTCACTTGGTGTTAATTAAGTAATACTACTACTACTAATCCTGCCTACCCACCCGCCTGCCCGCCCACCCGCCTGCCTGCCCACCCGCCTGCCTGCCCACCCGCCTGCCTGCCCACCTGCCTGCCTGCCCACCCGCCTGCCTGCCCACCCGCCTGCCTGCCCACCCACCTGCCTGCCCACCCGCCTGCCTGCCCACCCGCCTGCCTGCCCACCTGCCTGCCTGCCCACCCGCCTGCCTGCCCACCCACCTGCCTCCATGAGTCATGGTTGGACTTTCTTTTTTTTATGAATTCCCAAGTATAAATGTGTTGAAGCCACATATTCCATGATAAGATTTGATGAGCTATTCCTTTAGTCTACTTACCTCATTTCTTCCCCATACCAACATAAACCTCTGTCTCTGACAATTCTTGTGCTGACTCTTTTGGAATAAAACAAGGAGTCGTCCTCTTCCTGAATACAGGATTGCGTTTAGTTCTTTATACTATGTAAGTTGCCACACACAGTGGCATAGGAGGAGTGACAATGCCGAGATTGATTCTGTCGGCTTTTGGGCTCTTCGGGGGGGGGGGGGGGGGGGTGAGGAGAGGAAGGTGAGGGGAGGGAAGTGAGGTGAGGGAAGGTGAGGGAGGTGAGGGGAGGGAGGTGAGGGAGGTGAGGGGAGGGAGGTGAGGGAGGTGAGGGGAGGGAGGTGAGGGGAGGGAGGTGAGGGGAGGGAGGTGAGGGTAGGGGAGGGAGGTGAGGTGAGGTGAGGGAGGGGAAGGGAGGGGAGTGATGAGAGGAACGGGAGGGGAGGGAAGTGAGTGGAGGGAGGTGAGGTGAGGTGAGTTAGGTGAGGAGAGGGAAGAAGATGAGGAGAGGGACGGTAGGAAGGTGAGATGAAGGAAGTGAGGGGAGGGAGGTGAGGGGAGAGAGGTGAGGGGAGGGAGGTGAGGGAGGGAGGTGAGGGAGGTGAGGTGAGGGAGGTGAGGTGAGGGAGGTGAGGTGAGGGAGGGGAAGGGAGGGGAGTGATGAGAGGAATGGGAGGGGAGGGAAGTGAGTGGAGGGAGGTGAGGTGAGGTAGGTGAGGAGAGGGAGGGAGATGAGGAGAGGGACGGTAGGGAGGTGAGATGCGGGAAGTGAGGGGAGGGAGGTGAGGAGAGGAGAGGGAGGGAGATGAGAAGGACAGGAGGGAGAAGAGATGAGGGAAGTGAGGTGAGGGAGGTGAGGTGAGGGAGGTGAGGGAGGTGAGGTGAGGGAGGTGAGGTGAGGGAGGTGAGGTGAGGGAGGTGAGGTGAGGGAGGTGAGGTGAGGGAGGTGATGAGAGGGACGGGATGGATGTGAGGAGAGGGGATGGAGGTGAGGGGAGGGAGGTGAGGAAGGGGAAGGGAGGGGAGTGATGAGAGGAACGGGAGGGAGGGAAGTGAGGGGAGGTAGGTGAGGACGTGAGGGGAAGGAGATGAGGGAGGTGAGGAGAGGGACGGGAGGGAGGTGAGATGAGGGAAGTGAGGGGAGGGAGGTGAGGTGAGGGAGGTGATAAGAGGGACGGAAGGGAGGTGAGGGAATGGGGGTGAGGGGAGGGAGGTGAAGAGAGGGAGGTGAGAGAGAGGGGAGGGAGGGAGGTGATGAAAGGGACGGGAGAGAGGTGAGATGAGGGAGGTGAGCGGAGGGAGGTGAGGTGAGGGAAGTGATGGAAGGGAGGTGATGAGAGGGAGAGGAGAGGTGAGAGGGAGGTGAAGAGAGGGAGGGAGGTGAGGCAGGTGATGAGAGGGACGGAAAGGAGGTGGGGGGATGGATGAGAGGTGAGAATAGGGAGGTGAGAAGAGGGAGGTAAGGAGAGGGAGGTGAGAAGAGGGAGGTGAGGAAAGAGAGGTGAGGAGAGGGAGGTGAGGAGAGGGAGGTGAGGAGAGAGAGGTGAGGAGAGGGAGGTGAGGAGAGAGAGGTGAGGAGAGAGAGGTGAGGAGAGAGAGGTGAGGAGAGGGAGGTGAGGAGAGGGAGGTGAGGAGAGGGAGGTGAGGAGAGGGAGGTGAGGAGAGGGAGGTGAGGAGAGGGAGGTGAGGAGAAGGAGGTGAGGAGAGGGAGGTGAGGAGGAGGAGAGGAAAGGGGGTGAGGAGAGGGACGGGAGAAGATAAGATGAGGAGAGGGATGGGAGGGAGGTGAGATGAGGGAAGTGAGGAGGAGGAGAGGAAAGGGGGTGAGGAGAGGGAGGGGAGGAGAGGAAAGAGAGAGAGGGGGGAGAGGGAAGAGAGAGAGGGGGGAGAGGAGAGGGAACCACCCCAGACTGCAGTGAACTATTGGGATTAATAAAGGGAAGACTAATACTAAATGTTTTATTCCTTTATAAACAGGTCTTGTTTATATTATTGTGTCATGGCAAGCCCACACTCAGATCCCATCCACTGTGTCAACAGCCCAGCCACCCCCCCCCCCCCCCATCCACTGCTGTATACATTGCTGTATACACACACGCAAATGCACACCCACAGTAAAGCCACAGACAGACAGACAGACACACATACAGTAAAGCCACACACACACACACACACACACACACACACACACACACACACACACATACACACACACACACACACACACACACACACACACACACACACACACACACACACACACACACACACACACACACACACACACACACACACACACACACACACACACACACACACACACACACACACATTCACTAGTCTTACTATGAGTGGTACATTGATGGTTGTGATCATGTCTCGGTCAGGACTGTAGTCTCCACTCAGGGCTGGGTCAAAGATGTAGGTAACGTTGGTCTTGTACTCCAGCACAGTGCCATTGTCGTGCCACACCAGGTCATAGCAAGTTCTGTTCATTCTGCAAGATGACATCCAAACAGGTGTTGACCACAGCACTCTGCCCATCCACTTACTACCCACATCACAACATCCACTTACTACCCACATTACAACATCCACTATCCCTGTGGTCCACTGTGAAAAGTGTAAACACTGGCATATAGTGTAAATACATCTAATTAGGATGAGATGTCTGTACCTTAGGAGATACAAATATTGCATTCTGAACTATCACTACCCTTAGGGCGTATGTTGCCATGTAAGTATACAATGCAGTGCCAAAAGCAATGACCCTAGCACACGCTTGGTGTGGAGTGGTTAGTATCTGTATATATAGGGACCCACTGGCCCTAGCATGGGCTTGGGGTGGAGTGGTTAGTTACCTGTATATATAGGGACCCACTGGCCCTAGCATGGGCTTGGTGTGGAGTGATTAGTTACCTGTATATGTAGGGCCCAACTTGCTGTAGCATGGGCTTGGCGTTGTTGTTGGCCACATCGTAGGCGTTGGTGAGGTTGAAGAAGTAGTACTTCGAGTAGGAGGGTGCACTGGAGTGCCGGAACTGATCGGTGGCCACCGAGCCCTCCACCAACTTCACCTGCTGTTAGTTGAACACAGACAATGATCATCATCATCGTTACATGGAATGTAGTGGGTGGAGTTGGTGTCCATATAGACCCTGGGAAGGTGGCCATTACTGCCACAGACTTCAGTGGCTGCTAGCTGACACCTCAACATGCACTCACTCAGGCAATGACTAGCATTGGATCACTGTGACACTTCCACTTATAAAAGGTGACATAATCCAACTATATCAACCATCTGGACACAAGTCTGGCACATGCTGCAATAGGCTCCCCCCCCCCCCCCAAGGCAATCCACAAGGCCATTAATAACTCATTAACCATTGGTCCAATATTAGGAGAGGACACATGTAATGAGGGGGCATGGCTATCATCCACGCCCCCACCCAATCATGTACCCAAACTGCACATGATCTCCCACAAGCAACCACAAAGTAAGTAACTTAAAGCAGGTTCAGTGCAGCTCTAACACACACACGACGCGCGCACGCACGCGCACACACACACACACACACACACACACACACACACACACACACACACACACACTATAACCACCTGCATGCTTGACCTTATTTCAATGTGCAGTAACCATTGCCAACTACACTGACGGTGCGGAGATTTAGAACAAGGCTTTAGGTAAACCATGCTATGACAGTCAGTATATGCTGCATAAATCTGAGCATGCAGGTGCAAGATGATAGTTTGAATGCTGGCAGATTTGTTGTTTGGTTGCTGCTGCTCTATTTTATGAGACATGAGAAACAAAATGTTAGCTAAATGGTGTCTAAATGTGCACTAAACAATATATGCAATAGAGGTTGGAGAGCCAATGTTACACCAATTCTGAAGGAACTTTTGCTGCTTCCAGTAACCTCAGCCACATTAGAGCTGGCAAATTCTTCATTGGGGTTCATTAGGTCGCCTAAGAGGACTTCTATGACAGCAAAACCAGCTAAATGTACTTCTTTCACTTCTCTCCCATAGAGATATTTTTGTGACAGCATTAATCTTGACAATAGTACAGATATGTGTGTTGTTGTTTGTTGTCATTTTTGTATTGTCAATCCATTTATCTTTGTTATTTGACAGACATTATATATTATCAGCAGAGGGGAACACATTACCTGGGGAAATACAAATACACATGTTGCAGCACATGAATATAAACTGGAAATAAATGTGGTGGAGATATAGGTGTCCAATCCTGAACGTAAAGTTCACTCTAATCCATCCTGATGATTTATCAAAGAAATTCCCAGCTTCATTGAAACAATTTGTTTAGGAATACAAAAAAAAATTTTTTTATGAATTTCATGAGGGAATGTCAGTCTATCATAGAGTATTTACATCGTACTTAGGTTTCACTTAAATTTTAAACAAATTGCATCTTGAATGGATTGGCATTAATGTCTATATCTTTCAGTAGTGTCAAAATGAGTGAAAATATCCTTCCCATTGGACATATCTAAAGATTTTTCTCTCATGGCCAGCAACTTATGTTCTCTTTGACACATTATACCTGAAAATCCCCCCCCCCCCCCTCCTCTCATCAAACCCTGTCCATGCCCTTGGGGTACATCCTAAAAAAAAAAAACAAAAAAAAAAAACGATTCCTTCAACATAGGGAGATTTTAATCATTCAATACAGTGAAGATGAACACATCCTCATGAACTATCTTCCTTCAAATACAGAAATCAGTCCCAAATAATGAAAAAGGGTAACACTGAGAACTATCTTCGTAGAGTTTCAGGTTGAACACCTCGACAAAGCAAACATAGACATATCTTTGTGATACAGAGTTAAATACACCTCAACTAAGTGGAAATGGGTCACATCAAGAACTACTTACCTTCAGCATAGGGAGCCGTGTGTACACAGTACAATGAGACTTACGAAGCACATACTTCCTCACACATGAACCAACATAATAATTACAACAATATGATAAGCATGCATGCATATTGTGTTCCTTGTTTCTTTGATAGTCTTCCATTTTTATCTACACAATTTTTTTTATCAATTCATCAAAATCATGAGAATAAACAAAAATTAATACGAATATACGAAGAAATATTAATGACTTATTATGAGATTACATATGGCTGAGTAGCTTATATATGACTGAGAAGTCTCCTTCTCTTCCTCCTTCACCTGTCCCATCTGTCCCCCTGCACCATTCATGCTCATCTCTGGTAATTATGGAGTTGATAATAGCAGTGATTGAGAAAATTAGCAACACTGCATAATAGCACATGTTGCTGTATCAGAAATATTTGCTTTACCAGTATTACATGACAGCAGTTTGTATCTGGCTAGCTGGTCAAGTGATGGGTTACCATGGTTACATAACCCCAGTTTTTGGGGGGGGTTTGAGCATCAACAAGGAACATATTCCCTGTCAGGGTTTGACCACATCATTTTCATAATTACTGGGGGCTATAAGAAGGTAGTGGGATGGGTGTGAGGGTGTGTGAGTGGGGGGGGGGGGGAAGGTGGGGGTGTGGGAGTGTGTGGGTGTGTAGCAGTTGGGCCAGAACTCATAAGTGTTGGTTGGTTCCCCCTAGCTTGTGAGAGAAGACCCCATCCACACCACAGAAAACAACTGGTTGCTAAAGGACTACATCTCACACCCCAGCCACACCTAATCCCTACAACCTAATACCACAGCTGGCCAAGCCAAAGAAACAAGAAAACTTCTATTTCTCTCCATAATTACACTACAGCTTTTACCACTTACCTCTCCAATGGCATCTTGTACCTTCTGATTAATGGCCGGATGGAAGACCACCCCGCACACCAGGAGAGCCGTGCATAGGACGCCCAAAGCCAATAAGAAACTTGTACATGCAACAGGGTGAGAAGTGCAGCAACCTTTCCCCACTCTTTTACCAACGGGGAGTAAGGCCAGTTCCCGCTCCCTTCTGTTTTGCATTCCGCAGACCACAGACTAAATAACAACAAATACTAAAATCTCCCTAATAGACCCGCTGTTGAAACTGCAGGAATTGTTAATTGTAATCGGTTTTATCACCCCATCCCCTGGCTCCCAGCCCGGCCAGCCCTGCTAAGTAGGTGTGGTTCCTAACCCCGCATTAATTCCAGTCTTGTATTTCTGCAGTCATCGTCGCGTTCGTGGTAAAGGGTTGCTCGTGGGAACAACCCGTTTATAAAATGGCGGTTACAATAGAAACATGGGGAGAGTTTTTTCTTGACTTAAATCAAAAGGGACTAAATTACAGGAACTCGGAGGACAACAAATGAACCGACTTGTGCGTGGAATAGTTACGGTGGTGAAACTGGAGAGTAGCAGTGCAAAGGGGGTGTCTGTCATAAATTTCAGGAGGCCTGGGGTGAGCTAGCTATTTGACACACACACACACACACACCCACACACCCACACACACACACTTAACTTAGAACTTAGAAGCTGCCCATGGTACTTCATACCGTGATGGCAGTGTCCTGGATGAATCCAGGACCAATGGCAATAAACTTAGCTTATGATGGCATCACACAGAAATGTTGGTGTCTGGTCAGATCTCCTTGTCTTCGAAATTTTCTTCCACAGGCACAACTAAGTGTTCTTAATTCAGATTGCTTGTTAGCTGAACAGGTGTTCCATCGCCTGGATGTTGAAATTTTCTCTACACCATCTAAACACAGATGAAACCACCCCTTCCTGTCCTGGCACAACTCATACCATCTATCATACACACCAATTGCCTGCAAATCCACTTTCAGAACATCCCTCCACCTCTTCTTTGCCCCGTGGCGTGGTCTCTTCATGTTAAGCTCCCCAAACAACAATCTATTTGAAAGCCTTTCTTCATCCATGCGACCCACATGACCCAGCCATCTTAAACGCTGCTCCAGAATGATATCAGAGATGGAGTGCTGCAAGCCAAACCTATGTGATAGGCTTTGAGATGTTAATCTTTCATTCCATTGTTGGTACCTCGTCACACCCAGGATTGTCCGAATACAACGGTTATGAAAAGAATTCAAACGTCTTGTATGTACAGCCTTCATCGTCCAAGTTTCAGCTCCATACAGTAATACAGCTAGAACAACTGCCCTATACACTGCTCTCTTTGTGGCCAATGAGAGGTCTTTGTTCTTAAATACTGGCACCCTCAAACATCCAAATGCTCTAGCTGCTCTAGCAATTCTTCTAGTCACCTCACTAGTGATCTCCCCATCTCTTGAGATGTTAGCACCCAAGTATGTGAAGTCCTGGACTACATCCACAGAGCCACCCTCCACCTGCACTGGTCTGACATCACTCTCATTCAATCCCTCACCAACAACCATCCCTTTTGTCTTCTCAGTACTCACAGTCAGCCCCCATTCACTTTCCACTTTCACAAACTCTGCTGCTACTGACTCAAAACTATCCCGAGAGGTTGCATACAATGCCACATCATCAGCAAACTGGGACTCAGTTACTCTCATCTCACTCAATCTAGACTTAGATGTGCGGTCCCCAACCAACTTCCTACCATGCTTATATAACGCACTCACTCCTGCACCACTACTCCTATTGCGCCAATCAGCCACCATAGCACTAAAGTAGATATTAAATAATGTGGGTGCCAGGGTACATCCCTGCCATAAGCCATTCCGGACCTCAAACCTACCAGTTACAGTCGAACCCACTCTAACCTCAGCATGCATCCCCTCATGGAAAGACTTCACAACATTCAACATTTTTTCTGTCACACCATACTTCTCTAGGACCTTCCATAGGGCTTGCCTGGGCACTGAATCATAAGCCTTCCTCAAGTCTACAAACAACACATACAATGATTCACCATGTTCCCTCGCTTTCTCCACAAGCTGTCTAGCAACAAAAATCATGTCTGCACAACCACGTCCTTTCCTGAACCCACTCTGTGACTCTGGCAGAATTTTTTCAGCAATCACTTGCAATCTTCCCTGTACAATTCTGCCTAGTACCTTCCCTACCACATCCAACAAACTTATTCCATGCCAATGGTCACACTGCTTCAGGTCACCTTTCTTTGGGATTGGAACAACCACTGCGTCCTGCCAATCTCTCACCACTTTACCTTCTTCCCACACCCTCCCACACCTTCTGCATCACCTCCAGCATTCTATCCCACAGGTCTACACCACCATGGAGGATTAGTTCAGGAAGGACACCAGACTTTCCTCCTGCCTTTCTCATCTTCAATTTGGTTAGAGCCTGCATCAATTCCTCTTCAGTTGGTGGCATATCCAAATCCAAGTGTGGTGGGAGTAGTGGCAGAGTGTCAATCACTTCATCATTGAATGCGCAGGGTATATATTAAGTATCTTTACAAAATGCTGATGCCATCTGGCTCTTACCTCCTTGGGACCCTGAGTCAAACTTCCATTTTCTTTCATGACAGCAGTGGGTCTTGTTGGTCTTCTTCCAGCATGAGCCAGCTGCAACATCCTGATACTCTTCCACCTTGTGCAACCATCCTTTTTTGCAGCTTCCCCCTCCTTGGCAACCCTGCATATCCATTCTTCCTTAGCATTGTCCACTGCAACCTTTACCTTTCTCTGATGTCTCCTAAACTCTTTCCGGTTGGCTGAAGTATTGCACTGTATCATCCTCAGGTGCACACACACACACACACACACACACACACACACACACACACACACACACACACACACACACACACACACACACACACACACACACACTAAACAATAAAGTGATGAGAAATTAACAGACCTAGAGCAACAAAATTCCAAAATAAACTGTGGTGACACAGAGAGTTGGGTTTGGCAAGGGCACAATGTATTAAAGTAACTAAATTAACATAAGTGATATTTAAGTTAGTACAATATGAATACAATTTATGTTTGTAGATCTCTATTGCTCCAGGCTAGTTCTGTCCTTGCTCTAAAAAGTGACTGGGAACATGTGATTGAGATTTTGCCTGCTTCATCAAACAAATGCCTGATCTTACTCTTGGTGAGGCAGGGGAAACCACCCTTTAGGTCTGAATGAGCCTGAGGTAGAGAATGGCCTAGAGCACTGATTTCCAAAGTAATGAGTGTTGCCTTAAGACCTTTTCTGTCCAGCTCACTTAGGACCAATTGGTAGTTCTCTTTGTTCCTCTTTCTCAGCCGAGCATTGCTCAAGGCCTCAGGAGAGTTGTAGGGGACTGTCAGCTCAATCAATGTGATCTTATTTCCATGAAATACTACAATATCAGGTTGAGCAGATGTTGTCACTATATCTTGTGGTATCGTAGCAGGTGGATTATCACAGGCTCAATGGTTAGGAAGGTCAGCATACAATTTCTCTTTCTTCGATATAGCAGGATGATACCATGCACCAACTTCTGAAGGACACTATCATGTCTCCAAGTAAATCTACCCTGGTTCAGTGAGGTGGGACAAGCATTCAGAATGTGATTGACTGTTGGATGGATAGAGTTGCAGACTACACTTGGAGTCTGTATGTATTTTCCAGCGGCGGAGATTTAGAGGAGTGGGAAGAGTGTCAGATGCTGCCCGAAGAATAAAAGATAGCTGTCCAGGTGGTAAACTATCTTTAATTCAGTTCCATATCCTATTTTCCTTCTCCAGTGGTAGGGGGTTGGATAAATTTAGCCAGAGAACCCGCATCACTGAACTTTTTCTGTACTGTCAGTTCCTCAAGTTTCAAATCCCACTTTTCCTTCCTGGCTTCAACATGGACTGCACGAGCTGATTTTGGTATTGTTTTCCTGCTGATGGACTGAACAGATTTAATGGCTGTCGAGAGAGCATCTTTGGCAAGTTCAGAAATTCCATGAGCATGGCCAAAGCTGCTTGAGAAGAGAAATAGGAGATTTCAGCTATCATTGGATCTGGGGACAGGGTCACTGCTGCTAGTTCAGCTTGGCAGATGTAGAGCAGCTTTCTAGTGTAGGAATGTTGAGCACAGAGGGATGGTGAATAACAGCAACTGTAGTGGAACGTGTAAGGCCCAACCATTTCTTTATGTACCTTGTAGCAAGTGAATTTAATTTCTTAGAAATGGAGACTGAAATACCATTCACTGCCAGGTCATAGTGTAGGGAAAGGACCACGTATCTCCTGTACATCCACACCTTATATTCACCTCTTACTGGAGCCTTATCAAGCCGTTGTAAACGAGGAATGAATTGATTTGAGAATTTTGGTTGGACTTCTTTTTCCTGGACCAAGAGCTGCAGATAACAATTGAACCAAGAAAAGTGGTTGGCTTCTCTTTGATATTACTAGAAGTTCCCCCACCTAACTTAATGATGGGATATTTGTTAGCATCCTTCCCATCAAATAGCAGTGATTAGCACTTGCCTGGTCTCACTCTTAGTCCAACATCCATACTTCTGTCATCCATCATGGTGATAACTTCCTGATGTTCAGCTGGAGTTGATGAGATTATGGTTAAGTCATCTGCAAACCCTTTGACCTTGTGTAGGTAGTTTTATTAACTTGATATCACTGATGTAATTATGAGATATAAATCCAAAGGCATTCTTTAAATCTATAAAACTCAGAGAAAGTGGGAGGGAGTGGTCCATCGCATTGATAATCATCGACTGTATAGCAAACACATGCTCAATACAGCCATTTACACCACTCTGGAACCCCTTTTGCAAGAATTTATCTACCATATCATTAAAAATTAAGTAATGTGTCTATTTGCCAAGGTCTTGTGAAAAAGCTTTCCAATCACTGATGTTAATACAATAGGGCGGAAGTTAGCAGGGTCTGCGGTGTCACCTTTCTTGTGGATCATGATGATCTTTGCATCAGTCCACAATGTTGGAGGGACTTGAGAACATAGAAGTACTTTTGAGAAGAGAGTAGCCAGAAAGTGATGAGTAGATAGCATCATATTTAGATGGTCATAAGTGATGCCATCGTCTCCTGGGGAAGAGCTAGAAGGATGTTTCCTCAGTACTTTCTTTATTATTGATGGCTTTATTTGAGACAAATCAAACTGCAACAGGTCATCTTCACTGGGTACATGCTGCACTTGGGACAACCAAGAAGGCAAAGCACAGTAACCCCCATCATCCTTAAAACTCAGTAAAGTGGGAATAAGCTTGGCTTGGAGAGCAGTCAAGGCTGGATGTATTAGAGCTGTCAGAAAAAATCTTCTTAGTGTAGTGCCATGGGTTGGACCTAAAAGCCTTCTCATGGGATCTCAATTTGCTGTCAGTAATAAGCTTTTGATTGATCTTCTTGGCTTTGTTATGTGCTCTCACTATTTTTTTCTTTCACTGTTCTTCAGCTTCCTAAGGTGTTCAGTAACTTTTTCCATTCTCCTTGTTCATTTTATCATAGAAGTAGTCTCCCCTTGTTTGGGTTGTTTTAAAATACCAAACCTCTCAAGGTGTACTTAGAGAAGAGACATAAAAGTGTCACCTGCTTCTGTGGTGCTGATATCACCAGAGGCCATGCAAGCAAAGGTGGTAGTAATAATGAACCGAAATTCAGCATCAGTTGTACCCCATTCAATATTGGCATTTGCATCTGCTATTTTCGAGAGGGGATGATCACCATATGCTAGTGCCATTTTTGTTAAGTCAAGTTATTTGGGGAGTACACACTTTAGATTCAAATAAATAACTAGGGAAGTTCAAAGTAAAGGTTTGTAGATAGTGCTTGTAGAATAACTTCTTCAAAAAAAATATGGTTGCCAAAATATGAACTACATCTATTTGGTGCAGGGTTGCCAGGTGCTGGTCACAAAAAACCACACTATTGGAACCATAAATGCCCTGTATTATCACGTTTTCACATTCTTTTTCACATTTAGCAGGAAAATTTTGAAAACTGAGTGCACTGGAATGGATTCCAGTGTGTCTGTCAGGCTTCCCAAAACACACCAGAATCTATTTCACTAGTTTTCAAATTTTCCTTGGGGGAGGAGGTATGCCCCATACCTCCCCCCCCCCCCCCCATCCATGCCTTCCACAGGAACAACAACAAAAAATCCTTTAATTTTCACAGGAAAGGACCTACATTTCTTTCTACCCTCTTTTTTCCTTTTTTTCCGATTATTTTCATAATTTTCCCCTCTGTCTCTCTTTTTTTTAAATAATCACTCTGACAGGAAATAGGCCAACCCACAATTTTATGTTGCAAGCAAGGAAAACTGTTTAGTTTTCTGTGTTTGGATGAACTGGTTTGGGGAACATAACAAGGTATAATTGAGAAATGGAAGGGGGAAATCCAAAATTTTGGCAAAATGTTAGCTGTTTCCATTACCAACTTTTTTTCCCCCTATCAATCAAAATGCCACTTTTTCAAAAATATACCAAACAATTTGAAAAAAAAGCCATAATTATACCACATTGAGGAAATATGCCATAAGAAAAATAATTATGACATGCAGTTTTAAAAAAGAAATGTATTTTCTATAAGTGGCATTAAAAAAAAAGAGTGAACCTGGCAACCCTGACTTGGTGCACAATCCACTTCTTAAGAAAAGCTGAGAAACAAACAGTGGTCGGTGGGTTTTGCCTGAGTAATTACACAAGTGCCCTCATCAGACATGTACTTAGCAAGGTTAGAAAATACTGCAGCAGGGTCTTGGAAATGATGACAAGAATAATTCATTAGCACAATATCCAGCGGTTAATTTGGTGCAGCAAAAAACTCTCCAGCTGTTGAGTGAATAGGAATTACACCATCCATCTTCATGGCGACTTGAAGCATCTTCAGATTAGGCTCAACGCATACTTCTGGCTTTTCCACATCAAGCTCCCATCTTAAAAGCCTTATAACATTTCCTGTTCTCCACCAATATCAACTATCTGGTCGGTCTTTTTCACAATATTAACAATTGGAAGCTGGAAACACAAGGTGATTTCATCAAACTCTAGAGCTACTGCACTGTAATGATCTGCGATACAAACCCAAAAAATAACAAGCAAAATAAACTCAAGAAAAACATTATAAATTGAAGTTAGAAATAACATCTTTAACCTCAATATACCACATTGAGGAAATATGCCATAAGAAAAATAATTATGACATGCAGTTTTAAAAAAGAAATGTATTTTCTATAAGTGGCATTAAAAAAAAAGAGTGAACCTGGCAACCCTGACTTGGTGCACAACTTGCTCCCTACATTTTGCTGAATATTCATGTTTGTTTTTTTTAATATTAGCATAGATTTGCATACTGATTGATGAGGTTTCCTTTCCTTGAAATGCTATATTTTACCTCTTCAGTTATGCAGGTAGTACCAGCCGTAATCATGCAAGTCCCCTATTGTAATTATTGCAGCTGTTCTTCCCCCTCATTCTACTTTTGGGGTGTTTTTCTCTGTAAAAAAAGGCCTTAAAACATTGCAGCTGCTGCAATTCTGTAGGTGGGCATTCCTGAAGTAATTAAAACAGATACATAAAACTGTACTTTACCAATTTTTCTTTCAGTTTGGGGTTCGGTTAACCGATCAGTTCATAACTCTGGGGTTCTTAACTCTGAGGTTCTACTGTATGTATGTATATATATATATATATATATTAGAATAGAAGACCTATGTAACTATGCTCATCCGTTTCTCAAAATCCCTCTGTTAGATTTTGACCAAGCTTTTAGGGATGAAGGAGACCCACCCTGAGATGATTTTATGCCAGGTGGCATGTCTGGGAAATAAATAGAATTTGTCTGTCTGTATGTTTGTACCATCATTCCGGCCAAACCGGTAGGTGGATTTCTCTGAAACTGGGCATGATGATAGCTTTTGACCCAACTTAAAACATGGGCTAAAAATTTCTCAAAATGGTTGCTATGGTAATGAGAAAAAGCCAAAAATGGTATTTTTGCCAGAAAAACTCTAGGACTAACAGACCACCACCACTGAGAAATAGAAGCCACCACCACGACTAAACACCCACCATCACCACAACCACCACCACGACCAAACACCCACCATCACCACAACCACCACCACGACCACCACCACTGAGAAACAAGAGCCACCACCACTACCACTTATTGGCCGGGTAACACAGGGTATATATATATAGTGACATTCTCTAAATGTTGAGCATTTTGAAATATGATACCATTTTTAGGAGAACATAACTGTTGTATCTTCCTTAACGCTATAGCCCTTACTTTCACAAGTACAACATAAAGTTCTTTTTTAACAAAGAGTATTCTTCATCCAACAGCACGAGGTAAATATATCAAACATGAATTTGATTATAAAAGTGACCACAAGAATTATACCAGTAAATGATTAAAGATACCACATTCCTTTCCCCTTAAAAAGAAAGAAACAAAACAAAAAATGTAAACAACATATGATCCAATATTTCAAGTCCAACTGGCTTGATATCTTTCTGGCGGTATCGGCTCCTTTGTGGATAATGGTGAGCTTGATCTCCAGTTCCCTAAGCTTCGCTACTATCACTCATCTCTTCAGGCGATTGTGGGTCAACTTCAGCAACCTCAGGTGAGGTAGGTACTTCTTCACTTGATGAGAATGGAATGGACAAATCCATTGAAGTAGCTTCCTCATCTGATTCACTCAAGGGATTAGATTCAATCACTCTAAGATGCAACTGTGAGCGAGCTATGGCCTAGTTTCAGTCTCAATCCTTACTCTGGCAACTAGGCTAGCTGCCCCACTCTGGAGTTAATCACCAGTTCTTGTAGTACTAACTAAGGCTATCTACCGTTGTTATTATTAGCCAATGGTAGGTCCACTCACTGAGTCTCCCTTCAATAGAATAGTATCATACTGGCCAGAAACTATCTGTCCCAGCAACAACAATAATCCTTCAAATATTTGTACTACACGATATGCACTATGCCACACTTCACACACTTATTTGGAGACTGAATTAAAAATAGTTAGCTGTGTCTTTTATAGGTTCTCTGGATCAGGCCATTCGGGCCTCTGCCTGGCCAGCTAATTGTTCATTAGGTGAGTCCTTGTTTGTTGTAAGCACTTGTCTTCATTCCAAACCATGTTCTCATAATCAACTTCCTCCACTGGAAACTCATAACCTTCATTCACACAATTAGCTAACTTAACTTTGTTATTCATTTCTTCTTGATTATCTTCTTGTTCAATTCTTCTTTCACAGGTTGCCAAGACTGAGGCAGAGGCAGAGTCCCTGGGTGGAGTCCAGGTGGCTCTGACAGCAACTGATCCTGATGACAACGTTGTCTTCCATCATCCAATCGCATGTGATAAGAAACAGGACCAGTAATTTTAGTTATCTTCCCACACAACCATTTACGTCCACGACCAAAGTTTTTCAAAAACACTAGATTTCCCAACTCAAATGTTTGATCTTTAGCTCTTGCATCGTGTTGACGTTTCTTTTCAACTGTTTCTCTTCTACTGTTGCTGCAGTGTTCTGCTTCAACAAATCTAACCTTGTCCTCAACCTCCTTCCCACCAATAATTCAGAAGGAGACACACCTGTTGTGGACTGTGGTGAGATACGGTAAGTTAGAAGAACTTTAGCAAGTCAGGAATTAATGTCTCCAGAGATCACCTTCTTAAGACCTCTTTTTACTATTTGGACAGCACGTTCTGCAAGTCTGGGTGATATGGTGCGGAAGTATTGTTTGACTCTTCACTCACGAATGGTGTACCATTATCAGACACAATTGTTTCGGGAATACCAAATCTTGCAAATGCAGTTCTAAGTGCATTAATAACTCCTTTTGAAGTTGCTTTCTGAGTGCAAAATCCTTCAATCCATTTGGAATGGGCATTGATTAGAATGAGAAACATTCTATCTTCAAAAGGACCCATGAAATCTAAATGCAACCTAGACCACGCTTTAGTCAGCCATTTCCATGGATTCAGTGGTGCAATTGGTGGTGACGACTGAACCGCTTAACATTCAGTGCAAATGCGAACTGACTTTTCGATATCTGAATCAATTCCTGGCCACCAAATGTACATCCTTGCCAAAGCCTTCATCTTGGACATTCCTGGGTGTCCTTCGTGCAATTCTTGCAACACAGCTTCTTTTCCATGCCTGGGAATGACAACTCTGGTTTCCCATAAAATACATCTATCATAAGAAGAAAGTTCCAATCTCTTAGATGTAAGTGGATCCAATTCTGAATCACAGTGACTTGGCCATCCATGCATTAAAACTGTTGAACACGAGCAAGTTTCAGATCTTTTCTTTTCGCAGTCACTGGTGAGTCGTTCAGGTGTTCTGTTAGTAGTACAAGTTCTGGGAGTGTTTCAATAGCTGGCTCCACTGGTAAAGGCAACCTAATAAGGGCATCAGTGTTTGCATGAGCCTTAGTACCATGGAAAATCAATGTATACTCGTACGTAGATAAAAACAGAGACCAACGCTTTATACGAGCAGAAGCTTGTGCTGAAACTGAACAATTCTCCCTCAACAGACCTAATAGAGGCTTACGGTCTGCTATTAACTCAAAATGGTGTCCCAGCAGGTAAGCATGGAATTTCTTAATTCCGAAAATGCACAATAGTCCCTCTTTCTCTAGCTGAGAATAGTTCCGTTTGGCTTTCGCAAGAGTTCGGGACACATAACCAATTGGCCTTTCAGTTCCATCTAGCATCCTGTGTGCTAACACTGCTCCTATTCCATAGGCAGACACATCACATGCCAAAATCAAAGGTAACGAAGAATCAAAATGGGTTAAGCACTTGGTTAAGTTAACAATTCCTTTGACTTTGAAAAGGCTCTCTCTTCCTCAACTCTCCATGACCACTTAAAATCCTTCCGGAGTAATCGGTAGAGTGGGAAAAGGGTAGACGATAACTTGGGTAAAAACTTATTATAATATGTAAGAAGTCCCAAGTACGATTTCAGTTTATGCACAGACAGTGGTGTTGGAGCATCCTGAATTGCTTGTACCTTGTCAGGCAATGGGTGAAGTCCAGTTTTATCAATCTTGTGTCCAAGATAGTCGACTTCTGGTTTCATGAATTCACACTTTTTCATTTTCACTCTTAGACCTGCTTTGTCTAAACACTTCAACACTTCCTCCAATGACTTCAAGTGGTTCTTCATCCAGATAGATGACAACTCCATCTATCTCCTGTAACACACTCTCGATCACTCTCTGAAAAATTCCTGGAGCTGAAGAAATACCAAACGGTAAACGAGTGTATCGAAATAAACCTTTATGAGTGTTTATGACGACGTAATTTTTCAACTCTTCATCCAATGGTAACTGTTGATAAGCCTGACTTAAATCAAGCTTAGAAAAACAATTTACTTCCGTTGGGTAGCAAATAGATCTATTTTAGGAACCGGATAGGTATCCAATTTTGACACAGGGTTCACAGTTACTCAGAAATCACCACAAATTCTCACACTGGTCATCACTTTTTTAAAACTAGTACAAGTGGGGCTACCCAAGCAGACATTTCCACTGGTTCCAAAGTACCTTCTTCCTGTAACCGTTTCAATTCCACCTCTACTTTGTCTCTAAAGGCAAATGGAACACTCCTCACTTTAAAAAAACAAGGTTTGGCATGAGGGTCGACATGTATCTTGGCTTGAAAACCTTTAAGCGTTCCCAATCCCTCCTGAAACACTGAGGGGTACTTATCCAAGACTACTTGTAAAGAATCACTGTATACATGATGTATTTAATTCCAATCAAGTATTATCTCTTTAAGCCAATTCCTACCAAACAAACTTGGTCCCAACCCTTGTACAATCAACAAAGTCATATTAATTGCTGTCTGACCTTTATACGCTAAATTTGCATAACATTCAACAACAGGTATTGGCTCTTTTTAATATGAACACAACCTCACCTCAGTTGGTTTTAAGGTCCTCCTTGGCCAAAGTTATCTGAATGTCTTCTGGGATATCAAAGATACGGTAGCACCCGTGTCCACCTCCATCTTGACAAGGCAATTATTGATCTGTATTTTCATTTCAATAGGTGATGAAGAATGTGGCTTCTTCTTTTCTTGAACCATTAACAAATTAACTGCCTCTTCTTCCTCCTGCACTTGGTGAACTGGTCTAGATCGACCCTTGGGAGCAGTTCCCTTCTGTCCACTCTTGCAAGCTCTTTGAATGTGTCCACTCTTCCCACATTGACGACACAATGCATTTGAGTCAATTTCCCACTCTTTTGTGAAAGACATCATGTTCCACATGAAGGTACCTGACAACATCATCAATTACATCACCAACCTTTATGACAGTCTCACTGGTTTTGTCCATTCATCCTCTGAGTTACTTCGGTTTTCCCAATCACTCTCGTGGAGTCTTCCAAGGAGACACTATGTCTCCCATCATCTTCCTAATGGCTCTCACTCCAGTGATAAAGATGATGGAAAAAATAAACTGCCCTGGTTTCTATTTCAATATCCCAATCCCCAAAAGCCAAGACCTCCCACATTGTGGAGCAACCGTTCAAGTGCTATGGGAAGAAGATCATTCAGAGGAACCTAAAGGCTGGTACAAATCAGTGGTGCTTAAATATAACTCAAAAGGAGATGCTGAGCTACTATATCCAAATGGCACATCTGAACACATATCTTTTCACTGCAAAGTGGAAATTTGCCTGAAAATTATCCAAAGAGTACCACAGCATCGATTCACCCCCTCCAGATTTCATTCCAGTTTATCACCAACATGCCAATTCAAGGAAGATGGTCAAATCCTCTGAACATAAAATCAAGGGTTTTGCAGATGACCTAACTCTAATTAGCTCTGACAAAGAAGATCACAGGAATGCCCTATCTAGAATTGATCTTTGTGCATCTGATTTGGACCTAGCGATTAGGGCAGACAAATGTTACACTCTATCATTGAAAGGTCTCAAACAAGACAAAAAATTCTCAGTCTGCTCTTGTTAGTGGTAAGACAACCCCAATTTCCAAGGCAGGCACCAAGTTTCTGGGCAGATACATTGCTTGTACTCCAAAATCAATCACTACCTTGTGTAATGATTCTATCTCAAGCAAGTTCAAAGCAGCTATGGAAAAAATTGATGCTAAACATATCCGAGGGGAGTTCAAAGTATGGATATACCATCACTACCTGGCACCATCATTCCACTATTTCTTGGCAGTGAATCAAACCAGCACTACTAGAATACAAAATTTAGAGGCAGTAGCAACAAGGAAGATGAAATGCTACTCAAGTGCTGCCGTACCATCCAGAGGTCATGAAAATTCCCCAACTCAGTACCATAAAATTAAAAGAAAAACTCACTTACCTCACAGCAATCATGAAATCCTGGACCCTCTTTTACACCAACTACAAGAACTGTTAGTTTCCAACTATGCTCAACAACACCTTGAAATATCTACTCTTTTCAAGGACTACTTCGAATTCCCCATCTCTCAGATTCTAACCACACCTAAGAAAAATCTGACTAATAAGATTGATAAAAGGTTAAAAGAAAGATGCAATGAACACCTATCTGACCTCAAAGTACAGAGCAAATTTAAAGAAATTACTATATTGGAAAGTGAGTGTCATTCTTGGAAGAAGATAGTACAATCTGGACTACCACATGGGAAATTATCATTCTTGCTAAGGGCAGGCTCTGATTCCTTGCCTCATCCTGCAAATCTATGCAGGTGGAATATCCAATGTGTCTCCAAATGTCCTCTTTGTTCCTCAACCTGACCAACCACCACTCATATCCTCAATGGATGCCCTACAGCATTACAGCAAGGTCAGTTCACTTGGCGCCATGACTCAGTATTAAAGTCGATCTTCATCAATCTTAAAGATAATCTGCCACATGATGTCAAGATCTAGGCTGATCTAGATCACTGGAGGGCAGAGGGAAACCCCCTTCCACAATCCCCCCCTAAGATCTTATCCATGTCATCAAGACCAGATATTGTCATAGTACATAGTACCAGAGAAATTCAAATACTCGATTGACAGTCCCATCTAATTCTAAATCTGCCCTCCAAAATGCCAGAGTTAGAAAACAAAGTAAAGAAAATTATAACTACCTGGTCAATGACCTGAAGGATAGAAAATGGAATACAACCTAACATACTGTTGAAATTGGCTCTCTTGGTCACATCCCCCCAAGTGCCAAAGAAGCAATTATAAACATTCTTCCTCATGACCAAATTCAATTAAGCTCTTCCATCCTGCTACAGGCTGCTAAAGTGTCTATTACCTGCTCTCAACAGATATTCATGGCACATAAGCAGATGGTCTGGTGTAACACCAGGTCATTTATTATCTAACTCAGTCACTTTAGGATCCATTAGCCTTGCCAAGCTCACTATATAAATTGAAATATTTAACTGTGTTCACTTGTGTCCAGGACTCTATTGCCTATTGTGTCTATTACCTATTGTATCTCAATATTACATGTATGTCTTCATTTAATGAATGGTTTTTCTCATCACAATTAACATAATATTCTGGCATCTTTAATTATCATTTGTTGTGGTTATTACATATGCTTTAGGAAAAAAAATTTTAAGAAAAAGAAAGAAAAAAAAAAGGGAAAAAAAAACAATAAATCTTAAGTGAGCAGGTTTTGGCCAGTCTCTGTCTTCCATTTAAAAAAAAAAAAAAAAAAAAAAAAAATGTTTTTTAAATAAATAAATAAAAAATAATAATAATAATTTTGTAATATTAATATATTACGTGATCAGCTGGGGGTGTATTAAAATCCCCCCATTTCTTTGCTGGTACTGGAGGTGGACCTGAAGAAACCATTTGGTAGAAGTTATGGTGGAGGTTTCCCTCCTTTCTGAGGGAGGCTCTGCCTTACCACATATTTACAAAGTGATAGTCATAGGGGACTCCAACGTGGGAAAGACTTCGCTTGTGAGCAGGTACTGCGACAACAGTTTCCAGTGTTCCCTCATCTCCACAGTGGGTACGTATGTATGTGCCGAGGGTGCAACCCCTACACATTAAACACATTAAAAGGCTATGGCGTGTTGCTTTTCTTTCTCTGTGCAGGTATTGATTACAAGACAAAGTTCATCACTGTGGGGGATGAAAACATAAAGCTTCAGATTTGGTGAGCATAGCAGCTAAGGAGGTAGCATGGGTTTGAGAAGTCAGATGGTCAGACAGAGCAAAGCTCCAGGAATGAGATTGCCAAAAAGCTGAGTGAGATTGCCAAAAAAAACTGAGTGAGATAACATCGAATGTATATTATCATGCATACATATAACTAAGTATTTTTTATCAGGAAAATATAGCAGATGTAATTTTTTCCCCCTTTTTTTTAACACAAACTTGAAGAAATGCAACTCACTGAAAATACGATTTCCAAAATATAAAAATTATGAGTTTTTAAGAAGTTAGAGTTGTTTTTTTTTTTTATTGTTGGTTATTGTTATGTGTGTTTTTTCTATTTTTTAGAATGTGCCAATTATAATGCCATGTGCTGAGATTGCCTTATGGGATAGTGATGGCTCATTGCTTTTCAGTTTGATGGTTAATAAGCTGGGCAATGTTCCCTCTGGATCCAAACTGGCCCGAATAGATATTTTTGTTTTTCCTCACCATTTAAAGTCACTCTTTTTGTGCATTATATCCCACCCAAATAATTGCATTCTGATAGAACAAGGTTCCTACCTCCACCTCCTTCATTGTATGGTAAGGGTTCCCTAACACAAGTCCACTACTCCCGTCCCTTGTATGGTAAGGGTTTGGTTACACAAGACCACCACTCCCTCAAATGGTTGATGGCAACTTCATTCAGCTGTACATGAGAAATTTCGATGTTGAAAAGACAAAAAGTGGTAATTATACAGATTGCAATCGTTCATCTATTCCTAGAGTGTAAAGCTTCACTAGCTGAATATTTGCAGCTGTAGCTGTCGAGTGGTAAAAGGAGAAGAGACAATGTGACTGTGATAGACTGAGGAGATGCTGGGTCATGTGGATGGAGTGAGTGAGTGAGTGAGTGCATGTGAGAGTGACCTTTAAGTGTGAGAATCACATCTGAGCCCTAACAATAGGTTTATCTGGGCTAGGAGGAGGTAATGACGTACTGTACTGCAAGCCCATGGATGGAGAAGTAGTGAGTAACTGAGTGTGACATCATCCTCCGAGGGAATAACTGCCTACAGCCTGTACCTCACTGAGTTCTCCCACAGATGTGCCTGCCATAGCCATGCACTATCTCATTTTCCTCCAGGCGTTTTATTGCGTGGGTGTGCGTGGGTGTGAGCTGTGCCACAACATCTCTCATCTGGTCTGCAGGTTCTATTTGTTGGCTCCAACCAGACGAACAAACGAACATCAAATAAATATAGAATTTGCAAACAATGGTTTGACCAACCTTCTGTAAGTTGAAGTGCAGGCCACAGGAGGAAGTGGCTACAGAGACTCAGAGAGAGAGAATGGACACAGAGTGAGACATTATAGCAAACAATCTAAATGATCAGATAGTGAATCATTTGCTGCTGTTAAGTTGTCTGCCATTTTTCAGGTTTTTTTCTCTCGTTCATCGTTTTTTCTTCGTGGTCCATTTTTTGTTGGTGTTTGCAGAGTGAATAACCCCTTACCTACCACATTCAATTTGCGTCAGGACATTTGGACAAAGGATCGTTCATGACTAATGCTATCTTTCCCAAGCAATGTTGCACCATAATCGTGGATCATCTTAAGATTCATTTATGCATGTGATTGTTGGTGAGATCAACAAAAGCTGCCATTAAAGAGCAGCACAATGTGTTGACCTTTGCAGGCCAACTCTGTCCCACTGGACTGGTGTGATGCTGACATGGGGGGAGGGGGGAGGGGGGGCATTGTGTAGTGCATAAGAAATGAGTAGTCACATATCTCTCTTAGAACAGGCATCACAGATGTTTACAACAAAGAATGAGTTTGAACGAGGTAGTGTCATGGGTTCCCAACGAAGGCAGTAGTGCCCCCCAGAGGATGGTCAGGAGGGCATTGATGGATAAAGGGGGCACACACCAGGAGGACATTGAAGAATCAGGGGGCACCAAGAGGGCACTGAAAAATCAGGGGTCACTGGGTTCTAAAGGGGAATTCACTAAATTCTAAAAGCTCTAAGACGGATATTGGAAGCTTGGGGGAGCAACTCTGATATTCTGCAGGGGAACAGTTAGGACATTAAAGAGCATATCTGTGGCCTGTGGGTTTAACCATTCTTGAATAGCAGTAAACACTTAGTCTTACCCTAGTCACATGATACAGTTTTGTGTGCTTCAAATCTTAACTTCGAAAACTTTACATTTAATTTTGTGTTCTAGAAAGAAGCTTGGACCGACCACCTTTTAGATTTTTGACTCCTCTGGTGTGGCAATTTGTATTTGTATTCCAGAGGTGAGAGGTGAGGGTGTGATATTTGCTATGTCCTCAAAAAAGAAATGTAGGCAGTATACAGTTGAATATATCAAATTAGGCTTTATCCAAGGCTCCATTGAACAAAGGGCTGCTAATGGCCTGATTCTAGACTGGTTTGTTCACGATCGCCTACCATTCTGCTCCAGTTTTAGTTCAGAGAGATAGTGCTGCAAATGATTAGACATCAATAAGATACTGTGTGTGGGCATTTGTATTACTATCTGGAGAATGAATGAAGCCACAAGATTCGAAGATCAATACAATTGTGATGGCAGGCCCAGACTTACCTTTGTAATGTGAATCAGGCGTTATGATTTTAAATTTCACTTTTTTACTTGTTAGTGAAGAGATTATATGAGCAAATGCCTTCACATGTGTGTGGGACTGCAGCCACCACAAATGTCTTCACATGTGTGTGGGACTACAACCATCACAAATGCCTTCACATGTGTGTGGGACTACAACCACCACAAATGCCTTCACATGTGTGTGGGACTACAACCACCACAAATGCCTTCACATGTGTGTGGGACTGGAGCCACCACAAATGCCTTCACATGTGTGTGGGACTACAGCCACCACAAATGCCTTCACATGTGTGTGGGACTTGAAAGCATTCCAAAGGTTACAATTGCCTGCTACAGAATGTATATAGATACTTAAAACCACAAGTTCCATGTTTCTATCCTATTCCCATACCCAGTCAAACCTGGACCATGGAATGGAATGCAGTTTGGCTGTCTCAATTTTATCCTGAACAGTTTTCATTCCTGTGTTGTTCCTTTCTCCCTTATAAACCAAGCGAAGGACTTTCATCCTAGCTAGTGTATTAGAGTTAGTGTGAGTGTTGGAGAGGTAGGCATTGTAAGATTGCATTCAGAAGTGAAGCAATGGTAGTTCCCCATAGAGTCCTTTCCACATTGAGTTGTTTTTGAAGAGCTAACGGTGTCTTGTGTAAACATTGAAAGGAAACCTAATCCACTATCACTCGTGTGGTGTGTGTTTACCTCCAGCACGACATTCTCTAGCTTTCAGGGACTCAGTTTACTCAATTGAGTCTATTCATTGTGTAGTTCTGAGCTCATTGTGTGTGTGCGTGCATGAGTGTTAATGAATATGCATGTGTCAGTGTGCGTGTGTGAGTGTTAGTGGGTACGTGTGTCAGTGTGAGTGAATGTGTGTGAATGTGTGTGTGGTGAGGAGGTCCATGAGAAGTGCAGTTCTCCTTCAGTGAGGGTACAACAAGCCATTGTGGTGGAGATATTTCCCCTATAGTTCACTGGGCTATATAACAGTGTTATTGTTATAGATATCCAGAGTCAAAATATGCACTAATCCTTTAAAACATCAACAACAAGCGGTGGTCCTAGCACTCACTTCAAGCATCTCCACAAACTTCAATAAATATAATCTTTGCACCATAAATATCTTGACACGATCATTAATGACGTCCAATACCAGAGAGTGTGGGCTGGAGTGAGCTCTGCTTTGGGGTTGTCACTGCAGAAAATATCTTGTCAGCAATCCACTTTATCACTAAGATATCTCTCCTGCAAGGAGGGTATGTCCCTGTCCTTCATCACTAGGACATCTCTCCTGCAGGGAGTATATGTCCCTGTCCTCCATCACTAGGACATCTCTCCTGCAATGAGGGTATGTCCCTGTCCTCCATCACTAGGACATCTCTCCTGCAGGGAGTTTAGTCCCTGTCCTCCATCACTAGGACATCTCTCCTGCAGGGAGTGTATGTCCACAGAATATTGCGGACAATGGCACATTATTTTCTCCTGCTTCACCATCATTATCTATGCCACATCCATTAGTCCATGCCTGAAGGATGTGTTCTGGTCTGGTCTGCCTCCTATGGCTAGTGGTGAGTGAGGATGTACATCTTGGCTCATTGTGCAGTGCAGCTTCCTCTCCCCTGATGGACTCTGTCTTGGACCTGTCATCTGATGTGATATTTGGTAGTCGTGCAGTTATAGTGAACTCTCCCCCTTGTTGGAGAACCCAAGAGGTGTGGTTTTAGGCCCAAAAAATTGAAGAAAATTAATTATGAATAGTTTCTGTTTTGAATAAGTGATAAACCCATAAGGTCACTTTTGTGGCTTACTATTAATGATTTGTCCTATTGTTGTTGCCCAGGTAACGGAGAGGTATGTAGGTTTGTATCGTCACCAAAGTAGACCGCAAATTCTATAGACTTTTTTAAACTCCTGGCATGCAGGGACACTTCCTAATTAATGCCCCTCTAATGCAGGGGCACTACCTAATTAATGCATCTCTAATGCAGGGCCACTACCTAATTAATGCACCTCTAATGCAGGGGCACTGCCTAATTAATGCATCTCGAATGCAGGGGCAGTCTAATTAATACACCTTTAATGCAGGGACACTCAATTAATGCACCTCTAATGCAGGGCCGCTAACTAATTAATGCATCTCTAATACAGGGCCGCTACCTAATTAATGCACCTCTAATGCAGGGGCACTACCTAATTAATGCATCTCTAATGCAGGGACACAGCAGGCCAGGAGCGATTTAGGACACTCACTAACGCATACTTCCGAGGTGCCTGTGTAAGTCAGTGTGACCATGTCACCATTGTGCTATCCAGCCAGTTTGTGTGCTTGTGTTTGTTTATGTGCTTGTCTGCATGTATGTATGTTCACATGTACATTTGTTCATGTGCATATGTGCATTTGTACATGTGCATGTGTGTGACAGTGCATTGAACTAGATTAATAAATGTAAATGTTAATTGGAATGTTTTAATGTATGATTGATATTGTTGTTGGTTTTCCTGAATAGTACAGTAATATATAAATGTTAATGTGTTAGTATAAATGTGATATTTTTGAATTATTTGAGGTATGACATATATTGTTGTTAGCTGTCTGAATAGAACATTAATGCTGTTATTGGTTTGCCTTAGTTGAACATTGTAATGTTATTTATTTTTTTGATTAGTGTCATCTTTCTAGATTATTCACTTATCATCTGATTTTTATATAAATAGCCTTAATTATTTCTTGTGTCTTGCTATTATGAAAGAGATAAATTGAACTTTTACCTAAACTCTCAAAATTGAGCTTTCCACATGTGCATGTGCATTTCATGCATGTACATGTGTGTACATTTGTGCATGTACATGTAGTCCTGATCTCATTCCCACTATATAGGGGGCGGTGCTGCTGTATGATATTACCCAATGGGAGACCTTCTCTAATGTGGCTGGTTGGATGAGCAACTTGGAGGAGCATGCCGCCTCCTCCATACGCACGGCCCTAGTGGGCCACAAGGCTGACCTGCAGGACCAACGAACTGTCAGTACAGAAGAAGGCAAGAATGTATGTTTGTATGTGTGTTTATTATGCCAATAATTTTTGGGTGTGGTCATATCTGTGTTTGGTCTGTGTGTATTAATAGTGTGTTGTCTGCTTGCACATTTTATATGTACATGTGCTCTGTCTGTCTCTATATCTGTCTGTATGTCTATATATCTATGTTTAGTTCTGTCTGTCTCTATATCTGTGTGTGTCTATATATCTATGTTTAGTTCTGTCTGTCTCTATATCTGTGTGTGTCTATATATCTATGTTTAGTTCTGTCTGTCTCTATATCTTTCTGTGTGTGTGTTTGTGCTCTGTCTGTCTCTATCTATATACAAGGGCATAGCCAGGGGGTAGCTGAGGGTGCTCCAGTACTCGCCCACCCCCCCTGCACACTAAAACTGTAACTCAATTTCTTATCAGGAACAGGAGACAAGATCATCAGCATGAAACACAGGTATTGCATAAATAAAAATTTTAAACTTGGCAATGGCCTTTTTGAGAGTAGGCAATGTAACTATCATTAAAATTATGAGCATTTCATCATAAATAGCAGTGAATGAAAAGCCATTTTGTGCAACTGCCCAGCATGCTACCAAAATATTTTAAAAGAGAAAGTCCAGCCACCAAATCCACTATCAAGCCACCATCCAAACTACCTTTGCAGCTACCATCTAACCACCATACCAGCCATCATTGCAGCCTCCATTATAGCTGAATTCAAATTCCTAAAAGATACTAAAGGACATCAACATCAGCAAGTTGCAGCAATCTCTTTGGCTTGCATACAGTAAACAAGAAAATGGTGGGATATGTCTACCATGCTGGTTTTTTTCAAAGTATTACATCATTGGTCACCCCCAGGTGTGCTGGTGAAACATCCACTAACACAGTTTAGTAAAGCCTTGGATTACTGGGAAAACAAACAGCTAAAGAGTACCACCAAATAGCAGTGGTAAGGGCAGAGGAGTTTCTCCAGGTCAGGAAAGGTCATCAGTACAACATCTATCAACATTTAGACCAAGCTGTTTCAGATCAATTGGAAGAGTTTCAACTCCATTGTTAGCACAATAGTTTTGTGTGATTAGCAAACAAATTTCTATATTGAGGCCATCTTGGTCTAACTGATTTAGAGAAAACCACAAAGAGTACCATCTGGTACACTTCATTCAATATTGTCTCTTGAAATTGTCATGGACTAACTTACAATATTATTTAACCCTATAATAATACCAGCAGAATTATATTTTGATTATAATCCTTTAACCTCAATATAGCTGTTTAAGTTCATAATGTTGCATTTCGATCCAATAGCCATCACATACATACATACATACATACATACATACATACATACATACATACATACATACATACATACATACATACATACATACATACATACATACATACATACATACATACATACATACAGCACCCCCCTGCTGAAATTCCTGGCTACACCCCTGCTATCTCTGTGTGTATATATTTGTGCTCTGTTTGTCTGCACATCTGTCTGTGCATATACATACATACATACATACATACATACATACCTACATACCTACCTACCTACCTACCTACCTACCTACCTACCTACCTACCTACCTACCTACCTACCTACCTACCTACCTACCTACCTACCTACCTACCTATACACATACCGTAAAGTGCAAATGGTATGTCTGTATATCCTCGATTCACACTTGAACAATTGAAGTTAGAATCATGAACCCATATATATATATATATATATATATATATAGAATCAGTGTTGCCAGGGGAATGTTATAAGCATCTCTATATGGCCATACCCCTTTCTGTACTCAAAAATAGTACTTTTGCCAGAAAAGAGGATGGAGCTACAGGCCTCAAACTTTGGCATGCAGACACAACTTAACTCTGTGAATAACATGAGGTGGATCCCATCTGGCCACACCCTTCCTCTGTGTGTGTGTAAGGCTAAAAATGTCAAAAATTTTACTTCTGAAAAAACACTTTGACTTAATCACATGTTCACTTTGTTTTAAAATTCAACAAAAAAAATGCCTTTAAAGCAGATACTTTTGTGACTACAGCTCATTAAAAGTGGGCCGAAAAACCGCCTGTAGGGCAGGGGTTTTTTTTTTTACTAGTATCTACAAATGTGAAAAGGCTTGTGTATGTGTGTGTGTGCTCAATGGACAGCCTATCCTTGGGTGCCTACTTTGGTTTTTCGCCCAAAATTTTTTTAGAAAAATCACACCTGGTGGGGGGAAAGAAGAATTTAAATTTTTCGTCAAAATAAATGGCCTTAAAAACCTTGGCTCAGTGGTTACAGCACAGGTCTCTCAAGCTGGAAGTCAGTGATTCAAACCTAGTCAAGGTTGATTTTTTTTATCCCTTTTTCCCCCATTTTTCTTTCCTTCCTTCTTTTCTTTTTATACAACCCCTCCTCCTTTTCCTCACTTATTTCATTCTTTTTCCCTTTTTTTTTTTTTTTTTTTTTTTTCTTCAAATTCTGATACGGCTCAAATGTTTGGAAGAATATCATTTTTGATTGGTAGATTAAATAGGGACAACTCAGACATGCACACACAATTAATTTTTTATTTACTGGATTGGGTGCTTGAATAGATTGTAATTTGTAGATGATAACTCGTTGATTTGTTACACTTAGATTACTGGCCGAGTAGGAGGAAGTATACTTGCAAACACATGCACACATGTAATTATAAATAGGTGATTGATCATTGATTTATTTATTATTGTATTATATTGTCATCTCCATTGGTGGAATGCCAACCTATTTAAAGGAGTCTGAATCAGTGTTGCCAGAAGTAGTGATTTAGTCCGAAAGTAGTGTTTGTTCGTGTTTTTTTTTTTTTTTTTTTTTTTAACAAATAGGAAGAAATTAAGTTTGATAGGGAAATTCCCACAAGTCTCAAGCGTGGTGAATTTTCAGCAGGAATCAATGATTCCAAATAAAGTTGAAAACGAGCCGGCTGCCCATGCAGAATAAAGACTGGAGGAGCATGCCTTCAAGTTCCTGAGGAAAGCTGCATAAAGCATCGAGCTTCTTACCAAGACAGATCCATTCCCATTGCCACTGTTCTTGCAAACTACTCCTGAGAGAGGATATCTGTATCCACATTGTTTCCATTAAATGTTTCATTACAGGGAGAACTAGAAGTGCTACAACAAGGTCAAGGAGCAGGCCTGGGACACCAGCAGTACAGATTATTTCTGGCTGTATATCCATTCGTATATGGATCCAATGAGGAATTTCTATTCTAACTGTTCAGCCTGGGTGTACTAATAATGTTCTGCATATTTCAACTTCAAATATAAAGATAGAGAGGTTCTTCGCTCAAGAAATATTCTGTCTTCCTACTTTGAATGCAGAGAAGGATTGTATGGGACCACAGTATCCATTGACTACCAAATATTCTATTGGATATGGCTAATATTAAAGCTGTCATATGAAGGAAAAGCTGTAATATGTTCTGTACAACTGCGATTCAAAGGAAAGGATCATCATATATCAGTATTGTTATCTGTGATTAAAAAAATTGATTCTAATGTTTGTAGTATGTGCTTTGAATGCTGAACATAATATCCGTTAGTGATTTTTGTACTGATTTCTTTTCTTGATTGATGAAAAAAGGTGATAAAAGTAGTTGTTTTTTTTTAAGCAATTTTGTGGTAATTTTTGGCTGAATCCATTTGGATGCACTGAGGCTGATCTCCGGAGAATGTGGAGTAGTCTTGAGCAGTGATGCCACAAGTAGTGATATTTAGAAACAAATTGGGAAAGAAAAGGTTTGATTGGGAATTGCTACAGCTCTCAAAATATAGTGAATTTTCAGCATAAGTCACTGATTCCATACAAATTAAACCATAGGCAGCTGCCCATGCAGAAGAAAAGGAGACTGGAAGAGAATGCCTTCAAGTTTCTGAGGAAGGTATTCATAAGACTACAGAAAGAATCAAGCTCCTTACCAAGACAGTTCCATTCCAATAGCCACTGTTCTTGCACGCTAAACCTGGGAGAGGAGAGAGAATATCTGTGTCCACAATCCTTTCCATAGGATGTTTCATCCCAGGAAGAACTGGAGTCTAACTGCCCCATGATCAAGGAGCAGCTGGCCTGGACACCAGCAACACAGAATTTCTGGCTGGATGTGCATTCATACAAGGATCCAATGGGGACCTTTCCAACTGTTCTTCCTGGGTGTGCTGAAAATGTTCTGTCTTCCTATTTTGAATGTAGATAGTAAGTGGCCCCTAAGGCAAATATTAAAGCTGTGATCTGAAGGAAAACCTTTATGTGGTTTAATCGTGAAATATAATCCGTGTTTTGTAGTGATTTTTTCAGTAACTGAAAGTAAGTAGTGACAAAAGGTGTGATTTTGAGCTGAATCCATCTGGTATCACTGATCTGAGTCATGAGTTTTTCAATAGAACATCTGTGAATGAAGAAACTTGAATTTCACTTGATTGAATACTTTCTACTCAGTGTGGTTATTCTTATTCAAACCTCTTCCTGTGGGTTTGTGAGGCTAAAAGTGCCATGAACATACTTGACAACTCTTGGACGTACACTGGGATACAATTGGCCACACCACATTCCTACTAAACCACCATACCAATTATAACCCGCTCTTCAGAGTAGATACCTTCTGCACATCAGATATTTTTAGCCCAAAAAAATTTTTTGGTCACCTGTCCACATCTCTTCCTGGGGGCATGTCAGGTATTTTAAAAAGGGGGGAAAATGAAGCAATTTATTTATGGTACGTACGGATTATAAAATTCATGGACCTATATAGATACCCGGAAGCATGCAAATACAACTCGAATCTGGTAGGGAAATGCTTCAGGTGACACACCTTTTCCTGTATGCATGTCATATCCCAGGCAACGCTGGATATATGCTACTTATATATATATATATACAGAGCTTGAAATTACATCCTGTAACCTGACAATTACCGGTCAAAATGAAGCATTGCCAGTATAAGATCGAATTTAACCACTCATTTTGTTCTGACCAAAAGGAAAGGGTGAAAGCAAAAAAAAAAAGGGGGAGAATAGAAGATTGAGAAATTGCCAAAACTCTCAAAAATGTAATGAATTTTCAGCAGGAGTGAGGGATTCCAGATAAAGTTGGACCATAGCAACAAAAAAAAGTTTGACTCTAGTTGAAAGAACCTCTAGTTAAGAGTAACTGGAAGTACCTAGAGGTCTTTTTCTACTAGAGGCGAACATTTCCACAAAAAAATCGCTGCATCGCCACACTGCTGCACGCTTTGCTGACCACTGGAGGAATTTTTTGCTCTCATCTAATGTAATTGCGAAATGCTTTGCTGAAGCTTCCATGGATCAGTCTACTCTAGCAAAGACCAAGAAGTTTGACATATCTTGATTACCAAGGAGAAATTGGTGGTTACTAAGATGAAACCGATTTGTGAGTTGGAGGAAAGCCATGGTGTTAATTTAGGAGTGGGATACAAAAATAATCATGCATGTGCCACGTTTGTTAGTTTCATAGCCAAAGAACAGAAAAATTGTTTACTCAATTCCCTATCAAAAATCTTTTTTTTTTTTTTTTTTTTTTTTTTTTTTTTTTTTTTTTTTTTTTTTTTTTTTTTTAGCTTTCAAGAAAATGCCAATGTTGATGATGGAAATGTGGAGCTGCAGTAGAATATATGAATGATGAAGATTGGAGGACTAAAATGATAGGCTTAGCTATCATCAAGTCCTTTCCAGACAACAGTCACCTCTGCATAGCTAGTTCAGTCTCTTGAGAAGCTTCAATCTGTCAGGACAAAAATAGATTTGACAGGTCAAATTCAATATTGTCAGGACATTATGTCAGGACATTTAAAAATGATTAATGCATGCATTGTATATATATATATATATATATATTTATTTATTTCAATTATTATTATTTATTTATTTATTTTTTTTTTTTTTTTTATTTTTTTTTTTTTTATTTTTTTTTTGCAGTGTGTTTCTGAGTTTTGAATATTTATTCAACATATGCAGATATTTAACGTACAAAAGATTGTTATCTAGAGCTAGAGGGCCTGAGGCCCCACAGGCTTTTCCCCCAACTCTTATTTGTTGTGGTTTATAATGTTGTTGATCTTGTCCCATGCCATATTGTCCCCTGCTCCCAGTTTACTTTGTCTCCAGTTCAAGTAGATGGCATGGCTTGCATATAGGGCAGAGTCCCTTACTATTGCAGTGCAGCTGGTGTTGTCTGCAGCAGAGAGCTTGGGCTTGGGCCAAGACTCACACTCTGCTAGGCTGGCTGCCTTAAGTAGGCTAGTGGCCACACCCACAATTATATGGTATAATTCACCACTTTTATCCAATTAATGTTCACTATTCATCATGCTGTGTGTACACACCACTTATCTCTGTATTCACCGATAGAACCTAAACAGCAGCTACAGTTCACTAAATGCTAATGCACTGATGTAGAAGCCATCCTAGTTGACTGCAGGGCATGAGACAGCAACAACAATAGTGTTTGGTGGTGTGTGTGTGTGTGTGTGTCCATGCCACCAGAGACACTGTGCACTCTCTGTTCCTTTTGTCACATCTTCTCCCAGTCAGTGGCAACAATCCTCTCAAAACAGTTTTGCTTGGTTGATGTGAGGAGCTCAGAAGATTTTATCTCTCAGGACTTCCAACAGATATGCTCCAAGACATGTCATTGATAAGCAGATTTGAATAGCCTCAAGTGGCTGATTTCCCCCCACCCCCCCACCCCCCAACAACATTATACTCATGTTCCTTGACCAGTGTTTGGTTGTTTGTTTGTTTGTTGGTTGGTTGATTCTGTAGTTGGCAGAGAACTACAACTGCTTGTTCTTTGAATCAAGTGCCAAACTCAACACCAACTGCAATGAGGTATGTCTGGTGGGGGTGTGGTTAATGGTATATGTTTAGTGGGGTGTGGTTAATGGTAAATGTCTAGTGGGGTGTGGCTAATGAGTTGTGTCTAGCAAGGTATGGTGAATTTTATGTGTCTGCTGAGACTGAGGTGTGTCAATGGATTAGGATATTTCCTAGTCTCATGCATACAATATATATATTAGAAGACCTATGTAACTACGTTCGTCCGCTTCTCAAAATCCCTGTTAGATTTTGACCAAACTTTTAGGGATGGAGGAGACCCACCCTGAGATGGTTTTATGCCAGGTGGCATGTCTGGCAGAATTTGTCTGTCAGTCTGTCTGTATGTTTGTACCATCATTCCGGCCAAACTTGTAGGTGGATTTCTCTGAAACTCGGCATGATGATAGGTTTTGACCCAACTTAAAACATGGGCTAAAAATTTCGCAAAATGGTTACCATGGTAATGAGAAAAGCCAAAAATGGTATTTTGGCTTTTTCTCTTAATAATACATCTCCACCATCACCTTTCTTACTGGCAAGACATATTCAACTACTGGATTTTAGCCTATATTGGCCGGGCAACGCCTGGTATATGCTGCTAGTATATATATATAGTATATCTTGTCTGATATTGAACTCACCAATTTCTGTCTAGGTATTCACCGAATTAGCTGCTATCATAAGACTACAGAAAGAAGCTACCAGCCATGTAAGTACCATTGTGTGTGTGTGTGTGTCTAGATGTGAGGGTGTGGCCTAATGAAACGACAGTTTAAGACAGGCCACATGAATGGGTGGACAGTGGGGATCTCTCTGTGAGGGTGTGTGTGTGTCTAGATGTGAGGGTGTGGCCTAATGAAACGACAGTTTAAGACAGGCCACATGAATGGGTGGACAGTGGGGATCTCTCTGTGAGGGTGTGTGTGTGATTATAGTAGGGGTTCTCCCTGTTCAGTGTGTTTCCGATGAGGGTTCTCCCTGTGAGGGTGTGATTATAGTGGGGTTTTCCCTGTTCAGGTGTGCCCACAATGGGGGAGGGTAGGTCATATGTTGCATGCACACTTTATTAAGGTGTGTGTGTGTGTGTTGCAGGATCACATGTACTACTCCAGTCAAGGTGGGACTGACCAAGCAGACCGTGACATTCCCATCTTGAGCTCCTCCCCCTCAGAACAACCTTCTTCCTGCTGCTAGAATAACCAAAACCACCTCAAAACTTTTAACATTTATATATTTTCATACATTTGTATTGGTTGATTTATATTTGCTGACAACCCTTTAACTTCCATATTTGGGACTTCCTGATGTAAAATGGGAGTAGCTAGAATTATTGGCAAGTAAAAGGGAACATGAATATCATTCTGCACTGTCCACGTAGATTGTCCTTGTCCTGTCCACGTAATGTCCACTGACCTGTCATGTAGTGTCCATTGAACAGTCCACTGACCTGTCCTGTATTCTTTTGGATAGCCACTACATAGGACACTAATAATTGTGACTTCACTCTCACTGCAACAAACAGGTCAGCAGTGTTTGTTCAATTATTAAACCAAACACATGCTATAATTATAACAGAGGCACACTCTCCAGACTGTGTGTGGCTGCTACCAATGGCAAGCCCAATGGACCTTCACTGTCTTGGATCATAATGAAGTCTCAGCACACCCTCACCCACCCACCCCCTACACACACAGCATGAAGTCAGAGTTAATAGTTATTGAATTAGTAGCGATTTCATTGGCCCTGGGAAGACAAGCCATGCACTTGTTTGGGCTGGGGCTAGACAGTTGAGGAAAGAAAACTTCCCATAATGACAGGGCCTATGCATACAAAGTAGTCAAGATGGCAAACATACATACACAAGCAGGTAATGCACATCTTTATCAAGAATGTTGGGAGGGTAAGGGAGGGGCATTGTGTGAATGTATAAAAGCATTTCTATATGTTGGTCGGTCCATGGCTGCTGCCTCCTTCACCACTTGCTCCCCCTCTTCTTCTTGGGCTTCTTCTTGCTGGCCTGTGTGTTGGATGGTCTGGGTGTGGCCTTGGGAGAGACAGTGTGCACTCCTCCACCATCCATACACGCATCTGCACAGGAACATGCACACACACGCACACAATTTGGGCTAAAATTTATTTTATACACACATTATGACATGTAGCATAAAAATAGACTAGCTGGGGAACCTGATTCACAAACGCACGCTGCCTAGCAACACAGAAGATTGCTCACCGGTGCTATCCACCGCAGTCTTGGTGCCCTTGCTGGCATCCAGCTGCCCCATTAGAGTAGCAGAAGCACTGCTCATGCCCTGCGAGCCCCTGAGTGCAGAGGTCACCCCTTTCCTGCGACTCTTGCGGTAATAGGAGCGCTCTCTTAGTGGCAACCAGCGCTCTTGGTCAGGGGGCACGCTGGGGTCATAGTTCTTAGGGAGACGTGGTTTCCTCTTCCTCTTCTTTTGCTTGGATATGTCTGCAGCTGCAACCTGTAACAATGCACAACACATTAGCATGCCACCTGTACACACATGCATTGCACCTATCATACAGCATGTAGGTATCATGTGATACCAGTATCACACCACATGAATCATTCAACAAGCATCATACCCCCCCCCCCTCCTTCCCTGTATAGTACAGCAACTGCATGTAACTGGCGGAGTGTATATGCAACATGTTTCACGTTACATCATTATAACAAATTATACAATAATGGATGTTGGTCCAGTATGTGTCCCCATTGAGCTATTATCAACTTACTTCAACCTGCCTCCAGTGAGACATTGTGTGTGTGTGTGTGTGTGTGTGTGTGTGTGTGTGTGTGTGTGTGTGTGTGTGTGTGTGTGTGTGTGTGTGTGTGTGTGTGTGTGTGTGTGTGTGTGTGTGTGTGTGTGTGTGTGTGTGTGTGTGTCCCCATAGAGCTAAGAACAACCTACTTCAACCCAGTGTGTGTGTGTGTGTCCCCATAGAACTAAGAACAACCTACTTCAACCCAGTGTGGTGTGTTGGTCCAGTGAGTGTCCCCATACAGCTATTGTCAACCTAGTTCAACCTGCCTCAGCCCAGTGTGATGTTAGTCCAGTGTGTGTCCCCATAGAGCTATTGTCAACCTACTTCAACCCGCCTCAACCCAGTGTGGTGTGGATATTCATTACATACAACCTAAAGAGTAGTTGAAGTAAGACTATCCCGACACACTCCCTTAAACCACACCCACACTGCACACCTCTGCTCGCTGCATGGTCGCCCTGCTCCCTCTGGTCTGTGTCAACATTGGCACCTGCTCCAGCAACTTCATGTCCAGCTGCCGGCTGGTCGTGAACGGTGGCAGTTGCCCACTCAACTCCTCGGTCCTCTGAGGGTTGAACTGCGAGTAGGCTGTGATGAGAAGTGCAGTGACTCTCAAGTCCCCTGCTTGCCCCACCTTTAGACCCTCCAGGACAGAGGCAGCAGTTTCAGGCAGACCATGTGCCAGCTGGAACTGGGCAACCTTCAATGCAATGTCAGCAATCAGAGCAGAATCATGATTGTCCTCTTCGTCCTGTTGCCCCAGCCAGTAGTCCAACGTCACGTCTAACACTTGCATGGCCTCCTTCACCTGCCCCACCCCCAAATACAGCTGCACAAGTGTGGAGGCCACACCCACATGCCGGGCATAGGCAGGGATGGCTTGCAGTGTGGTGCAGGCAGACACAGCATCTCCATGGCTCAACTGCAGCTGAGCCAGCACAGCTGGTAACTCAACACCAGCAACCACAGGGCCACACCCCCTCAAGTGATTCTGCAACAACTGCAGTGCAAGGCCAACCTTGCGCTCCCGACATAATAATGCCGACTCCAGCAGCACGCTGAGGGACGAACCCGAGGGCTGCACTTCCCTCAGCTTGTCGGTCAGTTGCCGGCACAGCTCCAGCTGGTTTGTCTGCAAGGCGAAAAGGCATCGGTTGAAGAGGATTAGGCTGCGTTGGGTACGGGTGAGTTTACGCGACCCTCCCTCAGTGACCATCACCTTCACCCTCTTCTTGGAGTCAAACACATCTCTGTCGCCATTCACAACCAGCATGTTATTGGCGACCACAGCCATGAGAGCAGCATCATCAGGGTGCATCTTCAGGACAGTGTTATAACAGGACACAGCATCCTTCTGTCTGTCCTGCATCTACACAGATAACACAGATAACACACACACACACACACACGCGCATTGTCCATTGACACTACATCATATTACAAACGTGTACTTCACACAATATTACACACACTGACAGGGGACAGGTTCCAATGTGGACCAGCACTAGTCTATTATTACACACACTGACAGGAGACAGGTCCCAATGGCTGTCTGTGCACCATTGTGTTCTCCTACATCAAGCAAACTGCCGAAGAAGTCAGACACCTGCTCAGAGAGAAACTAGTCTTGAGGGGAGAGATAACCTCTGTCAGCCATGAACGTCCTCCCTTCATCACTGACTTCCAGTTTCAATATGTGCACACAACCTCCGACGCACGTGTGTCCAAGGCATTACAGGCATTTTAAGTCGAAACTTTCCCATATCGGTCCAGCACTTTAGATATAGCGGTACACTAACGGCCATTTACTAACATCCTTGTGAAGAGATAGTGTGAGAGGATGACCTCTCTGCTACATCTTTGTGCTATTGCTCTCTCATGGGCATCTAATTAGACATGCAGGTAAGGAAGGGACTGCATGCATGCCAGCCACTAATTCCAAAAGCCCCCCCCCCCCTTATCATCACACACGCATGCACACACCACAAATTCTGCACTAGCAAGAGTTCGTGAGGTCAGTGTGGAGCAGATATGTACACACACCTGAGCTGTGTAGCCTCTCTGGACAAAGATGACCGCCATCTCCTCCTTCAGCTCCTCCTCACTCAGCCCTTCCTCCTCCATGCTCCTGCGATACAGCACCTCTGCCTGCGCCAACAGCTCCACCGCAGCCTGGCCACACCCACCAGCCAGCCAGCAACAGGCCAGGTTGAAGCACTGCTCCATTGTCTCCACACTGCACTCCTCAACTTCACCCACAGTCATGGCAGGTGAGGTGAGAGAGCCAGCTGCATAGTAGTTTGCTCGTCTCTCTGCACTAGATGCAGCTTCTCCTAGCAGCTGATAGTAAGTAGCATGGGCCTGGGCATACAGCCCCAACCTATACTCTATCTGAGCACGAAGCTCTCCCACTCTCAGCTGCCCCTGGGGCAGTCTGGAGAGGCTGGCCAAGCTCTCCTGGTACTTCTCCTGCCTATACAAGCAGTATGCTTCCTCAAACACATACTGTGCAGCGGGAGAACTTGCTGTCTTCTTGTTCCTGTCTCTTATAAAGCTCAAGGCTGAAGAGAACTTGGATTGGTGAATGAGGCTGACTAGTTTGCAATTCAGAGCTTCTTGGTCGTCACCGGACAAGTCAAGAATGTTTTGAGAAAGTTTCAGCGTCTCCTCGTCATCCTCGTCATCAATTGCGCGCTGCAAACGGGAGAACAGACGAGGAATTACTTCTTCTCTGCTTGCCGCTGGAGCAGCCATATTGAAAGTCTTCCTTGACCACAGGTCAAAGGTCACAGAAGTTTCTTTTATTGTTCTCTGAACAAGCTGCCATGTGTGACGGTGGTGAAGCACGACAGTGTGTCTATGTGGTCATTAAGAGACAGAGGAGGTGTAGGATGGCGGCAGCCAAAGGCAGCGAGTATTGCGGAGAACACCTGACACAAGAGAAGGTGCCAACCTATCTTGAACTTCTTGTGTTTATCTGTAGTATCGATCCTTTCCAATTATTACATCTATCCATATTTTACAGGCATATAGATAACTTTCAGAAGTTCGAGGGGGGGGGGGGGGGGGCTGAATTAGTTCAAAATGTGGAGACACCCCATTGGTATATTTACATCCTTTATATCTTCAACCATGTAATTTCAATTTGCCAGGGCATAGCAGTATTGACCATACCCTGTAAATTAATATTGAGTGAAGTGGTAGAAGATATCTATGAAATAATAAAATTTTAATTCCCCCCCCCCCCCCCCCCCCCCTCTAAAAAAATGTTTAAACTTTTTTTTCTTTCTGAATGGTGTGGATATGTGTCAGGTTTAGTTTCAAGTCAAAGTAGTAGAGGGATACAAAAAAAAAGTTTTGTTAAAAGTTAATTTTCAGTTGATTGACTCACCACAGAACTTAAATTATGGTCAATTAGTGTATAGTAATCATTGGGTAAGGTTCCTAATAGTTATGAGCCTGGGAATGTGTCCAGTTCGTGAATGTAGGCATTGTAGTTACGTATTTTCCTGCTTAGTGATTTTTAGTCCTCTGTGGGTAATCACAAAAACAAAACAAAAAAAAAAAGAACCCACCAAATATAAGCTGTGTAAAGAGTGAGTTCAGAGTGCATTTTTCTTTCCATTTTCTCTGCAGAAATAAAAATTTGTTTTTGTGCGAACACTGAACTTTGTTTTCTTAATTTAGGTGTCTGTCTCCATGGTGATGTAGTGCACACCTGGTCCCCTGTCTGTCTCTCTCCTCTCTCTCCAGGACGTACCTTGTGAGGGGAGGAGACGTGTACCTTGCCCTCTGGATTCCTCTCACACTGTGTACGAGGATGTCCTTCAGAAACATCTCAAAAAGTGCAATGTGGCCAAACGCCCTGTGCTGTCCTGTTACTCTCATGGTATTAATGCAGGCCACTCTTCTGTGACCTCTGACCTCAGTCTATCGGACTGCCCTCCAGAGTATCTAGAGGACCTGGTGCAGAGAGTTGGAGCAGCCTATGCCCGTGAGTAAGTGAGTCAGGCACACAGGGGCTGCTGATGGTTGTCTATGCCTGTCAGAGTGGGCTGAACAGGGAGTTGGTAATGGTCATCAGAGCTCCAGTCTGTTTATTGCCACAATTGTATTGCTGGTGTTGTAGTGATCTATTTTGTACTTAAGTGCCTGACACATATCATGTGACAAATTCATTAGAGATAAGTAATCATAAATATGCTGACTAGGCAGATCAGTTATCTAATTGATTGGAGAGTGCTGACTGACATCTCAGGAAGTGTCAGTTTGTCTACAGCAATCAGGCGGCAAAGTTATAGATGTTGCAAGAGAAGGATTGGGCTAGGTGGGAGGCACGCACACATCACACTCACTCTCACACTCACACTTACACTCTCACACACACTCACACACTCTCACACACACTCACACACTTACACTCACACACTCACTCTCACACTCACACACTCACACTCACACTCACACACTCACACTCACACACTCACACTTACACTCTCACACTCACACACACACACACTCACTCTCACACTCACTCTCACACTCACACACTCACACTCACACACTCACACTTACACTCTCACACTCACACACTCACACACACACACACTCACACTCACACACACACACTCACACTTACACTCACACACTCACACACACACACTCACACACACTCTCACACTCACACTCACACACTCCCACACTCACACCAACACACACACATGCACACCAACACACACACACACCACGCACACACAATCTCTCACTTACATATGTGCACACACAAACCAACACACACATCACATCACATACAACACACACTCTCTCATGCTCACACACACACTCTCTCTCTCTTTCTCTCACTCACACATGTGCACACACACCAACACACACATTGTATCACATACAACACACACACTCTCTCTCACTCACAGAGAGAGAGAGAGTGAGAGGGAAAGTACTAAGAGACGTACAGCTATTAGTGAGACACTTTATCATCTCAGCGTTGTGCATACCTTGACGTTCATGGCACTTGTGTTTGTCTGTGTTTTTGTTTGTGTGTGTGCACGCATGTTCTATAGTGTCTGTGACCACCCCGTGAACACCCCATCTACACCATTGTGTTTTTGATCATGTGATGACTGCATTAACTTTCATGCTTATCATGTGACCATATTTTACTCTAAGTGTGTGTAGTGGTGTTTGAGTTGTTCCCGTGCAGGTCATGTGACCAGCGTACCTGCCACATCTGAGGTGCTGGTCCACCCATCCATGTCTGGTGACCTTAGTGACCCTAACAACGGAGCGTCGGCATTGAAGCACCTGGTTCAGCAGGCTTCCATCCTTGGGCACATGGAGGGGAGTGGTCTACTGGGCCCTACTTGCCCCGCCTCCTGCTATGTTGAGTTTGGTGCCGGACGAGCTAAACTCACCGGGTGTATCCATAAGGCTGTGCTGTCCTCATCAGATAAGGCGAGTGTAGCTCTGTGGCATGCAGTCCCTGTCCCTGCCACATACACACCAACACATACACACAGACACACACACACACACCACACACACACTCACAACACACCACACACCATACACCACACACACACTCACAACACATTGCGCACACATACACTACACACACACACACTACACGCCACACATACACTCACAACACACCACACACACACTACACACACACTACACACACAATGCACACACACACACTCACATACACTCATAACACACTAGGATGTGTGATGGGCCGGATGGTGTGGGCTGTGTATATAGAGGTATCTCCCGGAGGGGGACAGAGGCTGGTGTCTCTGTAGTCTGTTCCCTATAGACCATTCCAGTTCTACCCTACAAAACAAACCTTAAGTTGCTCTTCTTCAACCACTAATGTTGTTTCTCTCCCCTCTGTCCTTATTGTGTGCTGCTGGTGTTGTTGTTGGTCAGTCAAGTGTGCCTGGGCGTGGCATGGTGTATGTGCTGGTGGATAAGGCATCGTGTAGACGGAAGGTTGATGGAGCACACAGTGCCGGCCGACTGCTTGGGGCAAAATGCCACAGGTAAACACACACCACACTCACACAACACGCACACTCACACACCCCACACACGCACACTCACACACCCCACACACGCACACACATCCCACACACGCACACACACACACACACACACACACACACACACACACACACACACACACACACACACACACACACACACACACAAACACACGCTCATACACACAGTGTAGTCAAGGCACAATGCAGTTCAGGAGGAAGTCAGTTATCCAACCTTGTTGGGACCAGAGCAGTCCAGCCAACTGAAGTTGCCCCAATGTTGCCCAAATTAGCATAATAATATGAAAGATTGGGTTTGTTTTTTTGTTGTTGTTTGTGTTGTTGTTTTGATCAGTAGAATGTATCCTGGACTGCAGCTTGTCTCCAGTCCTGATAATATCTGGACTGTTAACTCCTCAAGTTGCATGGGGATAGCTATACTAGCTAAACATCTTGCAATCTTAAGCTCCCTGGATCTCAGTTGGAAAAAAACAGCTGCCATATCCTGGGTCAGTTATTTGGTTATGGGCATGCCCATCAGATAATTGCTGCATTTTTTGGTTCCAACCAGCTTGCATTGTTGTGGGTGTGGTTTCAAGTGGTGTGCGGCTAACTGACTCCTACTGTAGTAGATGCCTCAGGGCCTTCAGTGAATGCCTCCCTGCTGGACTGGGTGCCATTGGCCAGGCTCAACTACCATATACACACACTAGTTCAGTACTCGTCCTACAGATGGTGGCAGCCATTAGTACAATGCTCAGTGTTGGAGTGAGGACAGGAAGGACATGACCATCTGTGCAATAGGGAAGGTGCTGTGGTCCAGATCAGAAAGCACATGACCACCTATGCAATAGGGAAGGTGCTGTGGTCCAGATCAGAGGGCACATGACCACCTATGCAATAGGGAAGGTGCTGTGGTCCAGATCAGAGGGCACATGACCACCTATGCAATAGGGAAGGTGCTGTGGTCCAGATCAGAGAGCACATGACCACCTATGCAATAGGGAAGGTGCTGTGGTCCAGATCAGAGAGCACTTGACCACCTATGCAATAGGGAAGGTGCTGTGGTCCAGATCAGAGAGCACATGACCACCTATGCAATAGGGAAGGTGCTGTGGTCCAGATCAGAGAGCACTTGACCACCTATGCAATAGGGAAGGTGCTGTGGTCCAGATCAGAGAGATAAGAAAAGGAAAAGAGAAGAAAAGTGGTTGGGCACAGTTTTGATGACCTCACTCTGAGATTGTTTATATACTCGTGGTTCATAGTTCTACTCGTAATGCAGCTCTGTGTGTGCATGTGTGTGTGTGTGTGTGTGTGCGTGTGTGTGTGTGTGTGTGTGTGTGTGTGTGTGTGTGTGTAGGTTGCTCATGGACATTGCAGACCTTGACCTGGAGGGTGTGGAGGCAGTGAGGGGTCGTGGAGTGGTGGGCGTGAGCAAGCACCTGTGTGGGGCCGCCACTGACCTAGCCCTGAGGTGCTTGGTCAGCACTTTACACCACACAACACAGGGAACCGTCCAAGGAGAGGAGAGGTCAGAGGTGAAGGGGGAGAGTGCAGGGGTTGGTTGTGGAACCCAGCTACTAGGAATTGCCATGGCGATGTGTTGTCACCATCGCTGTACCTGGTCTGCAGTAGTGGGTGGAGACTTCCTAGAGGGGTGTGGCTTCACCCCTGCAGACTTCTCTCTGATGTGCCATATGAGCAGCTGGGCTGTGTGTGGTGTGCGCCCTCCAGATGATTGCAGAGGTGACTATTACCAACATGTGTGGTGCCTGTGTGCCATCATGCTACACTCATTGGAGTGTGGAGATGATGACACTGAAGCTGTGTGAGCATCAGTCATAATGGCTGCTACATGGTGGTGTGTGTGTGTTTGTGTGTGGTGTGTGTTTGTGTGTGGTGTGTGTTTGTGTGTGGTGTGTGTGGTGTGTGTGTCTGTGTGTGTGTCTCACTCTGTGTTATGTTAGGGGGCACATTAACAAGCATCCAGTTAATAAGATGGTGGGTGGGTGTGGCATCGCTGGATGCCCCCCCCCCCCCCCCCCAATATTGGTACACCAGACAGGGGTCTGAGGTGGGGGGGTGGGGACACACACCCTGCATATATGCATGGTTGCATACACATTTACCTACCTACATACATGCATGCATGCCTACATGTAAACATTCATATACATACATGCATATATACATACATGCATACATACATACATGCATACATACGTAGCTCATACCTTGCCATCATACTCAGTTGGGTTTTTACTTTCTCTGTTGAAGTCTGCACTCAATTGTGTTGAACTCTGCACTCACTGTGTTGACCTCTGCACTCACTTTGCTGACCTCTGCACCTACAGTTGTGTCAGGTGAAGGCAGGGAGAAGAGGAGGTGTGGCTATTTTGCACATGCTAATGAGGGGGTGGGGCTCAAGTGCAAGCGCCTCATAGACTTGGCTAGACTCAACTACTTGAGGCAGAACGGACTGGAGACACGCCTGCTCTACTATGTGGACAGAGCTACATCTCTGGAGAATGTATTGCTGCTGGCTACGCATCCTCAGTCAAAATTGTTGTCACAACAGCTCTCCCACAGCCAATCAGATGAACCCACCGCTGTATGAACTACACCTTACCACATGAACCACACCTTACCGTGTGAACTCATACAAATATTTTGTTGACACCAAATATTATCACCATGGCAACCAACTCATTACCCAAGACGTGTCATGAAGTGTGAGAATGTTAATAATATCATGTGGTCATCAGATTCCTTGTAAGCAGCACACAGAGAGGCAGCAGTAGTCTATGTCTTGGCAGAGTTAATAATTACAAGCTACTTAATGTTTTTACTCGATCTGTACTAGTTCTGGTTGTGTATCATAAATGCTCAGTCAGCACCTTCCTGGTGGGCATGCTCCAGTTCTGTTTTACAGCTGCAAAGGGCAACTGCTTTAGAGGAGGCATGAGTCTTGGACAGTCACATGGGATTGACATGGTCTTCTCAGAGAAGGGAGGGAGTTCACCTAATTAAGGGACAGGCAATTTGAGAGAACAATGCAGAATAGATCATGATTAGATTGTTTACACCACACACTACACTTTTGTAAAGGATGTATCCATTCACATTTCTCTCTATTGTTAACCCTTGTTATCCTGACACTCCGCCATTAGTAACCCTTGTTGACCTGACACTCCACCATTATTAACTCTTGTTGCCCTGAAGCTCCACCATTATTAACCCTTGTCAGGACAACTCACCATTATTAACCCTTGTATCCCTGACACTCTACCATTATTAACCCTTGTATCCCTGACATTCCACCATTAACCCTCATATCCCTGACACTCCACCATCATTAAGCCTTCTATTCGTGACACTCCATCATTAATCCATGTTGTCTTGACACTCCCATCATTAACCCTCGTATCCCTGACAGTACACCATCATTAACCCTTGTATCCCTGACACTCCACCATCATTAATCCTTGTATCCCTGACACTCCATCATTAACCCTTGTATCCCTGACACTCCATTATTAACCCTTGTATCCCGACACTCCATCATTAACCCTTGTATCCCTGACACTTCACCATCATTAACCCTCATATCCCTGACACTCCATCATTAACCCTTGTATCCCTGACACTCCACCATCATTAACCCTCGTATCTCTGACACTCCATCATTAACCCTTGTATCCTGACACTCCATCATTAACCCTCGTATCTCTGACACTCCATCATTAACCCTTGTATCCCTGACACTCAATCATCATTAACCCTTGTATCTCTGACACTCCATCATTAACCCTCGTATCCTTGACACTTCATCATCATTAACCCTTGTATCCCTGACACTCCACCACCATTAACCCTCGCATCCCTGACACTCCACCATCATTAACCCTTGTATCTCTGACACTCCATCATTAACCCTCGCATCCCTGACACTCCACCATCATTAACCCTTGTATCCCTGACACTCCATCATCATTAATCCTTGTTGCAGCAGCTATGTAACATCATATCAACACTCCTCCAAAACTGTTTTCCCATGAGATAAAATAGAATACAGAGGCAAAGTTTGTCCACAAGGTCTAAGAGTGTCTTTCCCCCTTCTCTCCTGCGACCCTCTTAAACTCGGACATCTTGGTGGCGTCCAAGGGGGTCCCAAAGAAGGCCAGATACTGGATCACTGTGGGGTCGTCCAGGCCGCATTGGTTGTCACGCACAAACAACTGCAGTAGACACAAAATGGCAGGCAATACAATTACCCAAGCCCAGCCCACACCACAATCCAATCTCTCTGAGCACCAGGTAACATCTCACTTACTATTGAATCAACTTGATAAGCTATCGTCTCACTAGTGCAGGCCTAAGAGGTTCTTCTGCCAACATTTGCCAGTAGAAGTCACACTTCAAAATGCTGCCAAAACTTATTGACAGAACTTTTGTTAGATTTTACTATATGTGATAATATAAACTCCTCCCATTGGTTCAGATATCAGATACAGTGATGCTCTGTGCTTGCAGTGATGCTTTGTGGTGATGCTCTGTGGTGATGCCAGTGATGCTCTATGCTTGTAGTGGTGCTCTGTGCTTAGAGTGGTGCTCTGTGCTTAGAGTGGTGCTCTGTGCTTACAGTGGTGCTCTGTGCTTACAGTGGTGCTCTGTGCTTACAGTGGTGCTCTGTGCTTACAGTGGTGCTCTGTGCTTACAGTGATGTTCTGTACATTTTGGTACTTGACGTACACCAATGAGATGGTCGAGTCTGCACCCACATCTTCATCACTGAGGCTGCAAACAAACACAGTTATTATGTCATGTGAGCACTACTGAATGTCATGTGAGCACTACTGAATGTCATGTGAGCACTACTGTACGTCATGTTACTACTACTGTATGTCATGTGAGCACTACTGTATATCATGTGAGCACTACTGTATATTATATAGAGTGAATATGTACACACTTAAAGGTAAGTGGGTTAATTACACAAGTTCTTGTACTGGCTTGTTCTGTTCTGCAAGGTCAAAGTCCAGAGTCTGGGGTTGATTAATAAATACCTTCACTGTCTTCGGAGCTTTTCCTGCAAACAAATCAATTCCCATATCAATTCTTTCTCTCTCTCACACACACACGAACATATACACGCACATAATACACACACAATGGAGATGAAATAATTGTACATGCGTCGACCAGACGTGAACCACACATATCCTGCACCATATCATGTGATCTCAAGTTAGACCAGTCCACTCTAAATAGAGTACACCTCTCTTACCATCCAGGGGAGCAACTATCTGGAGGGAGTGGAGTTTGACTGGCTGACTGAATGTCACTGATATGATCAGCTGGGCATCACAGTCGCTCTCCAAGAACTGGTTGTCATGGGGACCACCATCGAGGGCATGGCTGAGAGGATGGTCGTCACTATTGTTGAGACACTCGCTCTCCTTCTGGTTGATGAGAGAAGATAAGTTAATCTGCACAGAGAAGACATGTATCCTGGTAGTGTGTGGTGGAGGAATTCATACAAAGGAATATAGGGATACATATCGAGGAGTTGATAGTCTCTTACAAAACTTACGCGCACACGCACACACAGAACCAAGTTTGTTTAAGAAAGAATCAGGTCAGGTGGACAATGGCATATCATAGCCATATATACATGTGTGTGTGTGTGTGTGTGCGTGCATGTGTGTATATTTCAAAAGGGGGGGGGGGGGGGGGAACATAGAATATGAAAGAAGATGGGAAGACAGCCTGACCCCTGTATCACGTGGCCAATGCCCCACAGTGGGAGGGGGATGTGGGAGGGTGTGCAGGAGTGGGTGTGATCCTTCTGCATGCAGCACAAGTTTTCACCCGTGCAGGTAATTTTCCATCCCCTCTACTTATCATGATGGCATGACTTTAACTCAAAAGCAGTTGATGACTTAGTACATGCCATCCTATGAAGCCTGGATCACCATGCCATCCTATGAAGCCTGGATCACCATGCCATCCTATGAAGCCTGGATCACCATGCCATCCCATGAAGCCTGGATCACCATGCCATCCTATGAAGCTTGGATCACCATGCCATCCCATGAAGCCTGGATCACCATGACATCCTATGAAGCCTGGATCACCATGCCATCCTATGAAGCCTGGATCACCATACCATCCTATGAAGCCTGGATCACCATGCATTGCAGTTCCCTCTGCAACAGATGCACTGTGGACCAGGCTCCAGTGTAGGGAAGTGTGGACCAGGCACCAGTGTAGGGAGGTGTGGACATGTGCAGAGTGATGAGAGTGTGTGCTATTACAGTCAGCAAACACACACGCAGTAATTTGCATGATGGTGGTGGGGCTTTTGTGATATCACTACAGAATGAGCAGACTGATTGGTCACTATGGAGAAGATAGAGATGCAGAAACATTGGGTGGAGACAGAAAACAGTGCAGTCAACTTTGATATCCACTGAAATACTTACTGAGCGGCCATCATTCCTCCAGTGGCTAGTCTAGCCACCACAGGGGATACTACTGCTTACAGCCGAAGGAACTTGCTTTCAAAAATTTGCTCAAAGGTAGGTTTCCTAATTGGCATGCGATAGATAGCCTCCACAGGCTCATCAATTCCTGTTCATCTAGTTTCTGTGGAGAGAAACTTGTAGCAGATGAAGATGATCAAAATTTACTTGCTTCTTCCTCCACACAAGACTACAGCCTCTGTCAGCTCATGAAGATTACTATAGAGGCACCACAAGTACATTCTAAGAGTGACCTAGAGGAAACTGTGAATGTACTGCAGAGAAAGTCAAGAGAGATCTCAGCTTGGTGTTCCCATATTTAACTACCTGTCATAAGACATTGCTTCAATAATAATAAAAAATATTCTAAACTAATGTCAAAAATGTTAGGGACGGAGGGAGGGCGGGGCATGAATGACAAGGGAGTGCCCCTGCACCTCCTAGTCAACACAACACAACAACATGGCAGCAATAGCTGCTCCATGAACATGCATGGGGGAGGAGGGAGCCATCAGCCAATTATATTACTCCATGCTGCATATGCTCTGATATTTGATCAGACTCACATACACACATGTACATGTGTGAGTGTGTGCATGTGTGAGTATGTACATGTGTGAGTGTGTGCATGTGCAAATGTGTGTGTGCATGCGAACAGTGTGTATGTGTGAGAATGTGAGTGTTTGCACATGTATGCATGTGTTGTGTGTGCTTGTGTGTATGCATGTGTGTGTGTGTCTTCATGAGTGTGTACATATGTGTATGTGTGAGTGTGGACATGTGTGTATGTGCACATGTACATGTGAGTGTGTATACATGTGTATGTATGTTGTGTATGTGTGAGTGTGTACATGTGTGAGTGTGTACATGTGTGAGTGTGCATGTGCAAATGTGTGAGTATATGCGTGTGTGAGTGTGCATGTGTGAATGCATGTGTGTGTGCATGCGTACAGTGTGTGTGAATGTATGTGTGTGTGTTTGCACATGAATGTGTGTTGTGTGTGCTTGTGAGTATGCATGTGTGTGAGTGTGTGCATGTGTCTTCATGAGTGTGGACATGGTGTATGTGTGTGTACATGTGTATGTGAATAATTGCATGTGTGTACATGTGTGAATGTGTACATGTGTGTATTTGGCCTAACATGCACATGTGTGTGCATGCCATGTAGCCATGGCTACCTGTCCAGGGATGGAGATGGTGGATGAGAAAGATGCTATACTTGTCTCATCTGCAGAGTCCAGCTGCTGGGTAATGGCCGCCTCAAGTGCTGATGCATCCGCACCTTTGACCTGCACACAACCCACAAGTGCACAAGAGCAGGTCATAATTCAGCTACTACACCCACTCAGTGGATCTCTCTCTCTCTCTCTCTCTCCCCCCCCCCCCCCCCCCAGCAATACTGGCAACAACTGCTCACCGAGTGGACCTTCTGTCTGTTCTTGAAGAAGAGGAAGGAAGGCCAAGAGGAGACCTCGTAGCGTACGGCTGAGTTACGGCACTCCATGACATTAATCTTCAGAAATATAGCCAACTTGAATTTTGTGCTGAGCTGGTCAAACACTGGAGACATAACCTTGCATGGCATGCAGCTGGGAAATGATGGTTGTGGTAAGTGTATGTGGGGGAGGGAGTTGTCAGTGTGCAATATATAGAGTTATATAGAGAGAATCACAGATAATAAACATCAACACACAAGCCTGGGACAGATATACTGGATGGAAGGGTTGGTAGTGGAGATAATCCTGTACCAGTTAGTAGGTACTCATGGTGATGACCCTGTACCAACTAGAGATGGCTTGATTTGCTATGAGAGAGAGAAATGCCCGACTACATAAAATGAGTTCCCCTCTTGGTGAGATAACACAAGAAGAGTGTACCTTCAACCTGAAATATATCTGTCTTCATCAGCAAAAGTGCAAATACATATTCACACATCTGATTCCCCCCAGTCATTAGGGAAGATCTCCTTGACAATGTCAGACCAGAAACATTCCATCTTTTAGTAGATTGAAGCCCACCAGATTACTTGGCAGAAAAAGCACTTTGTACCTACATCAAGATTTCTCAGCATGAAGGAACCAAAGTCGCACAAAATACTTTCGATACCTGTCTTTGAGACATGGGTAAGCTTTGTTCATCCCTTGGTTGTATTGGCTTTGCCTCATAATCAGAATTGGGGGTTCTAACATGGTGGGATGGGGCACCACTCGTAGTGGGACCGGTGTGGGAAGGGGCACCATTCGTGGTGGTCTCAGGCTAAAAGAAGTTGATGCAGATAGTGTGCAGATAAAGTGCATGTGTCACACGTTATCTTGGCCTTGGACATCTTCAAGGACTTTAACAAATTGCCCAGCCAACTCAGTGTCGTCCCACCTTGGCTTTGGGCATCTCCTAGGATGTAAACAAACCGCCCAACCAACTGGATGTCTTTACTTTCAAACATCCCAAGATGGTTTTCCAAAAGCTCAATCAGAAATTATATTTTTTCAGCAGCATTTCCATGAAGGAAGTGACACTCCTATCCCCATTTTATGAATCTGTCCACAGGGTGACTGACTAGTTATAGGGGAAAAGATTGGAAATCTCATCTAAAATTGGGAGGAACTGAGGGTCTACTTCCAGTGTGCTCCAGAAGGTCTCCAAGGAGAAGCCAGATATAAATCAAGGGTGTTCTATGACATGCTAAATGACGACTTGAATTATTCATTGCTTCTTTTCGCTTTATCTCTGGTTACTGAATCTGAATGAGTCAATTCAAATATTTCAGGTTACTGACGCAGATCCTGAAGAGTTGATGCAAGATCTAGAGTTATTCATGAAGGAACTGAAGTAAAAGGTGACCTAATGTCATGGGAATCACCCTTCAATGCCCCAGGCTGATTTTGGAGCAAAATTTGGCAGTAAAACATTGCAGTGCTTGACCAAACATAAGTATATCCCAGATTTAGTGTGGAGCAAGTGAGAAAGAATTGCTTGGATAAGCTTCAGGAAGCCATTACACAGTGTCCCACCATCTCAAAGTGTTTGAAGGTCTCAGTGGGCTTTGTTCTGGATGTGTTTTTACACACTCTCATCAGCTACCATCTGTGGATCTTCCTCCAGAGCATCAACAAGGAGGTAAGAGTGACACAATCGAAATTCAGTACAGACTCGCTCTTCTTCAGCCTTGGAAAGATGAAATTATCTCTCCCACTGAACTTGCCCACATGTGCAGTTGAGTTTTGGTCAAGAATATTGAATTACAAAAAATAATAGCAAGACCAGAGGCCACTAATTTGCAGCTTGGCTTGCAATGGTCAAGGCACTTTGACCAACAAACACTATCCTAGATATTATTGAAAAGGGCATTAGAAGAGTTTCAAGTTAATTCTTCTGCTTAGCAGTCATTGTATTTGTGGGATAAACGACTTCAACAACAGTGCTTCCTCAGCAATAGTGAATGTCTCCAATTTGCTTCATTTCAGTTTTGATTTTCTACTGTATCCAGCCCTAGACACTGCTCATGATGGTGTAGGGTTGTTTATTTGTTGTTATTGTTGTTGTTTTTTCCTAAATATTTTCAAATTCTTGGTCCAATTTGTGTGTAGCAAGGGACATTTTCTTCAATAATACCCCCATGCATTCATTAATGGGAGAGGCAACTGCTCCTCACCCAACTTCCCCACTACTCATGCCCTGGTTGTTTGTTTGTTTGTTTGTTTTAGTAGTTGCATAGCTGGAGGTCCATTTGCAGTTTTTCTTGCAATGGTCAAGGCATTTTGTCCAACAAACATTATCCTAAACATTGAAAAGGGCATTAAAAGAATTTCAAGTTAATTTTTCTGCTTGGCAGTGATCAAATTTTTGGATAAATGACTTACACAACCGTGCTTCCTCAGCAATTGTGAATGTCTCCAGTTTTCTAAGTTTCAGTCATTGATTTTCTAATGTCTCCAGCTGTAGACACAGCTCATGATGGTATAGCTTCTTCTTTTTTTTTCAAACAGTTTCAAATTCTTGCACTAATGTGTAGGAATGGACATTTCCTTCACTGATACTCCCATGCATTCATTCATGTGAGGGGTCACTGTCCACACTGCTCCCCCCTCCCCCCCTCCCCATGCCTTGGTTGTTGATGTTCCTTATGGTTTTTTGTTGTTTTGTTGTTTTTTTTGTTGCTGTTGTTTTATAGTGGTGGCATGGCTGGAGGTGAAATGAGGCTCAAATTCTCTTGTGTGGTGTCCAGTGTACTTTAACTCAATTATGGACAACCATAAATGAATGTAGTTGAACATCCTTAACACTTGATTTTAAATTATTTTCACTCATTTTTAAAAAATTTATTTCATTTGAGTGGGTGTAGTTATATATCCTCAACATTGTTACAACATTTTTCATTATTTTTTTTCTATTTATATATTATATTTTTATAAATATTATAACTTGTTTATATTTTATTTATTGGTTATGATTTCGTATTATTCTAGTCTACATTCTATGAATTGATGGGGGAAGACATTTTGGAACATTTTTCTTCCATTTTTGAAACATAACTCTCTTCTTTTTTCAATTTTCAAAGTATATTCTGCTAACTTCATAATTTTTCATTAATTTGTAAATGCCCATAGGAGAGAGGAGAGAGAGAGGGGTGGGAGAAAGGGAGAAAGAGAGAGAACACTGCAGCAGCTGTATTTCTAGTTTAGAAATACACTTTCATTCTCATTTGCACTGGAAAGGTAGATTTAATTTTCTTCAATTAAACTTCTTTTTTCTTTTGCATTTTTATCCACCATTTTAAAAAAGTGAAGCATGGGTGGATATGCTGTAGACCTTTTACCTACTTCACAAACAAAATTTGCTAAAAGAAAAGGCCTTAGTTTCCCTCTAACTTTTAGTTGGACATTTTAAAGAAATCCGAAGGCCTTCTGCACCCCCAGGACCATGTAGGGAGCAGAATGAAGTTTAATTCACTGTCCTACCACCCACAGTTCAAAAGTTTTTCTTTGCAGTTACGCAGGCAGGCAGGCAGACACACAGGCAGGCAGGCAGGCAGACACACAGGCAGGCAGGCAGACACGCAGGCAGGCAGGCAGACACACAGGCAGGCAGGCAGACACACAGGCAGACACACAGGCAGGCAGACACACAGACAGGCAGGCAGACACACAGGCAGGCAGGCAGACACACAGGCAGGCAGGCAGACACACAGGCAGGCAGGCAGGAAGCTAGTGAAAATAATATATAAGATAACTCACCCTACGGGCAGATTTTCTTACAACCTTTGACCTCATGCACTAACAAGGGCTAGGGTTAATGTAACATGTAGGGGTTATTGTCACTAATTTCATTAATCAAACAAACATGATACAATCAATGAACACTTATGAAAGTAATATTTATTCTTGGCAAAACAACTTCTTGTGGGTGCAGCTATAACTAAATCACATTCATAGCCACACCCACAGGAAGGTAAAAGCATTCTCCTGGTCAGGTAGAAATCATATGCCAAACTTCAGCCTGATTAATTCTTGGCAATGATATCAACTTTCTGTGGGTGTGGTTATCATAAAATGACACCCATTTTTACCTGATCTGAACGAATCTTTGCGAGGACATACAGTGAGGTGGCCTAGTCAATTCCTGAAGGTTTCGTGAAGATACCTCCAGCAGTTTGGAAGTTATGGTCCGCACATACACACTGACAGACAGATAGACCGACCGGCAGGCAGACAGACAGACAGACAGACCTACCAGCAGGCAGACAGACAGTGAGACCAACCGGCAGACAGACTGGCAGGCAGACAGACAGATTAAAATCAGACACCCTTTGGTTCCAAACGGAATTTGCTTATGCTATTTTCTGGTCAGTCAGAATATGTTGAACCTTGGAACCATAGAAACAGTGGTATTTATGGAAATAAGGATTCTAATTCTGAAGGAGGCCATCAGATTGATTTGTTCACCAACATACCTTAGTAACCACATCCATTACTCACTATCAGACATACCCAGCAATGCCCGGGATATAATAACATGCTCACAGGAAGAGATATGGCCTAGTGTGACCCAACCCATTTTCCTAGCAGAGTCGAGTTGTGTTTGCATGTTTCAGGTCCATGAAATTAACCGTCCACAAGTACAAAAATTAATTGCATCATTTTTAGCATTTTCGACCAGACATGCCCACAGGAAGAGATGTGGTCAGGTGGCCCAACTTTTTTAGGACTCAAACCATACACTGATATGATGTGCTTACCCTGGAGAGTGTTATACTTAGTATGGTGGATTGGCAGGAAAGTGGTGTGGCCAAGCGTGACACGAACCATGTCCAAAAGTTTGTCCAAGTATCATTTTTAGCATTTTCATCCAGACATGCCCAGAGGTTGTGGTGTGGCAGGTGGAACCCAGCCCATGTCACTCCCATTGTCTTACTTGGTGTGCATGCCAAGTCAAGGTCCAAGGATTTGTCTAAGTTCCATTTTTGGCACTTTTTTTTTAGTCATACACGCCCACAGGAAGAGGTGTGAATAGGAATAGCCACACTGGGTATAGGTATCCAAATTAAATGTAATTCAAGCCTCTTCTTCATTCACAGATGTTCTATCGAAATAAAAATTCATGACTCAAGATTACTCCACATCTCCAAAGATCAGCTCCTTTAAATTGCTTGGCTTCCCACCAAGGAAAATGATAATATAACGCAATTATAAATGAATAATTCAATGATCAATCACCTAATTATAATTGCATGTGTGTGTGTGTGTGTGTGTGTGTGTGTGTGTGTGTGTGTGTGTGTGTGTGTGTGTGTGTGTGTGTGTGTGTATTTCCTCCCACTCAGGCCAGTAATCTACATGGAACAAACTAACTCAACAAATAGCAAATCAACTTGATTGATAATCTACTAATAACAATCTACTCAGTCCCTAATCAACAAGTAACAAAGGGAAAAGGTGGAGGGGGGGGGGGAAACAAAGGAAGGAAAGAAAGAAAAAGGGGGGGGGAAACAAAGGAAGGAAAGAAAGAAAAGGGGGGGGATGGGGAACAAATGAAGGATAGAAAGAAAAAGGGGGGGGAAAACAAAGGAAGGAAAGAAAGAAAAAAAGGGGGGAAACAAAGGAAGGAAAGAAAGAAAATGGGGGGGGATGGGGGACAAAGGAAGGAAAGAAAAAAAAGGGGGGGGATGGGGGACAAAGGAAGGAAAGAAAGGAAAAGAGGGGGGAGACAAAGGAAGGAAAGAAAGAAAAAGGAAGGGGGGGATAGGGGACAAAGGAAGGAAAGAAAGAAAAAGGGGGTGGGGGAAAACAAAGGAAGGAAAGAAAGAAAAAGGGGGTGGGGGAAACAAAGGAAGGAAAGAAAGAAAAAGGGGGAGGGGGGGGGATGGGGGACAAAAGAAAAGCAAAAATAAAATCCAGTCAAGTTTGAACAACTGACTTTCAGTTTGGGAGACTTGTGTATTAAGCACTGGACTATGGTTTTCGGCATGGAAAATTCTAATTCCTTTCAGGTCCACCAGGGATGACTATTTTATAGGGGAGAAATTGTGGTGGAAAACCTTAGCAAGCACATAAGGATCACGTTGGTAAAGTTTTACCAACATCTAGCTGTTTGGCTGTCCATCTCCAACACTCACGCGCGCACACACCACACACACGCTTTCACATTTATATGCCTATATATATATATATATATTTGTTCTTGAAAATTCTTAATCAAACATCATATGTTGCAACTTGAGTATCAGAAAAAAAATCTCTCTTTAGAACTTTGATAAAGTTTCGAATATGAATGCATGAAGTATTTTCAGTTTATTAAGATTTAAATTGTATGTATGACATGTTATTGATTCAAGAAAGAAATTGTCAGCCTAAATGATTGTGGTTGACTAAGTGGTTATAAAGGTAACCTTCACAGAATGATCCATTACATTTGGGGAAAGGATGAACTGAAGAAAAAAGCATACATACCTATTGTGTGGTTTACAGGACTCGGTTTACTTCAATGTCATTATGTGAGGAAATAAAACTTAACTGTGTCCTTAGCACTCAAAAAAATAAATAAATAAATACATACATAATTTAAAAAGTGCATTTTTTCAAACCGATTAGGTATCCTAGTTGCACTTTTTTGGGATCTGATTTGGTATTAAAAATAAACACTGATTCACCTCTCTATACAGCACACTCACTCGTCAGAATAGAAGTCGACCACAACCAGCCTGCCCTCCGCAGCTACGAGCTCAGTCAGGAGCTCACTGTCCCTGCCTATTTTCTTTACCATAGTCTCCCTCTCCGCCATAACGAACTTGAACACACTCCGACTTTGACCGCAAATTGGGTTGAAAAGGTTCCTATAATGCGGTAATGATCGTTATAGTTGAACCGTGGGACTTGTCTGGATTAAAGTGGGCAACTTTCTAAGAATGGGGGAAACCATTTTTGGGAAAATCTTACGAAAGGAAATTCCAACAGTTTTCATCTATGAAGATGACCAGGTACAGTATAGTGACACAGTGTGAATGATTCACTCCTGAATAACTAATTGCCATGACAGCAGTTGAGGAAGAGATGGTGATCTCCATTAGGTGGGAGTTAACTTGTGAATCCATTAGCTGATGAACTCTTTTTACTGCAGAGTGGTCCAGTGATGCTATTTTTGACTCTTGTATTTAAAAACCTGATAAATTATCTGATCATATTTTACAGTTGCATTTCAACTTCCGGCTGTTCATGGTAAAGGGTCGACCTTTTCTTTTCTTTTTTAAATGGCAATAGAAAACAACAAACAAACAAAAAAAAATTTTCCCCATCCCCTTTTCTTTCCCCCATCCCCTTTTCTTTCCCCCATCCCCTTTTCTTTCCCCCATCCCCTTTTCTTTCTTTTTTTAAAATGGCAATAGAAAAGCAACAAAAAAAATTTTTTTTTGTGACTTAGATCAAAAAGAGTAATGGAGGAACTTTGAGATCAACTATTTCACCACCTTCAATTGCTGAATTGCTCACCCCTTGGATCCACCACTGATAATGGAGTACTTTTATGTCTTAACTCCAAGCAATGTTGTGTGTCTCTCTGTGCAGAGTGAGGTTTTCTGTAATGTCTGCCCTCCAAGCAATGTTGTGTGTCTCTCTGTATAGAGTGAGGCTTTCTGTAATATCTGCCCTCCAAGCAATGTTGTGTGTCACTCTGTGTAGAGTGAGGCCTTCGGTAATGTCTGCCCTCCAAGCAATGTTGTGTGTCTCTCTGTATAGAGTGAGGCTTTCTGTAATATCTGCCCTCCAAGCAATGTTGTGTGTCACTCTGTGTAGAGTGAGGCCTTCTGTAATGTCTGCCCTCCAAGTAATGTTGTGTGTCTCTCTGTGTAGTGTGTGGCCTTCGATGATATCAACCCTCAGAGTCCAGTCCATTTCTTGGTGATTCCTCGTGAACCTATTCAGTCCCTCGCTCATACCAACGAAAGGAACAAAGAGGTATGTTGGTAGCAGCTTCAATAATGACACTAAGGAATGAAGGAGATTTTTTAAAACTTAGAATCACTTCATTGCACAGGATCATGAGCAGATTAGTGAATGATTGGGAGGATGAGCACTGCAGTGCACACATTCTCCTTACACAATGGGGGGGCGGGTCCCTCTATATTTTCAAAATTCCTTCTCCCTGTTGGTGTACAGCTGATTTGTCCTTGTTAGATTGTCTGTTTTTCATCCTGTAGTTCTTTAATCCTCTAATCCTTTACTCCTCTAATCCTGTAGTCCCATGTTCCTGTAATCCTCATGTAGCTGAGGGAAAGTTGTTATTTCAGCACAAAATTATATATAGTCTCTCTTTGCATATCCTATAGTATAGTGATTGCGTGTGTGGTTCGTGCATTCATGTGTGTGCGTGTGTTCCTGTAGCTGCTGGGCCATCTGATGTTTATCGCTAATAGAGTTGCTGACCAAATGAAGCTTGTGAATGGCTATCGTGTGGTTGTCAACACGGGCTATGACGGGGGCCAGACTGTCCCTCACCTGCACCTCCATGTGCTGGGACAGAGGCAGATGACCTGGCCACCTGGCTGACCACCACAGCTCAAGGGGAATGAACCTCATTAGCTATGTGTGTGTATGTATGTATGCATGCATATATGTATGTATGTATGTAGGTATAGCAGATTTGGCTAACTCATCTGATCCTATAGTGGTGTACTGCCTGTAGCCCTTCAGTGTGCGTGCGTGTGTTGACTCTATAGTGGTGTTGCTCTGATACCCAAGTAATACTTTTATGATATTGATTACGCACGCACACATACCACACACAGGCCAAACCCTAGGACCAAAAAATATTAAACTCTCAGGGTTCACACTCAATTTAAGGCACTGATCTAGTAAGTGGGAAATCTTGGTTCAAATCCAAGTCTTCTTTCCTGCCCCCCCCCCCCCCCCCCCCCCCCTCTATTATTTTCTTCTTTTCCCTTCTTTTCTTCGTTCTCAACTTTTTTTCCTTTCTTTTTTTTTTTCTCTCTCTCTCTCTCTCTCTCTCTCACACACACACACACACACACACACACACACACACACACACACACACACACACACACACACACACACACACACACACACTAGCAGCATATACCCAGCGTTGTGCAGAATTTAATGATGCCCACAAGAAATGTGTGTCCTAGTGTGACCCAACCCATTTCCCTACCAGATTTAAGTTGTGTTTGCTTGCTTCAAGTCTCTAGGTCTATGAGTTAGACTGTTTATGGGTACCATAAATTGATTGCATCATTTTTGGCATTTTTCCCCCTGACGTACCCACAGGAAGAGATGTGGACAGGTGACCCAATGTGCCTATCCTGAAGAGCATGTTATCATTGGTATGGTGGTTTGGTAGGGAAGTGGTGTGACCCAGTGTCTGCCCAAGAGTTATCTAAAAAGTACGACTTCTGGCACTTATCCTCACAAACCCACAGGAATATGTTTGAATAGGAATAACCACACTGAGTACAGAGTATCCAATCAAATGTAATTTCAAGCTTCATTCACAGATGTTTTGTTGAAAACTCAAGACTAGTTTTACCAGATGGATTCAGCTCAAAATCATTACTTTTATCACTACTTATTTTTAACTACCGAAAAATCACTACGAGACACCAACACAGATTATATTTCACAAACCACATATTACAAATTTATATTGGAACATATAGTTTTTCCTTCAGATCACAGCATTAATATTTGCTTTGTGCACCACTTACTAGCTGCATTTGAAAAATGAAGACAAAACACTTTCACTGCACCCCAGGCTGAACTGTTGGAATGGATAGTTCCCATTGGATCCTTAGGATTTATGTGCATTTATTTGCACTGTATAAAAAGGGATTGAGCTGAATGTATGAATTCTTACCTGAATAAACTTAATTCACTTTTCTTAGTGGCTAAGTGGAGAGTTTAGCATAGTCTCACTTGCCAGATCACATACCTGAACCCTGGGTGGAGTGTCTCAGTAAAGGGTCTAGCAAACCAGACTAGAGACAGGGTTTAGCGGAGGGTTTAACAAAACAATTTTCACCTATACTCAGTAATTGGAATGAAATTAAAATGGCATCCATGATGGTGGGTGTCATTGATTTATCCTAATATACTCTCATATTTTTTTTAAGCTAATGAAGGGAAAAAACATATGGGTCATGTATGTATACCAGTATGAACTCTGTCAGATCATGGTATTAGCACAAGTTCCAATAATCCAGGCAATCTACTTCAATTTTGGGGTCAACCTTTAAAAAATGTCAACAAAAAACAAAACTAGTACAGTTCATTTCTGCAAGATCCCTAAAATGACATACTAAAGTAAAAGTCCAGGAAAATCCATGTGGTGGAAAGATGCTAAATATGCAAATCCAATATTGCCACCAATTTTAAAACAATTTCATTTGGCTACAGATTTTTTCTAAAATAATATTTATGATGACTTCCCAGATTTAAAATGTACCTGTCATCACAACTAATGATATGTTTAGATTAGTTTTATCCGACATAGCATAAATCCAATGTGGTTGCAAATTTCAGGACTAATTAATTGCATATTTCACAATTTTGTAAACTGGTTCATTTCATTTTTTTTTTTTTTGGCTTAGAAAGTGAGTAAAAGTTTCCCAAAGAGGGTGTGGTCACAAACATGATGTGGCTGACTTTCTCAGAGTTCAGTGTGGAAAACTGTAATTTGCTTCCTCCAGCACTAATTAAATGCTTAACAGTTTTGTGAATTTGACTTAATAAGGACTTAAAATGTTGTCTTCCAAGTCCACTGAATTTCCATTGGAAAAAAGACAAGAAGAAAAATTATTAAGATCAGACTGTTTTGACTTAATAATGACTTAAATGTTGACTTCCAAATCCATTAAATTTCCACTGGAAAAAAGAGAGAAGAAAAGAAAGGGGAAAACAAGGGAAGAAAAAACCCAATCATGACCAGAAATTAACCGGGAGACCTTAGCACTGGTGTTCCCTTAGAAGAAGGTCAACAGGAAAGTAATTAACTAGTTTAAGGGTAAATATTTTCATGAGGATCCATGGGATTTGAAAACCTCCCCCAACTCAGGAAAGCCCTACCAGGACCTTCACTTCGCATTGAAGACCTGTGCGCAGTTAACCAAGTGGCAAGATCCGCGAATTCAAGGATGCAATAATTGATACGTTTGAGGGTGTGGCTGGTTGGTGCATGTGTGAGGTTGTTTTGTGGCTGGGTAGGGGATCCCAAGCTTGCACTGAAGTGACCGCTCTAGCTAAATGGCCAGCGAGTTATCCCAGGAGGTGGAGGAGGTTGTAGCGGCCACATTTAAAGTTCTAGTGCTGGGGAGCAGTGATGTAGGCAAGACTAGCCTCATCCAAAGCTATGCCACAGGAAAGCAACCTGCCAGCAAACCAACACTAGGTGAGGAAATTGCTGGTGGATAGATCTGCTTCATGGCTTGTACAGTCTCTCATTGGTAGTGTTTATTGCTGAAGTAGATGCATGATATGGAGCATTTATTTATCAGTCAGATGTCTAACTAAATGCTTGGGCTTTATCAGTGCATGTATTTATTAGCACTATTTTAATTGTTATCAAACATAGCCATTTATTAATGCAGTCAGTGTGTTTGTAAACATGTCTCTCATTAGCCCATGGTTATGAGTTTATAAAGTTAGAGGTACTAGTTTGTTTACATCTTACAGGCTCTAATCCAATAGAGCTAAGATTGTAAGGTGAATGGGGAGAGATGTTGCTGCTCCAACACTACACCTTATCACTGTACACACACTAACTATCAGTAATTGGAGTCCTTAGATACTTTGGTTCATATTTGTTTGGCGTTCCTAGAGGGTGAGTTTGATTAGATTTATCTGAAATTTTGCAGGATAAATGAGGTGGCCTGTGAATACTTGGTAATATTTTAATTCTATTTTAGACTTTTGAACTATTGTCATTTCCACAGTTTTTTTTTTGGAGCAACAATCACAGGCAATGTTTCTAGACTTAAGACTTTTACTGACATAATTTTTCCACAAATTTGAGTCTTTTAATGCTTACATCACAAATGTCCAGGAACAGTTTTTGGTTAGTGTGTCTGATTTACTTTCTTTTTTCCCTAAGTAGTAATTTTTTTTCTTTTTAAAATTGTTGGGCAGAAACCATTGCTGGTGGTATGAATACTATCACCATCTGATGTTTGTCCACATGCAGTGGTGATGTGTGGTGCATAGCATTAATGCACATGTTAGCTCCATGGAGACCTTGCAATATAGACCTTGGCCAGATATGAGAAATGTGGGTCCATTTCAGACTGATTATTAATTTTTTTTTAAATCAGTGCTAACTGCATATGAATCAGGTATGCGTGTTAGGGTATATTTACATATCATGAATATGATTACAATTATCAGAACAGAATACAAGAACTAGAATGATTCGTATATGGATTGACTTTGATCCCCTTATAATATTACTATGATGATTTTTGTTTGTTTATTATTTGTGTGTGCATGCGTGCGTGCGTGTGTGTGTGTGTGTGTGTGTGTGTGTGTGCGTGTGTGCGTGCGTGCGTGCATGTGTGTGTGCATGCATGCATGTGTGTGAGCGTGTGTAAACCTATATCAGTTGGCCCACCTGCACCTCTCCCCCTCCCTCCTTCCTCCTTCCCACTCTCCATTTCTGACCTGCATGTTTGGTGTGCATGCATGTCAACACATGAGGTCATTGGGTACATATGTATTAACAACATACCAGAAATGGAGAGTGGCGGGGGAAGGGGTGAACCAATTTGTATAGGTTTATACACACAGGCACGCGCGCATGCGCGCGCGCGCACACACACACACACACACACACACACACACACACACAATATTGTTTATTTTAATCAGTATTGTAAGTGGATCAAGGGAAATCCATATATGTATCATTCAAGTTCTTTTACTCTATTCTGTTATTTGTATTCACTAGCAAAAATAACACGTTAGAAACAACCCTCCATGTGCATTAACACATGGAGGTGTTCACTGTGTTTTGCAATGTACGTGTAGGTGTGGACTTCACCAATATTGTCGTGTCTGTACGAGGTGTTAAAGTCAGACTGAGAGTCTGGTAAGCTCTATCCATAAATATAAGAGTCTGAATCACTGCCATCTTTAACCACATCAGCGTAACAATGAGTGACTACACAATAATGTTGATGAAATTACTAATCTCGTTTATACTGTAAAATATCGTCCTGATTAAATGTCTCCATTTACAGAGAAAGATGAACTTTTTTAAAGATTTCCTACAAATTGATGTTTATGTTCTTGGCATGCACATTATAGACATGCATGTCAGCTAGTGGCATACACATGTGACATGCACATGTGTTATGTTTGAAACTTGACTAGACTACATCTGTAGATGCCTAGTGGTGTATATATGTAGAGAGTATGAAGAATGACCGCTATGACATGATCCAATTCCATGCTACATAATTATATATTAAAGCTGCCCCCTCCCCCTCTGCAGTGACATCCAAATAGTCCAGTAAACATCAGCAAGTAATTAACGTTAGATCATGTAATTGTTTATTGTATTGAAAGAAGTCACATGTAGCCCACAGATTATGTCCATCTTCCTGCTCCAACCACATGTGCTGATTATTTTACTGCCTGCACACAATCCCTGAACTAGAGGTAGATGTGGTTTTGTAATAGTGTATCTAAATTGTGGTCTGGGTGTGTGCAATCTTTTCTTTTCTTCCTGTTTTGTTCATGTATTTACCCTAATAATAATTAACCAGAGTACTAGAAAATCATTTAAAAATTATTGATTTTAAATTAAATCAAATCTTAAAATTAGTGATTTTAAATCAAAACAACAAATTTCAAAACGATTTCCAATCAAATCAATTCCATGATAAGATTTAGCATGTACATAAGTTAGGGGTGGAGCAGTTGAGACATTTGACTGCTATGTTTTCACCCCAGATGGTTGCACCTTGGTCACTTGATGGAACTGGACTAATTTTTCTTTCAGCTCTTGATCAAGCAAGCTCCATGTCTTCTACCTCCTCATGAGATATCTAGTCTTAGTTGGATGTGCCATCTTGATTGGACAAGTCAGTGGGTGCAAGTCACCTCAGTGAGAGGGTTGGTTGTAGACACTTGTTGGACTGGGAAAAGGATCAATAATAGTGTGAGGGATTTACTGACCGTGAAGGTTTCACTTCTCGGATTACAAGGGATGAGTGACCTTAACTGCCACATTGCAACTCTCTTAGAGCTAGTCCAGCATGTTCAATAGTTCAATGCAGTTAAAACAATTATTAATTTATAGTGAAGCACACAGAACTACCAGAAAGTAGAGCTTGGGACTAGTGAGTAATGACTCATTAAACTACTCCAGCTCAGCTATTAGCATGGATGATTATGCTTTTAACAACAACCTGAATAGGATGACTAGACCCATCAAAATATATTAATTAGAACACAATACAATTAAAGAACAAATTAATATGGTCACACATTATCTTGCAGTTACTAAACAGATCAATAGAGTCAGATTTACATGATAAATTTATATAACAATGATTAGCAGAAATAGACATAGAGAAATCTTCAATTGAGGTTGTGCAAAGTTCCTTCTACTTTATCAGGAATCGGATTTGATTTGATTTTCTCAGAGTTTTTCCAGATTAGAATCACCAATGAAATCACTTTTGTAAAAATGATTTTAAATTGAATCAAATCACTCAAAAGTGATTTCAAATCACGATTTGAAAATCATCAAATCCAATAGTCTGATTCTGTGTAATTAACTGATATCTGTCTGTCTGTCTGTCTGGGAACTTCTACACGCACAGACCACTAATATGACTCCTGTGGCTCCTGCTAAAGACAGAGTTTTAAAGTTTCTACCCGCTCCTTGTTGTGGTTGCTACAAGCATTTATCATCTTTTCGGATGACACTGGATGAAAGGTTACGTCAATGTTCCCTATTGTCTTCAGAATGTAACCCAAAAATTAGTTTCTGTAAAATATTTGACTGGAAGAGTCAAGTAGTCCCACGGATGGTCAACCTTACGGTCTCTATTTCCCACCAGGCCAATGGGGCATTGATTTCTGAAGAATTATTATTCCTGTGAATTTCCAGTCATATTTGCTACCTTATCCTATTCATAAACTTACACACACTCATACTTTGTGTCTCGAGCTGAATCCACCTAAGGTAGCCATTCTGCTAGTTCAATATAGTTATTTGGATAAAAAAAGTTTTACTCCAATCCTATGCATTGATAGAATATGGGTGAAGTAATGGGTGTGGTTTTATCATTGCCATACCCACAGGAAGTTGTATTTTTTGCCTAAAATATATCAAAATACCAATAGGGCCGAAATTTGGCATGTGGTCTCCAAGTACCCACCCAGATATGCATTATTAACAACATGTGGATGTGGTTTTCCATAGCCACACACACAGGAAATTATTTTGGCTATCAAAAGCTAGGTAAAGGATCAACCAGCTAAAATTTGGCATGTGGTTCCAAGTATCAAGGCAAGCATTATTAACCACATGCGGTGTGGTTTTGTTATAGCCACACACACAGGAAGTTGTGTTGGTTGCCAAAAACAAATCGACAGACTAATCAGGCTGAAATTTGGCGTGTGGTCTCCACATACCCGGGTAAGCATTATTAACCAGGTATGGGCATGGTTTGTCAATAACCATACCCACAGGAAGTCATTTGGCTGCCAAAAGCTAATCAAAGGACTAACCATGCTGAAATTTGGCATGAGTCTCCAAATAATGGGTGTGGTTTGGCCATAGCCACACCTACCAGAAGTTGTTTTGGCTGCCAAAAGCTAATTAAAGACCAACCAGGCTGAAGTTTGAGTGGCTTCTATAATATTTCATGTTGACATTGGCCCAGCAACACCGGGCATATGCTGCTAGTATCATATAAGGATGTTCTTAACTCTTGTTATGTTTCAATGATAGAGTCAGAGAAAGAGAATTAATTAAGTGACTGAATCAAACATAACAGTTCCAAGCGTGTATGTTTGTTTGTTTGTGTGTGCTCATGTGCTCAGGGACACTGCAGGAGAGGAAAAGTTCTTCACATTCACCAAGCAGTTCTTCAGAGGAGCGCAGGTGAGTGAGTGTGTGTGTGTGGGTGGGTGGGTGGGTGGGTGGATGGATGTGTGTGTGTGTGTGTGTGTGTGTGTGTCACTGTGAATGTGGGTGCGTGTGTACCTGTTTATGTGTGTGTGTGTGTCTGTTTGCATGAGTGTGTGTGTGTGGGTGGGTGGGTGTGTGTGTGTGTGTGTGTGTGTGTGTGTGTGTGTGTGTGTGTGTGTGTGTGTGTGTGTGTACCTGTTTGTGTGAGTGTATGTGTGTTGGTGCACGCGTGTTTGTGTGTGAATGTGAGTGCATAAGTTACTGTAGCAGCTGTGACCCTTTACTTCTCACCTGGAGGAACTGTAATAATGTTTTATTGTTACTGGGATACCTTGTGGCTACACACACAACACACCCACCCACAAATGCAAATGAGGACTACAACAATGCTTGCCTAGTCCAATGTTATCCTTCATTGCCCTGTGTTTCACAAGGTTATTTATTCTGTTAAAATAAGAACAGTCTACGTGACTTCATTTTATACATTTAAATATTAGTGATCATCTGTATGTTGAAAGCTTCACCACCCTGAATACTGCTGTTGCATAGCTTACAAACCCTGACCTGCACTGCTTAGTCTTGGGCCTGTTGTAGCATTCACTCAGTGTTCCTGCAATCCAGTGAAGTTGTCCCCAAATGGGAATGTAAACCACTAGTCACATTTAGCAAATTACACTTGGACATGTGAATGTTGAGACATCTTCTTCCTTTTTTTCTTGTGGTGAGTTTGAATTAGTGTTTGTTTGTGCAGACCCAGAATGCCAATAGTTTACTGCCTTTATCTGCCAACTAAACAAAGGACTCTTTTAACTTCTTATCTTACACTGTAGGTGCCAGTCTGTCATACTTCTGACCTATACACAATCACACACACACACACACACACACACACACACACACACACACACACACACACACACACACACACACACACACACACACACACACACACACACACACACACACACACACACACACACACACACACACACACACACTCACATCTGTGCACACAGTCATAGGCTTTGAGATGTTAATCTTTCATTCCATTGTTGGTACCTCGTCACACCCAGGATTGTCCGAATACAACGGTTATGAAAAGAATTCAAACGTCTTGTATGCACAGCCTTCATCGTCCAAGTTTCAGCTCCATACAGTAATACAGCTAGAACAACTGCCCTATACACTGCTCTCTTTGTGGCCAATGAGAGGTCTTTGTTTTTAAATACTGGCACCCTCAAACATCCAAATGCTCTAGCTGCCCTAGCAATTCTTCTAGTCACCTCACTAGTGATCTCCCCATCTCTTGAGATGTTTGCACCCAAGTATGTGAAGTCCTGGACTACATTCACAGAGCCACACTCCACCTGCACTGGTCTGACATCACTCTCATTCAATCCCTCACCAACAACCATCCCTTTTGTCTTCTCAGTACTCACAGTCAGCCCCCATTCACTTGCCACTTTCACAAACTGCTGCTACTGACTCAAAACTATCCCGAGAGGTTGCATACAATGCCACATCATCAGCAAACTGGGACTCAGTTACTCTCATCTCACTCAATCTAGACTTAGCTGTGCGGTCCCCAACCAACTTCCTACCATGCTTATATAACGCACTCACTCCTGCACCACTACTCCTATTGCGCCAATCAGCCACCATAGCACTAAAGTAGATATTAAATAATGTGGGTGCCAGGGTACATCCCTGCCATAAGCCATTCCGGACCTCAAACCTACCAGTTACAGTCGAACCCACTCTAACCTCAGCATGCATCCCCTCATGGAAAGACTTCACAACATTCAACATTTTTTCTGTCACACCATACTTCTCTAGGACCTTCCATAGGGCTTGCCTGGGCACTGAATCATAAGCCTTCCTCAAGTCTACAAACAACACATACAATGATTCACCATGTTCCCTCGCTTTCTCCACAAGCTGTCTAGCAACAAAAATCATGTCTGCACAACCACGTCCTTTCCTGAACCCACTCTGTGACTCTGGCAGAATTTTTTCAGCAATCACTTGCAATCTTCCCTGTACAATTCTGCCTAGTACCTTCCCTACCACATCCAACAAACTTATTCCATGCCAATGGTCACACTGCTTCAGGTCACCTTTCTTTGGGATTGGAACAACCACTGCATCCTGCCAATCTCTCACCACTTTACCTTCTTCCCACACCCTCCCACACCTTCTGCATCACCTCCAGCATTCTATCCCACAGATCTACACCACCATGGAGGATTAGTTCAGGAAGGACACCAGACTTTCCTCCTGCCTTTCTCATCTTCAATTTGGTTAGAGCCTGCATCAATTCCTCTTCAGTTGGTGGCATATCCAAATCCAAGTGTGATGGGAGTAGTGGCAGAGTGTCAATCACTTCGTCATTGAATGCACAGGGTATGTTAAGTATCTTTACAAAATGCTGATGCCATCTGGCTCTTACCTCCTCGGGACCCTGAGTCAAACTTCCATTTTCTTTCATGACAGCAGTGGGTCTTGTTGGTCTTCTTCCAGCATGAGCCAGCTGCAACTTCCTGATACTCTTCCACCTTGTGCAACCATCCTTTTTTTTGCAGCTTCCCCCTCCTTGGCAACTCTGCATATCCATTCTTCCTCAGCATTGTCCACTGCAACCTTTACCTTTCTCTGATGTCTCCTAAACTCCTTCCGGTTGGCTGAAGTATTGCACTGTATCATCCTCAGGTGAGCATCATCCTTGGCTTTGATCAGAGGTGGCAACAACTCACTATCCTCAAACCAGTCTGGTTGCTTCCTCTTCCCTCTACCAACTACTTCCTCTGCAGCTGACACAATACAAGACTTCAGAGCATCCCAGTTGCACTCGGTGGAATCTCCAGCTCTGAGTGGTCTAGCCAGAAAATGTTGCTCCAACACTTCACGGTATTCATCCCTCTTGGCAGGGGTTTTCAGTTTATGGATGGCAAAAGGCAAAGAAATCTTCTCTTTTCTTTTGGCAGAACGAGGAACAGTAACCTTTAGCTTAGCTCTTACAAGTTTATGGTCAGTCCAGCAGTTTGCTCCCCTCATCACCTGCACATCTCTGCAAACAACTCTCTGTTCAGCCCTCATCACGACAAAGTCTATCATGTGACATTTCTTTGTTTCTGGGTGTGTCCAAGTTCCTTGATAGATTTTCTTCTTTTGGAACCAGGTATTCATGATTGAGAACTGATTTAATGCACAGAATTCCAAAAATTCCTCGCCCACAAAATTACACTCACTCAAGCCATGCTTCCCTATAACACCTTGCCATAGATTATTCCCTGTGTCCAAACACCCACCCTAGCATTGAAATCACCCATCATAACAAAGATATCATTACGTGGAATCCTATCTATTGTATCCTGCAAATCATCATAAAACTTGAGCTTAACGCTTGGAGGTGCCTTAGCTGTGGGTGTGTAAGCACACACTACTGACACACACACACACACACACACACACACACACACACACACACACACACACACACACACACACATACACACACACACACACACACACACACACACACACACACACACACACACTTGTTCTCTATACCCACACATGCACACCTACATACACATTAACATGCATGCTTATTTGATCACTTAACCATTACATGTTTGGCAATGTTATAGGGTGTGGTGCTTGTGTATGATTTAACAAACATGGACAGCTTCAAAATGCTCCAAAAATGGAATACGACGTTGAAGAATGTAAGAAAGACTGCACACTGCCTGCACATTGCCTGCACATTGCCTGCACACTGCCTGCACACCGCCTGCACACCAATCAGCACATTCCTTAAATACTTCAAATTATTGTGTGATTACCACATCTACTACATTATAAAGTGTTGAGACATGGACATAAGCATGGGGTGTGGTTTTGCCATTGATATAGTGGAGAACAGCAACTACGCCTGTGTACTTAAGCCTCTCCTTCAAAGGTAGTATGTGATGTCACAGTTGCTGCTCCAAGAACACAAATTATCTTATTTTTTTCTCAATATCTTTGTTTAGGAAGGATTGTCTGAAGTAGCAGTTATATTGGTGGGCAACAAATGTGACAGAGAGGAAAACAGAATAGTGCCAAGAGAGGCGGCAGAGGAGGTGAGTGTGGCCATAGCTAGAGCAGATGAGTGTGCCCATAGCTGGAGCAGATGAGGATGGCCATGGCTGGAGCAGATGAGGGTGGCCATATCTGTGCTCATGTCCTACACCAATGTAGCTGCAGACAGGAGCCATGACTCATGTCCTACACCAGTGTAGCTGCAGACAGGAGCCGTGACTCATGTCCTACACCAGTATAGCTGCAGACAGGAGCTGTGATTCATGTCAAAGTAATGGTTGACCTGTGAATATTAAAAGTACCTATCAAATGATCAATTATTCTCTGCCATGGCGGTGATTGTGTGATAGTAATAAGTCGTCTAGTTCCAGCATAGATATTCCACATAAAGGCATTGGACACTGAAAAGGTAACATGAAACATACACATTTCACTAAACTGAACATTATCCAAATATTTTCCATGTACCGAGAGACAGCAGGGACCTAAGTGGCCTAATTGGTGGTCTGGTCACATGTGTCTAAGCATGATATTGAACTTGGTAATTGAATTTCTGGCATGTGCTGAAGTGCATATATCTGGGAAGATCAATACTTTCTATTGCTGAGCAGCAGGTTGGCCTTAAGAAGAAATAATCACTCAAAACTGACCAGATTATTTGACCCTCCTTAAAAAAAAAACAGTCATTAGATTTCTCTCATTTTTTTACCCGTAGCACAACATGCATAGCTCTTAACACTGCTTTTCACACTTCTTGTTAGGACAGAAGGCAGGTTCTGCACTGGACGAACCGTACCATACCATGTAACAGCACATTAAAAGTGGGGGGGGAGGCTGAAGTTTGTGTGTATGGCCACCCTTTTACTTCTGGGGGGATTGATATTTATATAAACATAGAAATGTGGAGAATCACTTCACAGCTGGAACAATTGTTGAATATATAGGGGGGAAAATTAATTTAAAATATGAGAATTCAGTCAATTAACCAGCTAAAACTGTTTAAAAAAATTATTTTTCTCATCATTATTTATAAATTTTTTCGCCACTTAAACTAAATCTAAAGTGTCTGATAAATCCCTATGAATATGTAATAGAAGGCAATTATTAAGTCTCATCTCTTTTATTGTCGATCTCTTAGAAGTCAGGACACGTTTTAATGCAGAATAGATCCTTCTGATGTAGCAGAGATAACTGGGATTGTTAAATATACACGAAGGAGCTGATGTATTCCATGATGAAATGCTAGCTAGCTAGCTAGCTAGTAAAATATCAAGAAACAAGAACAAATACTGTGACAGTTCAGCTGCAAATAAGCCACATGTTGCAGCTGAAAAGTTGCTTAACTTAATTTGCTACTGCAAGCTATTATGCATACATATAATATTACTATTGATGTGTTTCTTATTTTTCAAATGGATGAATATTTTATGCATCTATAGATAAAAGTGCACCCTATTCTCTATACTAACTGGAGACTCCTATTAATTGATCTTGGATACTAACATGAATGTGATTTGCAGTAGTCTACATTGGTGCACATATGAAGCATTTCTAAAAATAGAGTGGGTGCTCTAAGTTGGGGGGGGGGCTTACCCCCTGAAATATATTTGGGGGGCTGAAGCACCCCCTAACCCCCTGTTTTCTCCTTCTCTGAGTTTATTATTAGTGTGATTCTCCATGTATGAATGAATGGATATTTGTGCATCTGAAACTAAGAGTGTATACTGTTTTCTATGCTAATTAATGATTTTCCTAATAATTGATCTTGGACACTAACAATACATGTGATGTGCAGCATTGGTGCTAATGTGAAGCATCTGGAAAAAAAATAATAAGTGCTCTGAAGTGGGGGCTCAGCCTCCCCCTGTGATAAAAGGAGGCTTTCCCCCCCCCCCCCCGCTTTCTCCTCCTCTGCATATATATTTCCATCTCCAATATATATATAAAAGGAGATGTCTGTATGTCTGTACTATCATTCTGGCCAAACCTGTTGGTGAATTTCTTTGAAACTTGGCATCATCATAGGTTTTGATCCAACTTAAAGCATGGGCTAAAAAATCTGAAATATTTACCATAGTAACTAGAATGGCAAGAAAAAAAAGGTATTTGACCAGAAAAATCCTTGGAGCTACAGATCTAAAACTTGATATGCATATACAACTTCACTCTGGGAGTAATGTGGGCTGGGGGGGGGGGGGGGGACCTGGCCATATCTCTTCTTTTTTTTTTCCCCTGTGTAAGGCTAAATATTCCAAAAATGGTATTCACCAGAAACACTGTAACCTAAGGAGTTAGACCATGAACCCATACATATATATATATATGTTTATATATTTTGAATCAATACAATCTGGGGAATGTTTTAAGTACATGTATAAAACCACACCCATTTTTTGTGTTCATGTTAGGCCCAAAAAAGGCCAAAAATGGTACTTTGGCAAGACAAACCTTTGGAGCAACAAACTTAAAACATGGTATGCATACACAACTTGACTTTGAGAGTAACATGGGCAGGATCCCTCCTGGCTACACCTCTTCCCATTGGGGTGTAAAGCAAAAAAGTGCCACAAGAAAAACTTCTGAATAACGCTAAGGGGTTAGATCCACAGACCCATTTTAATATATATTTTGGTTCATATGTATGATTGTATGTATGTTTATCTATGCATCACAGCCAACCACTTGGACCAAAAAGGCCAAATTTGGCATGTGGTCTTCAAGAACCCGGGTGAGCATTATTGAACACATGTGGGCATTGTAATGGGTGTGGTTTTGCCATAGCCAAACCCACAGGAAATCATTTTGTTTGAACAGTTTAATTGAAGACCAATCAGGCTAAAATTAGGCATGTGTGCTCCAAGTACCCGGGAAAGCATTATTAACCACATGTGGGTGTGGTTTGTCCATAGATACACCCATTGGAAGTTGTTTTGGATATTAAAAGCTACTCTAACGACCAACCAAACTGAAATTTGGAATGTGGTTTCCAAGCAACTGGGTGAGCATTATTAATCACATGTCCATGTGTCAGTGGGTGTGGTCTGGTCATTGCTACACCCATAGGATGTCATTATGCCTGCCAAAAATTCATTTATTGACCAACCAGGCTGAAATTTGGCATATGGAGTCCAGGTAACCAGGTGAGCATTATTAACCAATGTGGGTGTAGCAATATGTGTGGTTTGGTATTAGCTACACCCACATGAAGTTGTTTTGCTGGCTAAAGTTAATTAAAGGGCCCACTGGCTGATATTTGAGTGACTTCTATAATGTCTCATCTTGACATTGCAGGGGCCATTCTAAGATTTCAAAAAGGGGGCCTCTTTTTCCTACCCAACAGTGGGTGTGGCATATATATATATATATATATATATATATATATATATATATATATATATATATATATATATATATATTATAAATTTTTAACTAGCAGTAAGGCACTTTAAATCTCCCCCAGGAAATGAGACAATTGCATTTTAAAGAACAATGGCAATACAAATTTAGCCAGCAAATTTTTCTAGGGCACCAACAGCTATCAAACACTTTCTATTTGTGGCAGCTGCTTAGTCCTTGCTAATTCTCACATTTTGGCTTTTTTTTTTCAGGTTTTTTTGTATGGAAATTTGAATTCTTTGTTTGTCCACCAGGGTTCACTTTTGTTGTTTCAATTTACTTTATTATCTATCCCAGCTCCCATTGATAGTCTGCAAAATTTTATCAAAATAGGTACAGCCATTAGAAGCCTTATTCGACATAAAAGCACACCTAAGGCTTTATATGTATACAGATTGTGTCTTTGCATATACATGTATTAGCAATTTCAAAATTTTGTAGAGGTTGGGTGCTCCACCAGAAGTTAATAAAAAAATTTTATGCAAAGGAATCAATATATAAATAGATATTTATCTGTATATATAAATAACAATAAGTTATTTCAGGCATACTAATCAGCAGCTGCATTGGAGCCGTAGTTTGGAACTGCTGTATTGAAAAGTCTTAGGGAAAGAGAGGTTGCTTTGTTGCTCCAGGCAAAACTACCCTGGACACAGGAATTCATTTTGGGGGAAATTAAAAATGTTTAAAAATAATAAATTAATTTTGTGTTTGGTTAGTGAAATAATGTTTCTAGATTTTCTGGAGTAAGTACTGGTTGTGTTGAAGGTAAAATTAGAATAGTTATTCTTTGAGAATAAATTGTTTACAGGACACAAATAGCACCGGAGTTTGGGGGGGGGGGGGGTAGAGATTAAACCCTGGACTCTGAAGAAAGTAGGAGCTTGATTGGAGTAACCAGCTTTCCTTTGGCAACCTCTTTATGGCTGTAGCAAGAGTGGGCATCCTTTCTCACTTTCACATAACCACCAACAGACCCTCAGATTAAAAGGTAGGGAATTTGAGCACATAGAAATGCTTATGAATTGATAGATTTATGATAAGTTGTGGGAAGTAAAACAAAATTTAGATGAACATTCCAACCTTGCAGGCTAATGTCTTCTACAGTGCTCATCAACCTTTTTCAATTCTATTTACCCCAACCAGAGAATATTGTTACCCCTATTGGGAACCAACAGGAGGCTACATAGAGAGAAGAGAGAGGGGGGGGGAGGGGAGGGTGGGTGGCAAGAAAACAAACTTTTAAGCTAGCTAGTACTTGTTATTTATTATATTTACACAAATTTGATAATTTTGTCCAACTAACTTAGTCCAGCTCATCTGGTGAACAATCACTTACTTTAGCAGGAGGAGGGGAGGGGTGAGGTGTATTTGAAAAAGTCTCAAACTTTGAAGCTTTAGCTAAAGCTGAAATCTGCCTAGGATAATGAAATTGGGCGAGGATTATAATTGTTACAATTAGTGATGTGGAATCAATAGCAGAAATCTGAATTTGGTCAAGTATTTCAGTTAGAATGGTAAATTAAAGTTGGAGAAAAGGGGCCTCATTCTAGACCTGTCCAACCCCCCTGGATCCGCAACTGCATTGGTAGGCAACTCCCTATATATATCTCCTATATAGATATATATATATATAAAAGGAGATGTCTGTCTGTCTGTCTATCTGTCCATGTATCTGTCTGTATGTTTGTACCACCATCCTAGCCAAACCAGTGGGTGGATTTGTATGAAAGTTGGCATGAAGATAGCTTTTGAACCAACTTAAAAAATGGACTAAAAATTCTGGAAAATAGTTATCATGGTAATGAGAAAAAGCCAAAAATGGTATTTTTACCAGAAAATCCCTTCGAGCTACAAATCTAAAACTTGATATATCTATCCAACTTCACTCTGGGAGTAACATGGGCTGGGTCCCACCTGGCCACACCTCTTCCTTTTCCTGTGTAAGGCTAAAATGCCAAAAATGGTATATCAGCAAAAACATTTGAACCTAAGGAGTTAGACCGTGAACCTATGTATATATGGAATCAATATAATCTGGGGAATGTTTTAAGTACATGTATATGACCACATCCTTTTCTGTGTGCATGTCAGGCTAAAAAAAGCCAAAAATGGTACTTTGGCCATCAAATCCTTGGAGCAACAGACTTAAAACATGGTATGCACAAAAGACTTTGGAGTAACATGGGCAGGATCACACCTTGCTACACCACTTCCCTTTGGTGTGTAACGAGAAAAAGTGCCAAGAAACAAACAAAATTCTGAATAAAGATTGGACCTAAGGAGTTAGATCCACAAACCCATTTTAATATATATATATTTTTTGGTTCGTAAGTGTGTATGTTTGTATGTATGTTTCTAGGCATCACGGCCAAACACTGGTACTAAAATGGCCGAAATTTGGCATGTGCTCTCTAAGAACCTGAGTGAGCATTGCTAAATATATGTGGGCATGGTAATGGGTGTGGTTCCACCATAGCCACACCGACAGAAGTTATATAGGCTGAAAGAGTTTATCAGAAACCAATCAGGCAAAAAGTTGGAGTGTGGTCTTCAAGTACCTGGACAGCATTATTAACCACGTGTGTGTGTGTAGTTTCACCATAGCCACACCCACTGGAAGTTGTTTTGGCTATTAAAATCTAATCAAACGACCAACCTGACTGAAATTTTGAATGAGGTTTCCAAGCAACTGAGTGAGCATTATTAATCACGTGTGTGTGTGAGTGTGTCAATGAGTGTGTCAATGAGTGTGTCAATGAGTGTGTCAATGAGTGTGGTCTGGTCATTGCCACACCCATAGGACATCATCATGCCTGCCAAATTCTCATTTATGGACCATCAGGCTGAAATTTGGCATATGGAGTCCAAGTAACCAGGTGAGCATTAATAACTATAATTAAGTGTGGTAATGTGTGTGGTTTGGTATTAGCCACACCTACAGAAATAGTTTTAGCTGCCAAAAGCTAATTAAAGGACAAATCAGGCTGAAATTTTAGAGGCGTCTCCAATATATATAGGAGACGTGTGTCTGTCTGTATGTTTGTACCATCATTCTGGCCAAACCAGTAGGTGGATTTCTCTGAAACTTGGCACGATGATAGGTTTCGACCCAACTTAAAACATGGGCTAAAATATCTGGAAAATGGTTACCATGGTAATGAGAAAAAGCCACACACACAAAAAGAAGGTATTTTTGCTAGAAAAATCCTTGGAGCTACAGATTTAAAACTTACTATGTATACACAACTTCACTCTGGGAGTAACATGGGCTGGGTCCCACCTGGCCACACCTCTTCCTTTCCCTGTGTAAGACTAAAAATGGTATTTCACCAAAAACACTTGAACCAAAAGAGTTAGACCCATGAACCCATATATAATTGGAATCAATATAATCTGGGAATGTTTTAAATAATCGAATATAATCACACCCATTTCTGTTTTCATGTCAGGCCCCCAAAAAAGCCAAAAATGGTACTTTGGTCATACAAACCCCTGGAGCAACAGACTTAAAATATAGACAAATTGACTTTGGAAGTAATATGGGCAGGATCCCTCCTTGCTATACCACTTTCCATTAATGTGTAAAGAGAAAAAGTGCCAAAAAAAGACAAACTTCTGAATAAAGGTTGAACCTAAGGAGTTAAATTCACAAACCCATTTTAATATATATTTTGGTCGTAAGTATGAATGCATGTTTGTATGTATGTGTCTAGGTATCATGACCAAATACTAGAACCAAAACGGCCAAAATTGGCATGAGCTCTCTTAGAATCTGAGTGAGCATTACTAAACACATGAAGGCATGGCAATGGGTGTGATTTTGCCATAGCCATACCCATGGAAAGTCATTTTGGCTAGAAAAAGTTAATGTAAGGACCAACCAGGCTGAAATTCGGCATGTGTTTCCCAAGTAAAAGAGTGAGTGTATCAACTGAATGTAGGTGTACCAATGGGTGTGGTTAAGTTGTAGCCAAAGGAACAACAAGGCCAAAATTTGAATAGCTTCTATTATATTTCATGTTGATATTGGCCGGGCAACGCCGGTTATATGCTGCTAGTATATATATATATGTATTGCTCGTGGCTCAACTTGATCTGGTTGCACTCTCATAGGGATTTTCTTTATCCCCTGAATGTCCTTGTGGCACGGGTTGAGGTGTGATGTTTCAGTCTTGTTTGTACTACATTATGCATGGAACTAGCTAAGACAGTTTTAGTCAAAATGAATAAAACAGGATAACCAAATCTTTTTTTTTAATTTTTTTAATTTTTTTAATCTACACAAAACTTGGGAATACAAACCACCTGTGGGATGTTAGTGCCGGGAATAGGCTTCATGAAATGTCATGAGCATGTGCCAAGATGTTATCAATTGAAGGGGACCCATGCTACTCCCTGCCTTTCTAGGGATTAAGAATGGATTTGTAACCAAGTGAATCAGTTACTACTGTGGAGAGTTAAGGTTGTCACACATTTTAGAGTGGTGGCATGGAGAAAAGTAGGATGATACATCACTCAGTAGGTGCTTATTGGTGTTTCCAATCCCTATACGTGGAATATCTGTGATTATGGCCTATACATTTGTAACTAGGGCATTTTTGTTGTTTCTATGCAGCTGGCCAGCCATGACTATCAGACACAACACATAGAGACAAGTGTTGTCACAGGACACAATGTGCGGAGAGCATTCTACCTCATGGCCCAAACTCTTATCCACATCCACAATATATTCCTCCCTGGTAGAGAGGTAAGGTATCATCAGAGTTACATGTCATTCACTCATACCCAATTAACCTGATCTTGGGGGGGGGGGGGGGGGTTATATTGTATGATTTGTAAGATATTTTCCGGTGAATGTTTATACCGATATGGGTGTGGGTGTGTGTAGATCGTGTGGCCTTCAACAAGTAGCCTGCATGCTCTTATGTCGAAGGGAAGTGGCCTCATTCAAGTAGACAATTTGTCCACAGATCGCCTAGTTGCTTGGACAAAGAAGCTAGATGCAATAAAGGATATGAATATTGTCTGCTACTCCTCCGGAGGATGTGGAGGAGGATGTCTGCTATGGAGGATGTCTGCGTGGAGGATGTGGAGGAGGATGTCTGCTATGGAGGATGTGGAGGAGGATGTCTACTATGGAGGATGTGGAAGAGGTTGTCTGCTATGGAAGAGGTTATCTGCTATGGAGGATGTGGAAGAGGATGTCTGCTCTGGAGGATGTGGCTATGGAGGATGTGGTGGTGTTTGATTGCTGGACAATTGATTAATCACCAAAACCTTGTAATCATATCCTTCCCTTAATTTTCTTTCTCACGACAAAGCTTGCACATTCAATATAATGTATTCCATCCATGTGTGTTACACCTTGACTGAGCATGCTTTGTACTGATGGATGTGACTGCACTTCTTGCTTACAAAAGCTAATCCCCCCAATCAATCTTAGTGAAGACCTCAGGAATCATCACCCAAACAAGAAGACTCAGATAGCCCCGACTATGATTCTGTTGTTCTTTAAAGGGATTTTGTACATAGTATGTTGTAGGTACAATCATCAAATTTTACAACTATATCTCTTTGTTATGAGTTATGAGAGCAAAAAGCAGCAATGTAATCACACCAAAGTCTCTATTATTGTGTTCAATTTTTTTTTACCCACGAACTTTAACAAGTTTGCGGTGTCCAAATGCTCCTTTCTGGGGAATCTTGTTTTTGTTGTGGAATTTCCTCTGACCACCAGTGCTAAAGTCCCCAATTCAACTCCTGGTCATGGTTTAGTTTTTTCCCCCCCTTTCTCCCCACTTATTATTATTATTATTTTTTTATTTTTTTAATTTTTTTTTACCCGTAATTAAGTTATTATTATCATAAGTGAGCGGGTTTTGGCTGGAAATTTCCAGTCATGTTTGTTTGATAATTTGCTATGATGCAGTGTGTGTGTGTATATTGACAATGTGGTATGACTTGCACAAGTGTTGCACAAATGATTCTTAGAGATTAGAAGCATTGCAGAGAACTTGAAAGTTTGTGTGTGAGTATGTTTCAAATAATTGTATGCCATGTTTGCTTGTCTCTGCTCTCATTATCCCTTTCCTATCTGTGGTGCAGACTCTAGCTGGTGATGGAAGTGTGGGAGCTTCCAGCGTACTCTACACCGGACATAAACACTCATCCTCCATCAAACTTGGACACACCCTTCCTCTGTCACCTGTAGAAAAGCACAGCAGCAAATGTTGCACAAATAACTAATTTATAGCCAACACTTGTATCTGTTCCTGCCATTGTATTATCTCTGTAGCTAACTGGCTGTCTCTGTAGCTAATGAACTGTCTCAAAGTGTCATTTGCATTCACAGTACCTTTTTTTAAATCTTGGCATATATTTGTTGACACATTGTATTTGTTGTCATGTAATTGAACTTTTTGACATCCAGCGCAACTGGTAACAGCTGAAGTAGCTATCAGGAACAAAGATTAAAAAAAGGAAACAATAGGTAACTTAGTTTAGCTATCTCTGCATTGTGGGGGTGAGCTAACACAACTAATTGACAAGTAACGCAACTAAAGCAACCATCCAGAGGTATTGGGGGGGGGGGGGGATAACCTCTGGAAACACTACTTATCTATGAAGTCCAGATTATACTATATAATGTGATCAACAACATTTGTTGCAGTAAAGCATTGAAGGACATACAGACAAACTTCTCTTGTTGAGAGTTCCTATGTAAAGGTACCTAAATTAATTATTTCATTTTGCCATAATGTCAATCAAATGTGCAATATTGTCAGTTATCACACCATCAAATCTGAATGTGACTATAAGTATTGGAAAAGAAAACCAAAGGTAGCAGAGCCATAGCTATATTCTGGTATACATTCCATTATTTTTTTGTGTACTTGTTAAAATTTTATTTATTTATATTTTATTGTACTAAGCTAAATAATTTTAATTTATCTTATCATCATCCTTATCTCTCTCGTTCTTCAAGATCCCCTCCCCCATTATTTATTTATTTATTTTTTTTATGGTGGTTAAATGGTGCACACAAATAAATTCACATAATTTCTTGTCCAATTGTCTATCAATGCAAAGGATGAGTGCTCCCCCCCCCCCCCCCCCCCCCCCCAAGCTTTAGATAACCACACCCACCAATCCTTTCAAGTCTCCACTAGTCCGACCAAAGAGGGTTTGTACGTTTAGGGATAGAATAGGTCCTTGCTCTGCCTCCTCCAGCCGGTGCACCTCTACTACCGCCACCAACGATTAGCACTGGGTTTTGTTAATCTCCCCTCCTGAGCACCATCTCCCAATGGCTGAAGAAGAGCCTGTGATTGAAGATAAGTTCGGTCCACCTCACGCCCAGACTGTGTCCCAGAACTTGCAGTTCTGGATACTGGTACCTGGGATTATAGCACTGGTGGTGTTCATAGGTAAGCTACCAAGATATCTACTTGGAGAAATAGTTGAGGAGCATGATGACTGGGAGCTTGTGTAGAAGACAATAGACGAACAATGGGTGTGAGATAGATTGTGCCAGTGGTCAATAGCCACTTCATTACTTCCATTGCTGGACAGGTTCAGATTGTTGTTTTCAACAAACCTTATTATAGCAACCATTTAGTGGAATTTATTAAGTTTTGAACAGATCTGACCACATTTTACTCCATAAACTTCCTCCAGTGCATTGCAAATTACTGGGAAATAATTAGTGCATGGGAGCCAGGTCATCTTGGATGCTGTGACCAGTAGAATATGAAACAAACTTACAATTTAGCCCTCCCCTTTGCATTGGAATGTGATTACGACTGATTCCAGCACTGGCATAGCCGTGTAGCTATTGTTGCTGGAGGCTGTGGTCCCTGGAGGGTTGGGACACTTGAAATAACTCACAGCCATTTGGACTATCTTCTTAAATCTGGTAACCAGGCACCAGCAAACATTGGGCTGGACTAGTTAATTTAATATCTAATGCAGGACAAAAATAAAATCCAAAAATATCCGAAATCCAAATGTTTCATGTTATTGTGGAGGCATTCGTGTGTGCATAATTTGATTGGTATTCCTGTATTGCACTTGGTTTTCCATGTTATTTATTGTGTGTACGTGTGCGTGCATGCATGCATGTAGGGTTCATCTTCTACAAACTGATGAGGAAGCAAGGAGAGAGAGAGAGAAAGAGAGCAGAGAAGAAACAAAAGAAACAAGAAAGAAAGAAAGCCAAGTAATAACACAATGGACAAAGAAATGAGACTCATACTCCACTCATATCAATGTTCACTATTTCTAGACGCATCATCATCATTTGTTGTTATTCAATATTGACAGCACACCCATGCTAACTCCATCGCAGCACAGACATCACACCTCACACAAGAGGGATGGAGGATCTTTCTGGACACAGAGGAAGTCATGCTGCTTTGTTTGCTCCAAGTGCTTGCTTAGACTTGATCTTGAGGTACAGACCCAGGAGAGATGAGATGGTGCCCAGTGACCCCCATATGCTGGCTGGCAACTTTCCTCCCCATAACCAGCCCTCAGGCAGCCAAAACACAGCTAGAGCCAGGTCACAAGCACTCCGCACCAGATTCAACAATGTCTTCACCCTCTCTTTCCTCAGCTCATGCAGCAAGTGGAGAGAAGTGACGGTGGACTGTAACTGAGTCTTGTAGGACTCCAAATTTTGATCAGAAATTGAAGCATTTATGTGTACAAGTTTTACTAGTTGTTGTATTGAGGTCACCAGCAATGGTACACCCCATAGGAGCATGGCTGCAGTCCATGCAGAACTGGAATGGAGTGGTATCAATCCCTGGTCTGCAGCCCATGCTGCATGTTCCACAGGATAATACAACTGGCCACACAGCATACACATCAGGTCCAGCCAAGATACGCCCTATGGGATGAACACACAGCATGTACATATGCACACACAAATTATGTGAAGTTCATAGAACAGGCAAGTACCTCGGGAAGTAACAGTGTCTGATCATAAAGTTTAAGTATTACACTGTTTGACCAGCATATAATGTCCTTCAGAGTCACAAATTCCAGTGCACTTTTGATTAAACTTGCACTAATTAAACTTGGAACTGCACTCACAGGAAGTGATATACAGGCAGAAAATCTGTATGGAATCTAAAAGAAAGTGACATGGAAGAGACATGTGCCTAAAAGCTAACTGCAGCTCACACAGGAAATGATGTCCTGGGAGGAAGTGTGTGTGTGTGTGTCTGGCTAGCAACAGTCCACACAGGAAGTATGTGTCCTGTAGACCAGACTGAGACCACATCCCACTGTAATGAAATTCTCACTTTATCATTGCTGCAGGTAATGATGGTATGCCTCAAAGCAGGGAGGTCGTCTAGCAGCCTTAACATTACGCTCATATTGGACAGAGATCTTGATATTGTTGTGAGCTTCTCACTACACACAGTATGACCTGCTTCCTTCACCAACCCTGACAGCATGGCTGCCGAGTACTGCACTGTACGGAACACAAGGCTCCTTGCCCAGTAGTCATCTAGGAAAGAAGAAACGCCATTCAAAGATTCCATGACTTCCTTCGTTTCAGATTTTTTGTTTTGTCGTGGGGAAGATGATCGTGAAGATTTCATTTGACCTATGGACCTACAATTTGTTCTCAATTTGTACAGATGATCTTTGAAAATTATTCCTCTAAAAAGTAAATAAAAATAACAACCACCAAAAAAAAAAGAAAAAAAAAAAAAAAAAAAAAAAAAAAAAGAAAAAGGAAAAGAACTAACAACCCTATTTGATATTCTATTTTTTTTCTTTAATGGTCCACCTATTATTCTTTACTATTCATATCATCTCTACCTATTAATCTTTTTTACTCACTTTTGAAAATAAACCTTTTCCATGAAAGTTTGAACATGTATGTACTCTAAGCTTATGATGTTATAAAATCATCCAAACATGGTTATTTTTCCTTTTTTTTAATAATTTTCTTTCTCTTCTTTATAATAAATTGTTTGTAAGTGGCAATCAAAAAATAATAAATAGTAGTGACATAATAAATAGTAAAAAGTAGTGACATTATATTATTTTTAAATGTTGGATTATGATAGATCATTGTACTGCAGCATCACAGAGAGTTGAGGATATTCCTCTAGCAAAACTCTTGCTAACAGCAAAAGTGATTTTATTAAAATGAGGAGAAACCCCCTTTCAGTAACTGCTAAATATCAGTTTTATGTGACATCACAAAGGGGCATATGCACCCTCAGCAGCAACCAGATACCTAGATAGTTCATATTGGAGACCATCCTACTATAAGTGAGGTTGAATCCTAGAAGGTAAAAGCATGCAATGAATCAATGTCTGTAGTGGTTGGTTTGAATTTATTAAACTTAGATGGCAAGGAAAATATGCAACTTCCCTTAGGGCTTTTCAACACAGCGCTGCCAAAAGACATCTTAAATGCAACTTCCTTTAGGACTTTTCAATACAGCTGCTGCCATTAATCAGTCTGAAATGGCTTTGGGGGTTACTTTTGTCTATTACGACCTGAAGACCTGAATACCTGAATACGTCTTCTCTAAATTAAAAACCACACAGAGTGGGTACAGTGATTCATTTCCATTCTTTTGATAATCCTCTTGACTCTGTAGCATCAAAATTGAAAGAATGTATATCAGATATATATACACACACAGAGATTAAGAGCTATTTATATAAGTAGAGTTCCATCAATTGTATTCTTAAAGAAGCTTTTTAAAACTTTTACAGAGATGACCTTTGTACATCAAGTGTTCCAGTATATGCAATAATCAATCCACATTTTCTGACACATTTGACTGATAAAATTTCACTTGTGAACCTCCTGAGCATACACCTGAGATGCAATGGAGTTTCCCCCAACTTCCATCCAAGAAAAATCAACACTTACAGAAATAATTATATTCAGTAGTTTCCCCCAAAGAATTTAGTGGTCTATTTTTTTTTGTTTTTTTTTTGTGCACAAGTCACTTGGCTAAGTACACACAATTAACCATTGCATTGCTTAGAGGTATTAATATAAATATGTCAAAGTATACACTGCCAGATTTTGGTTTCGTATCTGTGCAGTGCTGTCTACATGGTGCAACCAATGCAACCAACCACCTTGCTCCTGCTGCCCAACCACCCAGGGCTGTCTGTATGTTACTTGTTGAACTAGCTGCAGCTGACCTTTTAGTCTAGTCACTCAGACTGAGTTGTGATTGTCATCCCTAAGGTAAATCTGGCCAAGGTTGCCATGACAACATAGTTAAATTTCATTAAATGTAATCATTTCACTTATTTAGAAGTGTTTTTTCCCTGAATTGTCAAAAAAGTGCTTTTTTTTTCAAATATGCCAAAGTTATGCCAAAGAAGAGAAATACCAACTTTATTTAATTTGTATACATACATACATATAAACAAACATACATACATACATACATACATATATATCTATATACATATATATAGAGCAAACAATAAAGTGATGAGAAATAATGATAACAGCCCTAGAACAACAAAATTCCAAAATAAACTGTGGTGACACAGAGAGTTGGGTTTGGCAAGGGCACAATGTATGAAAGTAACTAAATTAATAAAAGTGATATTTAAGTTAGTACAATAGGAATAAAATTTGTTTGTAAAGCTCTGTTGCTCCAGGCTAGTTCTGTCCTTGCATGAAAAAGTGACTGGGAACATGTGATTGAGATTTTGCCTGCTTCATCAAACAAATGCTTGATCTTCCTCTTGGTGAGGCAGGGGAGACCACCCTTTAGGTCTGAATGAGTCCGAGGTAGAGAATGGCCTAGAGCACCGATTTCCAAGGTAATGAGTGAAGCCTTAAAACCTTTTCTGTTCAGCTTAGGACCAATTGGTACTTCTCTTTGTTCCTCTTTCTCAGCCAAGCATTGCTCAAGCCTCAGGAGAGTTGTAGGGGACTGTCAGCTCAATCAATGTGATCTTATTTCCATAAATGACTACAATATCAGGTAGAGCAGATGCTGTCACTATATGTTGTGGTATCGTAGCATGTGGATTATCAAAGGCTCGATGGTCAGGAAGGTCAGCGTACAATTTCTTTTTCTTGGATATAACAGGAATGATACCACGCACCAACTTCTGAAGGACACTGTCATGTCTCCAAGTAAATCTACCCTTGTTCAGTGAGGTGGGACAAGCATTTAGAATGTGATTTACTATTGGATGGATAGAGTTGCAGAGACTACATTTGGAGTCTGTATGCATTTTCCAGCGGCAGAGATTTAGAGGAGTAGGAAGAGTGTCAGAAGCTGCCCGAAGAATAAAAGATAGCTGTCCAGGTGGTAGACTATCTTTAATTCGGTTCCATACCCTATTTTCCTTCTCCAGAGAACATGCATCACTGAATTTTGTTTGTACTGTCAGTTCCTCAAGTTTCAAATCCTACTTCTCCTTCCTTGCTTCCACATGGACTGGCACAAGTTGACTTTGGTATAATCTTTCTGCTGATGGACTGAACTGAGTTGATGGCTGCAGAGAGAGCATCTTTGGCAAGGTCGGAAATTTCATGAGCATGGCCAATGCTGTTTGAGAGAGAAAAATGGGAGATTTCTGCAATCATTGGATCTGGAGACAGGATCACTGCTGCTAGATAGTTCAGCTTGGCAGATGTAGAGCAGCTTTCTAGTGTAGGAATGTTGAGCACAGAGGGATGGTGAATAACAGCAACTGTAGTGGAACGTGTAAGGCCCAACCATTTCTTTATGTACCTTGTAGCAAGTGAATTTAATTTCTTGGAAATAGAGACTGAAATACCATTCACTGCTAGGTCATAGTGTAGGGAAGGGATCACATATCTCCTGTACATCCACACCTTATATTCACCTCTTACTGGAGCCTTATCAAGCCATTGTAGACGAGGAATGAATTGATTGAGAATTTTTGGTATGACCTCTTTTTCCTGGACAAAGAGCTGCAAGGGACAATTGAACCAAGAAAGGTGGTTGGTTTCTCTTTGATATTACTGGAAGTTCTCCCACCTATCTTAATGATGGGATATTTTTTAGCATCCTTCCCATCAAATAGTAGTGAGTAGCACTTGTCTGATCTCACTCTTAGTCCAACATTCATACATCTGCCATCCATCATGGTGATAATCTCCTGATGTTCAGCTGGAGTTGCCGAGATTATGGTTAAGTCAAAAAAAGAGAAGGTATTTTGGCATAAAATTATGCCATCTGGCAGTCCTGCTGTGGACAAACAGGCCTGAAAATGGCGCCAAGACACCAAATTTGGAATACCACATGGTAAGTGTTAACCCCACTCTAATCGGCTATTCCCAGCCACACCCCCAGAGGAGTTTGGTGGAAGGAAAATGGCAGCGCTCTGGCAAAGCTTTCTTGAGGCCCCAGACTACTACGATTACTCCCCCTGGTTCCCTAACCCCGCAATATGTGTCAGGGACATTGCGGGGAGTTTAGTTACGGAAGTGAACGCCAGGTTGCCTTGGAATGGGGTGGGGACATGGATGGAGGAGACATGGAACTGGATATCTCAGTGCCACTATGCAGATACTAACCTTATGGTGCAGCCTATCTGTATAGCAGTTACTTTAACTCTGCTACGTTTCTTCCTGAACTGGATCCTTATGAATGTGAGGGAATCTAGAGGAATTGCTAATGTGTGTTGATAGGGCACTTCAATACTGGGGACCATGAAGAGAATATGTTATCATTAATAATGACAAATAATGCACACTCAATTATTGTTAAAAAAAAAAAAAAAAAAAAAAAAAAAAAAAATTGATTTGTTATTTTTCCACTGGTGGCTTGATGCCTGTTTTCTGGTTGCTGTAATGGTGGCTTGATCTTGGCATGTGCTCTGGTTGCTGTAATGGTGGCTTGATCTTGGCCTGTGCTCTGGTTGCTGTAATGGTGGCTTGATCTTGGCCTGTGTTCTGGTTGCTGTATTATAAAGCATTTCAACATCCCACACCCTTCCATTTTCTCTTTCCATGTTGGTGCACTTATTTTGGTGCAAGGGAGCACAGGCCTGAAGCAGGACCAAGATGGAGACCTGGTGTGATAGAGATGCCAGTGGAGCTGCCAGTGTGGTGGTGAGGTGGACTGATCAGCCACAGCTAGTATAGTTATATCTCAGAAACTACTACCTCTATGAGAGGTGCTGGGAACTTTACTTCATATGTACTTGAAATCTTACTTTCCTCCCCCTCTCCCCCTCCCTTCCTACCCTTTCCGCTATGATTGGTGCAGAGGATCCCCAAATGGTTCCAACTGACGAAAGATGCATCTGAAAAGTTTCCTGAGAGTATGTGGAAGACTTTGTATTACAGTTGCACCTGGACCACGAGTCTGTACATTGTATTGTCCAGCGAGTTCAACCTTCTCTTCAGTCTCAAGTCTCAATGGATGAGTACGTCTTTAGTCAGTCTGTCTGTTGGTCATGCTGTCTGTCTGTCTGTCTCTCTTTGTCTGCCAGTCTGTGTGTCAGTCACATTTGTTGCAAATGTCTGTCTCCTGTACTTTGTACTCTGATTGGTTCAATGGAATTGCATCCATTTTAGGGAAAATTTTTTGAATGAGTAGTTATTGTCTAATTACTAAATTATTGATGTTGCTAGTTGATTTGGTGTGAAGGTTTTATTCATTCATTGTGTGATTAGTTGATTAGTGCTGTGATTAATCTTATGGTTAGTTAATTAGCAGTATTGTTAATCATGTGTCTACTTTATTAGGGTTATGATTAATCATGTGGCTAGTTGATTAACGCTGTAATTAATCATGTGATACATTGATTGGCGCTATGATAGGTCATGTGATTAGTTGATTATGTTGTGATTAATTATGTTGTTAACTGCTTAGTGCTGTGATTAATCATGTGGTTAGTTATTTGCAGGTGCTGGTCTGGTTGAAGATGGTTGATCTCTTTGTAAAACAACAAATGTACCCGTTATAAGTATTCAACGGGACTGTCTGTCTCGTTGAATGTTGTTAGCTATTTTCCAAAGCCCAATGAATTTTTCTCTATTAAATGCTATTAAAGTTATTTAAATTCAGGAGTAACAGAAGTTGACTTTCACAATATCAGCAACACAAGGAGAGTCTCAACTCAACAAAAATACAATAAAAGGTCATCCCTTTCCATATGCATGACCACACAAGTTAAAAAGTTCATAAATCAGTAATCATTACATCACCCCGTTCCAAATTTGTTCACGGCCTCGGGAGCACACACACACACACACACACACACACACACACACACACACACACACACACTCACACACACACACACACACACACACACACACACACACACACACACACACACCATGATCATGTTAAAAGAGGAATACTGTGGAGCCTTCAAACATAGGACTCGTTGGGACCCACATATCTGTCCATTGTAGAGAGGTTGTCCTCTATCAGAGGTCTGCCCCAGATCAACCACTAAATGTCTGTCAATGTCATAGTAAGCTCTCATGTTACTACAGCTAATTGGATCCTCTTTTTACCATCTTGAGTCTATTATACAGGCATTATTTCTTTTCTCAAAACTTATTGGTATGACCTGTTCTTCTTTCTTCGTTAAACACCAAATCCTTATTATTCCCCCCCCCCCATTATTATCTTTTAACTAATTTTTTTATAATTTAAAAAAAAATTATTAATCTTTTATTATGAGAAATTAATTCAATTCATGTTCATACAAAGTTCATGGGCAGTCAATTAGGAGATACAGGAGTCACAAAAGCTGGGCAGACACAACACACTTTCGCAGAACCAATAACACCATCCTCTTAAACATGGCCCCTATTTTCAAGGAAAAGTTCAATGCGTACATTCACCATATGGCCTCACTGTAAGACTAGAAAATTTCCATGGGTTCTGTGTCAAGCTCTTTATCATCTTCACTCTCTTGCTCAGTAGACGGTAACTGGTGGAAGTCATTGCCATCTATATCACCACATACGGGAAGGTCATCATCACCATGTAGATATTCAGCAGCTGGACACGCCTGTGCAGGACTCACAGCCATGTCAAGGAGACCTTGTAGTTCTATACATTCATCAATTTCCAGAAAAGAGTCTTTCTCAACTTCTTCTATTCCATGAGTGACAGAATCCAATGTACTACCAAGGACACCAGCTTTTCTAGAACACTTGCAGATGGTATCGGGTTTGACCTTTAACCATGCTAGAGCAACCCAAGGAACAGCAGCCAGGATGTTAATGGACTTAACAACAGTTGTTAACAGTGTCACATTGGTCAATTCTGGCTACAACATGTCCCAAAAATGGGTGACAGAAATGAACCTTATAATTCTGAATGCTACCCAAATCCAAAGGCTGCAACTTGATGCCATGTTGGCCGGGGAAAAAGACAATCTTGATGTTACTAAATTTGTTTCTGAAATCTTGTGGATGGCATCCAGCTTTATCCATCAACATTATTACCTGGCGATTATTTTTAGCAAAACAATGATTTAGTTTTGTCAACACTGCCTCCAGAATGGAAGCATTCATCTATGCCATTGGTTGGCTATAATAATGAACAGGGAAAAGACAAATCTCTTTAAACAACGTAGATGCTCAGATTTCCAAATTACAATTGTTTTTTCTTTAATCCCAGCAGCTGAAGTAATAAATGTACAGTAATCCTTCTCTTATTCTTCTTTCCTCCTCTGCATCACCTTCCTTACTGGCTAAAGCTGTGGTTAGGCAGTGCCTACAAAAAAAAAGCCAGTTTCATCCAAATTAAGAGTATCTTCCTTCTTATACTCTTCCATTATTTCTGGCAGTCTCTCCTTCCATGATTCTGCAGTCTCACTGGGAACATTACCAGATTCACCAGACTGTGACCTGATTGTAGGACCGTACATGTGGAGTTTTGGTTGGCCACTGCAAAGACCAATGTAGAAAAAGAAAACATGATTTTATATATATATATATATATATATATCACATTTAATGTGGTGGTTGGTAGAAGTGCATTAAATATTTATATTGTATTGTTTTGTTTTCTAAGAGGTTGTTACACATCTCCATTCAAACCACTGAACTGATCTTGATTAAACCTAGTAGATACTGTTGTGTTGCTCTTGATTTGTTGTTGTTTGTGTTGTGGTTGCTGCAATCCAGCATGGAGTTGCGACGCACAGTTGCAACCAGCCCTGCACTGGCTCTACATGACACAGATGGGCTTCTACTTGCATTGTCTCTATGCCACTGTCTACATCGAAACCATCCGCAGAGACTTCTACGTCCTGTTGATCCACCATGGAGTCACCCTGGGCCTCCTTTTCTTCTCCTACATTGTGAAGTAGGGATAGAAACATGTAAACACACACACTGGATAAACACCACACTGGGTTGAGGCAGGTTGACAGAAACATGTAACACACACTGGATCAACACCACACTGGGTTGAGGCAGGTTGACGGAAAGATGTGAACACACTGAATCAACACCACACTGGGTTGAATCAGGTTGATGGAAGCATGTGACACACTGGATCAACACTACACTGAGTTGAGGCAGGTTGACGGAAACATGTGAACACACACTGGATCAACACCACACTGGGTTGAGGCAGGTTGATAGAAATGTGTAACACACACTGGATCAACACCACACTGGGTTGAGGCAGGTTGTTAGAGCATGGGGAACTCATTGGATCAAAGTATCAGAGCTCATCCAACTCTCCTACCTCTTACTTTAACTCTCCACCCTGCCTCTAACTATCCACCCTGCCTCTAACTATCCACCCTGCCTCTAACTCTCCACCCTGCCTCTAACTCTCCACCCTGCCTCTAACTCTCCATTTCTGCTTCTTTTAACTCTCCTTCACTGTCTCTAACTCTCATCCCTTGTCTCTAACTCTCATTCCTTGTCTCTAACTCTCATTCCTTGTCTCTAACTCTCATCCCTTGTCTCTAACTCTCATCCCTTGTCTCTAACTCTCATCCCTTGTCTCTAACTCTCATCCCTTGTCTCTAACTCTTCTCCTTTGTCTAAAACTCTCATCCCTTGTCTCTAACTCTAATCCCTCATATGTAACTAATTTTCTCAGCCTCTAACTCGCCTGCACTGCCTCCAAGTAATGTGATAATTTGTGTCTCTGTGTGTAGGTTCCACCTACTGGGTCTTCTGTTATTGTTCACCTTGGACATTGGTGACGTGTTTCTGGAGTTATCTAAAGTAACTTTTTACTTCAGAGATTATGGAAACAAAAAACATTATTTCATTGAAATGTTGAGTAACACTCTGTTTGGAATCTTCACAGCTCAGCAGTAAGTGAACTAACTAACTTGATCTATTGCAACTCTAACTATCCTGGAGGGAATGAAATTATCTGTCACACCAACAGTTTTGAGTGTTTGCTATAGTCCATCTCTCAGCCCCAGATTGGCAGATTTGGGTGTTCGAGTTATTTCATGAACTGTATACATAGGGAGAGGTTAATAGGTCTATGGATGAGGGGTTAATAGGTTTGTGAATGAAGGTCAATAGGTTTGTGGACGAGGGGTTTGAATTTGTGAATGAGAGGACTATGGTTTGTAAAGGAAAAGTTTATAGGTTTATGAAGAAGAGGTTTATAGGTTTGTGAACGAGGGGTTTATGGATTGTGGATGGAGGGGTTTATGGTTTTTAGATGGAGGGATTTATGGTTTGTGGATAAGGGATTGGGGAAGATTCTCTAAGTTAGCTGTTGAAATGACACTGACTCCATGGTCCAATCTGATACTATATTGGTGACATGATGTGTGTTACTTAAAGTGATGATATTGACAACATTGATGTACTGATGTGTGTGTGTGGAGTTCAGATGTGATCACTGTAGTGCTGTGATAATTGCAGTGTGTTCTTACGTCTCTACTGGTTCCTGACAAAGCTGATGTATTCTGCTTTTTATGTGTCCGTCATTGCCTTCCCTGGAGGACCTTTCTACCTCTTTTTCAATTCCATGATGCTGATCCTCTACATTATGCAGGTAAATGCATGGCAACGCTGGTAAATGCATGGCAACGCTGGTAAATGCATGGCAACGCTGGTAAATGCATGGCAACCAGGTATTTGCATGTGTAAACAACTTTAATGTTTCACAAAGGAATCCCATGAGTATTGGTAAGTTTCAACCATTTTTAGACTTATTTCATAAACTAGCTAGTTTGGTGTAAGTTCAGTTGTCCTAATTTTTAATGACTTAATTTGGAATTACCCTGGTTTGAAAAGGCATTGGAAAAAGCCTCAACTTCACAGCTTATTCCCAGCAGCCAGACCACATGAGTATTGGGGGTCACTCGGATCCATCACTCACCTCACAGCACATCACCAACTCGTGCAAGGTCGGCCAAAAGATCAACATCCTCAAGAAGCTGGCCGGGTCTGACTGGGGCTGCACCAAGGAGGTCCTCCTCTCCGCCTGTAAGGCAATAGGTTGTTCAGTGATGAACTATGCATCGCCCATCTGGACACCATCACTGAGTGACAGACGCTGGGGAGACCTCTAGGTGAAGCAAAACACAGCCCTGAGAACGGTGACTGGATGCCATGTCATGACGTCTGTGCCTCACTTATATCACAAGACCAGACTTTGACAGTGAGGGAGCACGAGCTGCTCAGTATACAGTTCCTCCTAGGAGCCTTCAAAGAGGGACATCCTGACCATCGGGCTACTGAGTAGCTGCCGCCGAGGTCAAGGCAGGTCAGCCCCACACTGCTGGCGAAGTTCGGCGACAGGCTCCTGGACCACATTGGCCAGGATACTCTAAAGGACCTGAACAAGCCGTCATACAGGGCTGGCCTCGCCCATATCTATCGATGCCTGGCGGCGAAGGCAGCCTCCTCCTACACCCCACCAATCTGGCAAATTGCTTGGGATGAACCCAAAATGAATAAGGACGAGAAGAAACTGCCAAGGAAAACAAGGTGCTCACTCGCCCAACTAAGATCAGGGTACAATATCACACCGAGCAGCTACAAGAACAGGCTGGATCCCTTGGCGCGTGGCCCACCTCTTTGAGTACCCAAGCAAGCCCACGAGCCTGGTCTCAAAGTGCCTGTGGTACTCCCCCTGTGCAGGCGGCTGGGTTTCTGGGGCTGGAGGTGGGCGAGGAGGACAGTAACTGGGTGGACCTCATGTAGCAGTGGCTGCAACAACATCTTATAATACCATGGAGTAGTGTGAAGTCAATAGATTAAGAGTGCTTAGAGCCTTGGAACATGCCATGTAGAGAGGTGATCCCTTTATAGGTACTTGGCTCTCCATCTAACATGACACAACATGGTAGCATGACGTCAGCTATAATAGCAGTGTGTCCAATCAAATGACTGACAAGCGCTTCTAACCATAAGCTGAACAATCTAAAAAAATCTACTAATTCTATGTAAGTTTTGCATGTCACTGGTGTTGTAAGTCAGAATAACAACATTAGAATAGCTCTTCATAAATAGCATTCAATCAAAGAATAACATCAACCAAGGAAAAACACGTGGTATATATGAGGGTGCACACCCATAACACGCAATGGCCGGGAGCTGGCCAGTTCATACAATGACATCACATTCAAAACTTAATAATTCCCAATCACAGATACTACATAACTCCCTTACTAAACTCATGAAATGAACCAACAAATTGTCATACTGTTCCGTATCAGATGTGACGCTGATGCATAGCCCGATCCCTTAATGGATACTTGTGGCCCGCAATTTCAGAGGCTAGGGTAGACTCGTCTGCAGAATCAGTTGGTCCTTCTGCCTGTTGAACTGCTTCAGGTCTGTCCCCAGCATCCACAGCCTCATTTCTTACTGGAATGGTTGTGAAGTCTGACTCGGTATGTGCAGATTCAGTGTGAGACGATGGAGTAGGACTGTTTGTAGAAGTACTGGTTGTGGGTATGTCTGCACACTCCTTCAATTGGTCTGTGTGACACTTCCAGGGGTGGTCATCAAACACATCTACCAAGTAAGTCACTGGTCCCAGTTTCTGGATGATTTCACCAGGCAGCCAGGTTGGTCCGGGACGCCTGTTCTTCACCATGACCTTCTAACTAACCTGCAGATTCCGATATACTGCCCGGTATTCATGCTGAGCTTTTTACTGTGCCTGTCTTTACATTACCTGATCACCAACTTCACGTTTGATCAGGTCTAATTTCATACGCAATTTCCTTCCAAGAAAGAGTTCACATGGAGTCATATTGGTTGTGGAGTGACGAGTCGACCGATAGGAGAGTAGGAAATTCTGCAGACGATGACTTAGCGTAAGACCATCATATTTACTGGCCTCGATGCACTGTTTGAACGTGCGTACAAAACGTTCTGCCTCCCCATTTGACGCTGGGTGATATGGTGCACTTCTAGTGTGCTTAATTCCATTAATTCTCAAAAATGCTGCAAACTCTTCAGACACAAACTGTGGTCCATTATCAGTCACCATCTGTGGTAAACCATAAGCCGCAAATAGCTGACATAACACTTCAATTGTCCTGACCGCTGTTGTGCTAGTCATCTCGAAAACTTCACCCCACAAGGAAAAATGATGTTCTCATGAATGGACCGGCATATTCCAAATGCACATGCTGCCAGGGCTTGCTGGGCCATGACCACGGCTGTAAAGGTGATTTAGGCGGTGCTTGCTTTACCTCGTGCAGAATTTCAGTCTTGCCTCTCCATTGATCTTGAGTGTCCCTTCAAAGGAGTGTATAGAGCCGATTTCCTCCTTAAATACTTCACTATAGTTGCACAAAGCTGATCAACGCTCAAAAGTGGATTATGTTCAACAGCTATAGTGCTAATTGTTTTCCAATCCAGCTGTAGTTGTTTCAGCCGAGCCCGACCCAAAAGCATGGGCCCTCTTCCTTCAACAACTCTCAGCATCAAGGATTTCAACTGTTTCCCATATTGGATTTGTACTCTCATCTCCTCCAGCACCTTCAGGTTCTCTCCTGTATAGGTCTGGAGTAACAACCAAGACTTCTGCAGGGATAACTCTGGAAAATACTTCTGTTTGATTATTCCTGGGATGGTGGAAAGTGCAGCTCCAGTGTCCACTTCCATCTGAAATGGTTTATCCTCAATCTGAACATCCACCATAATGGGGTCATTTCCCCATCTAGTCAAACAATAGATAAGCTTTGCATACTCATCAGTAGGAGCATCCTCTGTAGAATTATTAAAATCAACCGAGTCAGTATTTTTACGCTGGCCTCGAAAATTCTTAGGATTGGAAGTGGTCTTGGTAGCACTGAGGACGACTACAGCCTGGCACACTGGGGCAATATACCCCATTTTCCCACATTTGTGACAAGTGGCTTTCAAAAATTTGTGCTTGGTAGCACTATGATTAGCTCTGCCACACCTGTAACAGCAGTTAGCTGGAGAGATTGATGTTCAAGTGGAGCACTTTGCTTGAGAGACCTTGCATTCTTCTCAGCAGCCTCCATGCCCTGGGCAATTTCCATGGCTTTATTCAAGGTCAGGTCCACTTCTGACAACAGCCTTCTCTGTATGCTCTCACTCCTGAGGCCACAAACCAACCTATCCCTGAGAGCTTCCTCCAAATATGCTTGAAAGTTGCAATGAACCGCCAGGTGTCTTATTCAGCAAGGAATTCAGCAATAGATTCCTGGAGAGACTGAGTTTTTGGTGAAAATGGAATTGCTCAGCGATAACCACTGGCTTAGGCTCATAGTGTCTATTTAGCTTATCTGCCAGCCGGTCATAGGGGACTTCCTGGGGAAGTTCCGGAGCTAGAAGGTCTCGCAAAAGTGTGTACATACTCCCACAAATAATGCTAAGAAACAGTGGGACCCTATCTTCAGCTGCAACCTTATTAGCTTGTAAAAGAAGCACCATCCATTCAGGTTACGTGGAAATTTGGTCGCTGTCGGGGTTGAATTCCCTAAGGACACTGTAGAACGTTGCAGAAGATCCCATCCTCGATGCCAATGTTGTAACTCAGAATAACAACTTTAGAATAGCTTTTCATAAATAGCATTCAATCAAAGAATAGCATCAACCAAGGAAAAACACATGGTATGTATGAGGGCGCATGCCCATAACACACAATGGCCAGAAGCTGTCCAGTTCATACAATTACATCACATTCAAAACTTAATAATTCCCAATCACAGATACTACAACTGGAGAGTCTTATGTAGTTAGGCACAGTCTCTGCTCTTCAGGCAGTCTCTGCTCTCCTGGCAGTCTCTGCTCTCGTGGCAGTCTTTGCTTCAGTGTCTGCCACAACTCTCTGCATGTGTTTCAATGTCTGCCACAACTCTCTGCACATGTTTCAATGTCTGCCACAACTCTCTGCACTTGTTTCAATGTCTGCCACAACTCTCTGCACGTGTTTCAATGTCTGCCCCAACTCTCTGCACGTGTTTCAATGTCTGCCACAACTCTCTGCACATGTTTCAATGTCTGCCACAACTCTCTGCACGTGTTTCAATGTCTGCCACAACTCTCTGCTTGTGTTTCAATGTCTGCCACAACTCTCTGCTTGTGTTTCAATGTCTGCCACAACTCTGCATGCGTTTCAATGTCTGCCACAACTCTCTGCTTGTGTTTCAATGTCTGCCACAACTCTGCATGTGTTTCAATGTCTGCCATAACTCTCTGCATGTGTTTCAATGTCTGCCACAACTCTCTGCACGTGTTTCAATGTCTGCAGATCTACTGGTTCAAGTTCATCTTCCGTCTGCTCTGGAAGATCTTGATTCTGGGGGAGGAGTTAGAGGATAACCGGGAGTATGAGGACTCTGACAAGAAGATGGATTAAGTCGAGTGAATCCTCTGAACAAACTTATGTTTATTATGTTTGAAAAATGTTTTTATTTTTGAAAAATTTAATTTTTGAGTTATAAATTGAACACCAACCACTGTGTGTGTGGGAGAGAGATAGAGAGTGAGTTGTGAGGGTGTGGTGTGAGTGTGAGCGGAGAAGAAAGGGCTCACAAAATGAATCTCAAATAAAAAGTGAACACTCCATATAAATGTGTGTGTATACACACAGTATATGTCTGTATGTACTATCGTGCTTACCAGTTGTTGCCCAGGCTATAATGGCATGCCCACAAAATAGGTGTGTCCTAGTGTGACCCAGTCTATTCTGTACCAGAACCAAATTGTGTTTGCATACTTCTAAAATAGGTCCATGAATTTGACCATCCATGTGTGGAAAAGCTCAACTTTGAGAGTTTAGGTAGAAGTTTAATTTATCTCTTTCAGAATATGCATCAGATGACAAGTGAATGATCTAGAAATATGACACTAATCAACAAACAAATAACATTACAATGTTCAACTAAGGCTAACTAATAACAGCATTAATGTTCTATTCAGACAGCTAACAACAATATAAATCATACTTCAAATAAGTAAAATAGCACATTTACATTATAACACATTAACATTAATATATTACTGTTCTATTCAGGAAAACCAATAGCAATATCAATCATACACTAAAGTATTCCAATTAACATTTGCATTATTAATTTAGTTCAATGCACTGTCACACATGTGTACCATAAATAGATCGAAACATTTTTTTACCTGATCTGCTCACAGTAAGAGATGGTCACTATTTGGGGGGGGGGCTCAAATTCATCCACTGTGTAGAAGTATCTTCTCTTCTTTTTTTGTTGCATTTATATCATAATACTAGCAGCATATATCCAGTGTTGCCTGGCCAATATCAATAGAAATATTATAGAAACCACTCAATTTTCGACTTGGTTGTTTCTTCAATTAGCTTTTGGTATTTAAAAAAAAACAAAAAAACTTCCCGTGGGTGTGGCTACCACCTAACTGCACTCATTGACACAGCCACAAGTGTTAAGGCCACATGCCAAATTTCAGCCTGATAGATCCTTTAATTAGCTTTTGATAGTTAAAATAACTTCTAGTGGGTGTGGCTATGACCGAACCACACCCATTAGCACATCCATGTGTGGTTAATAATGCTCACCCGATTACTTGGAAACCACATGCCAAGTTCTGGCCTGATTGTTCCTTTAATTAGCTTTTGGTAGCCAAAACAAGTTCCTGTGGGTGTGGCTATGACACACATGTGGTGAAATAATGCTCGCCTCATTACTTGAAGACTACATGCCAAATTTCAGCCTGGTTGGCCCTTTAATTAGCTTTTGGAGGCCAAAATAACATTGCATGGGTGTGGCTATTAAAAAACCACACCCACATATCTAATGATGTTTACTTGTAGTCCATATGCTAAATTTCAGCAAGATTTGTAGATAAATTAGTTTATGCAGCTAAAATAGCTTCCTATGGGTATGGTCATGACCAAACCACATCCATACATGCTTATAATGCTCACCCGGTTCCTTGGAAACCATATGCCAAATTTCAGCCTGGTTGGTCCTTTGATTAGCTTTTGATAGTAAAACAACTTACCCTGTTTGCGGCTAAGGCCAAACCACTCCCAATGTGGTTAATAATGCTTACCTAGGTATTTAGAAATACACAAAAATTGGGCCCGATAGGTCCTTTAATTAGCTTTTGACAGCCAAAACAACTTTCCATGGGTGTGGCTATGACTAAACCACACCCATTACTGCCTGCACAAGAGATCAATAACACTTACTAAGTTACTTGGAGTCCATATGTCAAGTTTCTGCCTGTTTGGTCCATAAATTAGTTTTTGGCAGCCAAAACTATTTCCTATGGGTGTGGCCATGACCAAACCACACCCATTTCCACACCAACTCATACTTAATAACACTATCCTGATTCCTTGTAGACCACATGTCAAATTTTGGCCTGGTTCCTTTAATTAGCTTTTGATAGCAAAACAATTCCCTGTGGGTGTGGATATGACAAATACCGCACCCATTATCACACCCACGTGTGATATTAACACTCACCCAGTTACTTGGAGACCACATGCCAAATTTTGGGCTTTTTTTGGTCCAAGGGTTTGGCCGCGATAGCTAGACACATACACATACAAACGTACTTCGAACCAAAAGATATCTTCATATGCCCAAAGGAAGGTTTGGCAGGTGGGACTCAGCCCACGTCACTTCCAATGGCACAAAGTGTGTATACCAAATTTTTGGGTCTCTAGGTCCAAAACATCCTAAGTTTCATTTTTGGCATTTTTAGCTTTGCACATCCACAGGAAGGTACGAATAGGAATCTCACTAATTTTCTATTTGTCTCTCTGTCTTTATTATTGTATGTAGTTAGGTAGGTAGGTAGGTATGTATGCATATATTTTGGTGTGTGTGTGTGTGTGTGTGTGTGTGTGTGTGTGTGTGTGTGTGTGTGTGTGTGTGTGTGTGTGTGTGTGTGTGTGTGTGTGTGTGTGTGTGTGTGTGTGTGTGTGTGTGTGTGTGTGTGTGTGTGTGTGTGTGTGTGTGTGTGTGTGTGTGTGTGTGTGTGTGTGTGTGTGTGTGTGTGTGTGTGTGGCCATTACAGCCAAACCCTTAGACCAAAAAGTCTGAAATTTGGCATGTGGTCTCCAAGTAACTGGGTGATCATTAATAACTGCATGTGGGTGTGGTAGTGGGTGTGGTTTTTTCATAGCCACACACACCCCAAAAGTTGTTTTGCTACAAAAGCCAATTAAAGGACAAATCAGGCTGAAGTTTGATATGTGTCTCCAAGTACCCGGGTAAGCATTATTAACCACATTAGGTGTGATTTGGCTGAAACTGCACACACAGGAAGTTGTTTTGCGGTGATATGCATTTCCTGTTGTGATAAAACTGTTATTGATATATATATGTATATTGTTCATGTCACCATTGATTTTGGTCACTTCCACGTGTATGCTTTTGCCTATTGATTGATTTAAGAATATACCTTTTGAGTATCTATTGAACTAGTCTTACTCAGTAAGTACTGATTGTTACATGGTGTCAGATGTGGGATCCTATGGCAGGCATCAGATTGCAAGCACCAGGACAGTTTGATTTTTCCAAACCTGACGAGTGGCCCAAACGGAGGAAACACTTCCAACAGTATAGAAGCACCTCTGGACTTGACGCAGAGGGAGAGCCTCGACAAGTTGATACTCTACTCTACTGTATGGGCGAGGAGGCAGAAAGTGTTCTAGTCTCTAAATGTCACTGCTGACCAGCGAAGTAAATACAGCGATGTCATGGGAAAATTTGACTCCTACTTTGATTTTAGGAGGAACACAATATTTGAAAGAGCAAAATTTAATTGAAGAGCAAAAAAGGAAGCTGAATCTGTAGAGCAATATATAACTGAGCTACATGACCTTGTTGAATTTTGTGCCTATGGTGTTTTGAAAGATGAAATGCTAAGGGATAGATTAGTTGTAGGCATTAGGGATTTAAGCTTGTCAGACAAACTCCAAACTGATCCCATACAGTGTACAAGATGTGGGCATGATAATCACTTGGCAGGTGATAAATGTCCAGCCACTGGTGCAATTTGTCACAAATGTGGCAAAAACGGGAATTTTAGTGTCTACTGTTTTGCAAAGCCTCTGCATGCAGTGTCCACTGGCAATACAGAAGAGAAAGCTTCCAGCTTTTTGGGAACTATGACTGAGGATAACAAGAATTCCTGGTACATTGATATCCAGATGAGGCAGATGTTAATTACCTTCAAAATTGATACAGGTGCTAAAGTAACAGCAATAAGTGGGAAAGCCCATCAGCTAATAGGGAAACCTAAATTGGTTAATCCTAGCAAGGTCCGTTATGGTCCTGTCAACCAGACATTAAATGTCATGGGTCAGTTTTCAGGATGCCTGAAATATGGAAAACATTCTTCACAAGAGACTGTATATGTGGAAAAGGGGTTAAAAACTAACTTACTTGGTCTGAGTGCAATTACTGCAGTGTAGTTGATCCAGAGGGTATATGCCACATATAATCAGAAACCTGATGCTGTGAAATAATTTCCAAAAGTTTTTGAAGGCTTAGGGAATTTACGGAAAGCCTACCAAATCAAGTTAAAGGAGAATGCAACTCCATACTCATTTTTTGTTCCTCGAAATGTCCCAATACCCCATAGACCAAAAGTCAAAGAGGAACTTTTTCGCATGGAAAAGAGGGGTGTGATCTCAAAAATAATAACACCAACACCATGGTGTGCTGGTATGGTGGTTTTTCCTAAAAGGTCAGGAGCAGTGAGGATATGTGTTGACCTAAAGCCCCTCAATGAGAGTGTATTGCGAGAACCTCACCCAATACCAAAGGTTGATGATACATTAGCTCTATTATATGGAGCCACACTGTTCAATAAATTTGATGCCAATAGTGGTTTCTGGCAGATTCCTCTGTCAGAGACTTCTTGTCCCCTTACCACATTCATAACTCCATTTGGAAGGTTCCACTTCAATAAACTTCCCTTTTGAATCTCCTGTGCTCCAGAGCTGTTCCAGAGAAGAATGAATACCATTCTGGAAGGACTGGAGGGGATGGTGTGTCTCATGGACGATATGTTGATTTTCGGTCCTAACAAAGATGAACATGATACCAGGTTGATGGCAGTTCTACAGCAATTGGAAAAAGCAGGCATGACTCTGAATTTCCATAAATGTCAATTTCTCCAAGAAAGCATCAAGTTTCTTGGTTATGTTATTGACAAGAATGGCATTCATGCCGATCCAGAGAAGACAGCAGCTATCTCCAACATGAAACCACCACAGTCAGTTTCATATTTACGAAGATTCATGGATCTTGTTAACCAGCTAGGGAAATTCTCCTCTCAAATAGCTGAGATAAGTCAGCCTGTAAGAGAGCTGCTGCGTAGCAATCGAGCTTGAATTTGTGGTCCAGATCAAGAAAAATCATTCTCCGAGATTAAACAGGAGCTAACCAAACCAGCAGTATTGGCATGTACAACCCACAAGCTGAGACAAAGGTGTCTGCAGATGCCTCATCCTTTGGACCGGGGGCAGTACTGTTGCAACTAAATGATCAGTCATGGAAGCCTGTCGAAGCCTGTCGCTTATGCTTCAAGATCGCTCATGGACACAGAAAGATGATATATGCAGATAGAGAAGGAAGCTCTAGCCAAAACCTGGGCTTGTGAGAAGTTCAGTACCTACATTCTTGGATGACCATTCCTTGTGGAATCTGATCATAAGTCACTGGTTCCATTGCTCAATACGAAGCATTTAGATGATCTACCACCACAGGTGCTGAGATTTCGGTTGAGGTTGGCAAAGTATGATTATGTTGCTCATCATGTTCCAGGAAAATTCCTGTATGCAGCTGATGCATTATCACGTGCTCCAAGCAGGGAGGAAGGAGATCAAGAACTTCAAGAAGAAGTGGAGGCTTATGTTGACCATGTCACTGTGCCTTCTATACCAGCAACACCTCAGAGGTTGCAGGTTTATAAGTTGGCTCAAACTGAAGATTCTGAATGCTCGAGGATTAGAGAGTACTGTAAAACTCAATGGCCAAGGCAACACTCCATGGAGAGTTCATTGAAGCCCTACTGGAAGGTGAGAGGATCACTCACACTCTGTGATGATCTACTACTCTACAATAGTTGCATTGTAGTTCCATCTTCTGTCAGAAGAGAAACATTGCTAAAAATCCATGAGGGCCATCAGGGTGTAGATCGAGACTTAGGACATCTGTATGGTGGCCAGGAGCTGCAAGTCAAGTTTATAGTTTTTCGAAAAATGTCGATAATGTGCAGAGGAAACTCGTCAGTGGAGAGAACCTCTCTTACCAACACCACTGCCAGACTACCCATGGCAAAAGGTAGCAACAGATTTGTTTGAGCTCAAAGAAGATCACTATCTACTAGCAGTAGGCTACTTTTCTTGATATCCAGAAGTTTACAAGCTCTCATCAACAACGTCGAATACTATTATTGCAGTGCTAGTCTATATTTGCCCGTCATGGGATTCCGGAGATTTTTTGGAGCGATAGTGGTCCACAGTATGTTTCCAAAGAATTTTTCGAGTTCACAAGTCATACCAGTTCAACCATCTTACCAGCAGTCCAAGGTTTCCACAAAGTAATGGACAAGTGGAAAGGATGGTACAGACAATCAAAAGATTGCTGAAACATTCAGTAGACCTTCATCTAGCAGTACTGTCATACAGGGCAACACACCAATGCCGTGGTGTGGATTGAGCCCATCAGAATTGTGTATGAGGAGGATAAGGATCACTATTCCTCTGGTGACGAAGCAACTAATTCCAAGCTTGTCATATCTCTCTGAGTTCAAGAAAGATAACTGGAAGTTCAAAGAGAAACAGAAAGAAGACTTTGACTGTCAACACGGAACCAAAGAGCAATCAGAAATCCCAGATGGATCAGAAGTTGTGGTTATTACAGACCAGCAGAATGTACCAGGCAGAGTTCTACAACCAGCATGTACTCCAAGGTCATACATTGTAGAAACACTATCTGGTGACATACGAAGGAATCATAGTCAGGTGAAAATTGTTCCTGAACCTTTTGCCACACCGGAGGCAATACAAGACTCAAGTGAAGTCACAGACTCTTGTCCCACTTCCATATAAGTGGAATCCAAGAGAATAACTACCCGGTCTATGACTGGAACAAAAGCTAGTCCCCCAGACTATCTTAGAGGGGAGATGTGGTGATAGTCATTTCCTGTTGTGGTAAAACTGTTATTGCTATATGCTGTTCATGTCACCATTGATTCTGGTCACTTCCACGTGTATGCTTTTGCCTATTGAATGATTTAAGTATATACCATTTGAGTATCTATTGAACTAGTCTTACTCGGTAAGTGCTGATCGCTACAGTTTTGCTATCAAAGGACAGACCAGGCTGAAATTTGGCATATGGTTTCGAAGGAATTGGGTGAGCGTTATTAAGTAAGTGTGGGTGTGGCAACAGGTGTGATTTTATCATAGCCACACCCACAGGAAGTTGTTTTGGTTGCCAAAAACTCATTTACATATAAATCATGCTGAAATTTAAAATGGACTCCAAGTAACTGGGTGAGTGTTATAAATCATATTGGGTGTGGTTTGACTATAGCCATACCTATAGGATGTTATTTTGCTATAAAAAGCTAATCAAAGCTCCAGCTTGGCTTAAATTTGGCATGTAGTCTCCAAGGAACTGGGTGAGCATTAAGTAAGTGTTGGTGTGGCAATAGGTGTAGGTTTATCATAGACACACCCACAGGAAGTTGTTTTGGTTGCCAAAAGCTAATTTACGTATAAATCAGGCTGAAATTTGATGTGTGGTCTCCAAGTAACTGGGTAAGCATTATTGACCACATTGGGTGTTGTTTGGCAATAGGTTTGATTGGAGTTAACCTGAGGTGGTAATCAGGGAGTTTGATGAAGATCGGATTAAAACCGTGCCTGTGGGGCTATTTTTTTTCCCCCAAAATTTCCGTGTTGGGGTCACTAATCTATACCTGAGTAAACCACCCTCTTACTAAAAACCACAATTATGTAAACACATAGGTCAGCAAAACTGTGCCAAAGCCGTTTGCTGTTATTTTTCTTTTTCTTCTTTTGGAGCCCTGTAGGCCCAAGCATCTGGATAGCAACATGTGATCTGGAATTATATCAAGAGGTCTTTGTTGTCTCTGAACAGGTGCTAATACTAAAATATCCTTCAGGAGGTGGGGGAGGAATACTACAAACCACAATTATGTAAACACTCTAAGTGAGGTCAATAAAACCATGAACAAATCACTTTCTATTTCTTTCCATTTTCTTCTTCTTGAGCCAGTTGGCCCAAGCATTTGGTATGTGACAGGGAACAAACAAACCAACAAAAAATCTCAAATTTGATTTAAGATTTTTTTTTGTTGGTTTATAATAGATATTTTTGTAGTTTCCATTCTGCGGATTGGTACTTTTCTAGTTGAGATGAACAGTGGTTATGTTAGGGTTCAATATTTGAGTTCAAAATTCACTGGATCATATGTAGGCTCCTCCTCTGCAGCTACCTTCTCTCTAGTTTTGTACTTTCTCCTCTTCTTTTGTACTTCACTGGACTTCCTTTGGTACTATACAACCTTAGTTGGTCCTCATGTTAAGAAGTCTGTACCCTGACAGCATTCTCTCCCCCAGCAATGCATTCACTCGAAGCCAATGAAGGTAAGTCTGAGGAGACAGAAGAAGTGATAGAGGGAGACAGATACGAGGAAGGTGATGAAATAACAAATTTCCTTTGGGTGGCTGTGAGAATAGTTGTTGTAGTGGAAGATGGTCTAGAGGCAGAGGCTGTCTGAACTGGTGTGATAACAGATAGCACCACCCCAGAAGACGGTCCATGGGTTGTCACACATGTTGATGGTGCAGGAGCAGGTTCAGTGGCTGATATCTAGGAGGAAAGCCTGTTAAAGGTATAAGCAAGCTACAGAGAAACTATCCATCTATAACGGGTCCAGCTAGCCAGCTACAGGGACACTGTAGCTGCCCTAGCTCATTTAATAGCAACATAAATATTCTAGTAAAAGGATTGGAAATGGCAAAGATTAGTGAAACATTCATGTTTCACTAAACCAAATATTATCAGAATAGTACCCATATACTTAGGGGCAGCTACAGGTGGGGGCTAGAGGGGCTAGAGCCCCCCCCCCCCCCCCCCCCCCCCACTTTTTGGTAGATGGGGGCAGAGCCCCCCAATTTTTTGAACAATGATGTTAGCTTTTTAATGAAGTTGCTGTAACTCAAGCCTCTCTCTCTTCTTTTTCACTTTTCTGCCTCTTCTCTCTCCTCCCTTGCTCATTGGAATGTGTAAATACATTTAAAACACCACCACCACAAGTGATCAATATTCCTCAATAAATAATCTTGCATTCTGCCAGCTGGCTCTGAAGTCCAAACCAGCTGGAAGTTTATTTTGACAAAATGGCAAAGAGAATGAGACAGGCAAGCTTGCTTGATGCTTGGTCATCAGGAAAGAGACAGAGTGCTGGAGTTCAACCAGAGATAATCCCTGAAGATCAAGGACAGCCTGAAATTGATCCTGTAGCTGAGGAGGTCAATAAAGATCGAGAGGACATTCAACCTGAGAATGGAGATCCCACTTTCAGAGAAGATGAAATTCCATGTTGTACATCAAACCAGGCAATTAGTAGCTCGAGTAGTTTTAATGAATGCCATTCCATATGCTGTACAGACCAACATCAACCATTTCAGCCTAAAAATAAGGAAATACTTCTAGGTTTCTCAAACCATGGTCGAAATTTTATGGCTAGTTGGTATAACTCTTATCCTTGGTAGACCTTATGTACATCTAAAAAGAAAGCATTCTGCTTTCATTGTAAAGCTGTAGAAGGCCAAAGTATGCTCTTTAGCAAGATGGGAGAAGCTACTTTTACTACATCAGGCTATAATAATTGGAAGAAAGCTCTTGAAAAATTTAACCATCGTGAGAATTGTAACACCCACCAGGAAGCTGTAATGAAATGGACTATGATTAAGAACACACCACCTATAAATGAGCAGTTAAGTACTCCACACAAAAGGCTACAACAAAGTAGATGAAATGCTTTTATTAAGCAATTGAGTGCTCTGAGATATCTTCTTTGTCAAGGAATGGTTATACGAGGCCACACTGAAACAGAAGGGAATCTTTACCAGCTACTGATGATTTGGGCTAGTGATGATGCTGATTTGAAATGTTGGTTGCAAGAGAATAAGTATATGTCACATGATCCTGTAAATGAACAAATCAAAATCATGAGCTTGAGTATTCTCCGCACCCTGCTCGAAAAAATAAAGGCATGTTCCCCAACTTGGTATGCAATTATTGGTGATGAAGCAACGGATGCTGCTAACAGGGAACAGCTTAATTTATCTCTTTGGTGGGTAAATGATAATTATGAAGTGAGTGAAGATGCAGTTGGATTATTCTCACTTCCTAACACAACTGCAGATACCATCTTCACAGTTATTGAAGATATTCTAAGCCTGTGCAGTCTTCCACTTTCACTTTGTAGAGGGCATGCCTTTGATGGAGCAGCAAATATGCAGGGGAAAAGGAAAGGTGTGTCTACTAGGATATGGAAAGAAAACCCAGCAGCCATTGTAGTCCACTGTTATGCCCAATGTCTTAATCTATACTTGCACGATGCTGGAAGAAAGCTTGATTTCCTGCATGATGCCCTTGACATAGTGAAAGAAGTTGCCAAACTCATCAAATTTTCCCCCAAAAGATTCCATCTATTTCTTGAGAAGTTGGAACAACCAGATTGCACTGGTGTTGCTGTCAAAGCCCTTTGCACTACACGCTGGACAGCTAGAACTGAAGCAATTGCAGCAGTTCTGAAGGACTATCTTACCCTTTTGGAATTAATGGAAGAAATTTATTGCACCACTCATGATGAATACAGTCTAAAGGCACATGGGATTTTTTCTGAACTAGAAAAATTTGATACATTATTTGGTCTCAGTCTTGGACATCTTCTCTTTGGTGCTTCGGAATCACTCTCTAAGAGTTTACAAGCTAAAGATACCTCACTACAAGAAGGCTTGTCAGCAGTTAATCTTTGTAAAGCTTTTTATGACAGACAAAGAAAAGAGGAATCATTCAATTGCCTCTATGATAAGGTTTTAAAAACTGGTCAGGATCTAAAAATTGATCCACTACGTCTACCATATTATAGAAGAGCACCTGTAATAAATGAAGATGGAAGTTTCCCTCACTGGTATTCTACACCAAGGGAATATTTTCGTCATCAGTATTACAAGGCATGTGATTTGCTTCATCAGGATTTGGAGAACAGATTTAGTCAAACTGGTCTGCTACTACCATTACTTGCCTTAGAATCTCTCCTGTTAAATGCTAGCAATGGGCTGTCTTTTCAAGAGTAATTGGATGAAATGAAAAGTTCTTGCTATCAGAATGACTTCAATTTTGATCATCTACAGAAGCATTTATCACTTCTTGCTGATGTTATCAAGCAAGAAACACCAATGGTGAAGAAAATTACAAGTGTACGTACAATATGTGAAGCTATGAACAGTGAACCAATTTGCAACATTCTGCTCTCATGTGTTCACAAATTGCATAGACTGTACTTAACAGCTCCTATTTCCTCAGCAACTTCTGAAAGAGCCTTTTCAGCATTAAAACATGTTCTTATATACTCGAGGTCATCCATAACAGAGCAAAGGCTTAATAATTGTCTACTAATTTATATACACAAGCAGTTAACAGATAACTGTGATCTTATAGAAGTTGCCAAACAATTTTGTGCTGTGTCAGATGAACGCAGGAAGCATTTTGGTGCGTTTAAATAGCTATATTGTTGTTCATCACACTTGATTTATCAAATTCTCATGATTTTGAATTTCCCCACTAATACTCTTGGTAGTGCTTACATCCTACCCCCCCCCCCCCACCTGAAAATTAAATATGTAGGGAGTAAATCTTACCACACCCTTTGTATTAGGTAAACTGAGCCCCCTCCCCCCCCCCCATATTTTGATGCTTGAGCCATCCCTGTACTTAGAAGTGTAGTGACTTGAGTTGCTAAGTCGGTAGTCCAGTCAGTAAATACCTTAGCGTAGCACTGTTGGTGAGTGAGTTTCTGGCAGGTATTTAGGGATTAAAACTATTACTGAGCAGCAAGTTGGCTCTGAAAAGAAAAACCCTACAAAAATGACAAATTATTTCGACCCCTTTAAGGTGTGGCTACAAAAAAAGGGAAAAAAAGAATTTCATTTCTTTCTTCCTAAACAATGCATTGAATTGATACAATAGTAGCCACAATGAATGGAACATAGTATCCAAATCTTACTTCACCAACGAAAAAAAACACAAAAAAAAAAAAAAAAAAAAAAAAAAAAAAAAAAAAAAAAAAAAAAAAAACTACACTAAGATTAGGAGTACAAACTACTCGGGATACAAAGGACAGAAATGTGCTTCAAGAATTTTACTTAATTTTTCACAGGTAAAAAAAAAAGATGTTACTAATTGAAGAAGATCCCATACTACCCCCTGCCTTACTACAGACTAGAATAGTCTTGGTCCCACCCCTTTATTCATAGCACTGGATGCATTGCATCACCAGCATGCAAATAAAGTGGTCTGGTGACTTGCGTGTGCATTCCGTGTCCCTGCCCCGGAATATTGATGTAGCTAATTATGGACCAATTTAATTTTATAATGAGATTTTAAAACAACCACACCTTCCGCCAAGTTTGTAAAAATTTCGAAGTGACTGACCATTTTGATGCCATCCCTAATACCTGGTAATATATATATTTTACGTGCAAAACATAAGACTTGATGAATATGTAGTTCTGGTTAACCAAAGTAGTGGATGTGGCTTTTATGCTTTCCTTCACTGATGCTGGTGATGCAATACATCCAGTGCTGTGAATAAAGGGGTCCAAGAAAGGGGTCTAAGAAAGGGTTAAAGTTGGGAGTTAAGGTTCTTATCCATTTTAGCTGAGAACATGGATAAAAGCAGGATGTGACTTCATTCTTAATAAGTCTTTATTGGCCTTTTCAATCCCTGTACTACATATATTAGGTAGCAAAAAATGTCTTTAGTTAGTTGTTGTCAGTCTACCTCCAAGAACTGGAGTAGCTGTATAATAATAATTTAGTAAAGACAAAATTATTATTATACAGCTACTCCAGTTCTTGGAGGTAGACTGAAAACAACTAACTCATCCTGGAACACACTTTATATCGTGCCACTGTACTTTACGTTGTTTAAAAAATAAAAAAAATTATTATAATTATTATTATAAACTTACCACTGGTGGGGAGACATTCGGTTGACCCAATTTTAGCTCTTTTATGCGCCATAAATCCCTAGCAAGACTTCGGTTCCTTAGGCGGGCCCTCAGCTTCTTCAGCTTTCTCCAGGGCAAAAAAAAAAAAAAAAAAAAAAAAAAAAAAAAAAAAAAAAAAAAAAAAAAAAAAAAAAAAAAGCTAGACTAAAAAGTAGACAGCAAGGAGAAACCATCCACAGCAACAACAACAAAAAATCAAAATCAGACCATGCGCACTGACTGCATCCTGCACGCACGCTCAGTTTGTTGGGTGAGGTACAGCTTCAATAAGCTACGGATTTCAAAATCTACATTTTGGCACCAAAATTGATGTTTCCACTTCGTAGAAAATTTCCTCGTCTTATTGACACACACACCTTTACCAAACTAAAACTAATAATTAACCCTATTTTTAACTTGGAGTTGCCAAGTTTGGGGGGGCTAAATTGCAGCCAAATTGATTTGACCTCAGTTTGAAATTTTGGATGCCAACTTTTTTCCTCTCTCTCAGACGCTAAAAAGGGGCCAAATTGATTTGGCTTCCAACTTCGTGGTTTTTGGAGCCAAAGTTTCCGAAGTAGCCAGATTCTAGTCTGGCTTCCCAGGAAGCCAGCACAGCCACACCCCCAAACGGAAAATGGCAGCGCTCTGGCAAAGCTTTCTTGAGGCCCCAGATTACTGCGAGTACTCTCCCTGGTTCCCTAATCCCGCCATATGCGTCAGGGACATAACCGGAAGTTTGGTTACCGAGGTGAACGCCAGGTTGCCCTGGAATGGGGTGGGGACATGGATAGAAGAGACATGGAACAGGATGTGTCAATGTCACGATGCAGATACTAACCTTATCCTGCAGCCTATCTCTATAGCAGTTGCTTTAACTCTGCTACGTTTCTTCCTTAACTGGATCATTATTAATGTGAGGGAATCTAGATGAATTGCTAATATGTGTTGATGGGGCACTTGTTCAATACTGGGGACCATGAAGAAAATAAGTTATTAATTATGACAAATTAGCAGAAATCAGCCCAATGGGCGGTTTTAAAGTTGACCACATACAGTAACAAACATGTTTAGTTTGCTTTATGTAACATGTAGGGATTATTGACACTAATCTCATTGATCAAACAAACACGATGCAATTAATAAACATGCCAAGTTTCTGCGATAGGTTGTGTGCAATGTTACCAAACCATACCCATTGAAGAAACCGCACCCATTGACCAAACTACACTCGTAGTCACCCAATATGAACCAAACTTTTGTGATGACGTGCATGGAGGTGCTCTAATCAATCCCCGAAAGTTTAGTAAGATTCATCCAGCAGTTTTGGAGGAGTTAGAGTCCGCACATTCAGACAAACAGACAAACTAATTGTGAATTCTAGTAAGATGATGCACACTCAATTATTAATTTTAAAAAAAAATTTATGTATGTGTTATTTTATATTGGAAAAAAAGAATATATACATGTGTGTGTGTATATATATATATATATATATATATATATTGGTGCATAGGTATGTTTGTATGCATGTGTGTCTAGGCATCGTGGTCAAACTCTCCAACCAAAAAGGCTGGAATTTGGCATGTGGTCTCCAAGTAATAGTGTGAGCATTATTAAGCACATGTGGGTGTGGTTTTATCATAGCCACACCCATAGGAAGTTATTTTGGCTGCCAAAAAACCAATCAGGTCAAAACTTGGAGTGTGGTCTTCCAAGTATTTGTGTAAGCATTATTAACCACATTGGGTATGGTTTGGCCATATACCCACATGAAGTTGTTTTGATATTATAAGCTAATCAAAGGACCAACCAGACTGAAATTTGGCATGTGGTTTCCAAGGAACCGGGTAAACGTTATTAGGCCATAGGAAATTATTTGGGCTACCAGAAACTTATTTATGGACCAATCGACTGAAATTAGACATATGACTCCAAGTAACTAGGCGAGTGTTAATTAACCACATGTGGGTTGATATTGGGTGTGGTTTTCTCATAGCCACACCCACACTAAGTTGTTTTGGTTGCTAAAATATATTGGGCATATGGACTACAAGTAATTGGGTGAGCATCGTTGAACATGAGGGTGTGGTTCTTCTTGCGTATAAGAATTTATTTTCTATTTGTTGATTTTGCCTGACGTATATGTCAGTTCTCCAGGGCTCACCACGAGGAGGTAGTCAACATGAGCTGGGTAGACTGGTGTGGGAAGATGTTGAATTGCAGGAAAGTTTTCCTGCCAGTCCAAGAGTATAACTACTCGGCCACCACACACACCCAGGGTGCCAAAAGCTAATTAAAGAACCAACCTGGCTGAAATTTGGTATGTGGTCTCCAATTAATTGGATGAGCATTTTTGACCATATGTGGTCGTGCAAATGCGTGTGGTTTGTTCATAGCCATACCCACTGAAGTTGTTTGGCTGTCAACAAGGCCGAAATTTGGCATATAGTTTCCAATTAACCACACATGAGTGTGGTTTTGGTAATAGCCACACCTACAAGTAGTCATTTTTAGCTACAAAGGCTAATTGAAGGACCAACCAGGCTGGAATTTGGCATGTGATCTCCAAGTAATTGGTTAGCATTGTTAACCACATGTGGTTGTGGTTGGTCATAGACATTACCATAAGAAGTTGTTTTGGCTGCCAAAAGCTAATTAAAGCACCTATCAGGCCAAAATTTGGCATGTGGTCTGCAAGTAATTGGGTAAGCGTTAGTAACCATATGTGGGTGTGATTTGGTGGTGGCCACATCCACAGGAAGTTTTTTTGGATGCCAAAAGCTAATTAAAGGACCAACCAGGCCAAAATTTGAGTGACTTCTAGAATGTTTCATGTTGACATTGGCTGGGTGTATGCTGCTAGTTTATTATATATTTTGATTCATAAGTATGTATGTGTGCATGTCTAGCCATCACGGCCAAACCCTGGACCAAAAAGGCCAAAATTTGGCATGTGGTAGCCTAGAGAGCATTAACAACCACATGGGTGTGGTTTGACAGAGTCACACCCACATGTAATTGTTTCGGCTACCAAAAGCCAATTAAAAACCAATTTGGCCGAAAATTGAAGTGTGATCTCCAAGTACATGGGCAAGCATTATTAACATATGGGTGTGGTTTGACCATAGCCACACCCACATGAAGTGTGCTTCCCAAAGCAAATTAAAGGACCAGCCAGGCTGAAATTTGGCATGTGGTTTATAAGGAACCAGGTGATCGTTAATAAGCATGTTGTGTGGTTTTGTCATGGCCACACCCATAGGAAGTTATTTTGGTTATCAAGAACTGATTTATGTACCAATCATGCTGAAATTTGACATATGGACTCCAAGTAATTGGTTTAGCATTATTAACCACATGTGCATGTGGTAATGGGTGTGGTTTATTTGTAGCCACACCCACAGAAGTTGTTCTGGCTTCCAAAAGCTAATCAAAAAACCAATCAGACTGAACTTTGGTGTGTGGTCTCCAAGTAGCTGGGTAAGCTTTATTAACCACATTGGGTGTGGTTTGACCATAGCCATACCCATAGGAAGTTGTTTTGTCATCAAAAGCTAATCAAAGGACCAACAAGGTTGAAATTTGTCATGCAGTTGCCAAGTACCCGGGTGACTGTTATTAAATGTGTGGGTGTTGTTAGGCCATGGTTACACCCATAGGAAGTTATTTTGGCTGCCAAAAACTAATTTATTCATCAACCATGCTTAAATTGGACATATAGACTCCAAGTAACTGGGTAAACATTATTAACCACATGTGGGTATGTCGATGGGTGTGGTTTGGTGATAGCTACACCCACAGGAAGTTATTTTGGCTACCAAAAGCTAATTAAAGAAATGACCAGGCCAAAATTTGCAGATGGTTTCCAAGTAAGCAGGCAAGTGTTAATGACCAGAGTGGCAATGGGTGTGGTTTTTCATAGCCACTCCTATAGTTGTTTTTTCTACCAAAAGCTAATTGAAGGACCAACCAGGCTGAAATTTGGCATGTGTTTTCCAAGCAACCAAGTGGGAGTTATTAAGCATGTGGGTGCAGCAATGGGTGTGATTTTTCATAGCCACACCCATAGGAAGTCATTTTGCCTATCAAAAGCTAATGAATGGACTAAACAGGCTAAAATTTGACATGTGGACTCCCAAGTAACCGGGTGAGCATTTTTAGCCACATGTAGGGTGGATAATGGGTGTGGGTTTTTTCATAGCCACTCCTACAGGAAGTTGTTTTGGCCGCCAAAAGCTAATTAAAGGACCAACCAGACTAAATTTTGATTGGCTTCTATAAATTTTCATGTTGACATTGGCCCAGCAAAGCCGGGTATATGCTGCTAGTATATATATATATATATATATATATATATATTATTAATACATTCTCTCAGACGAAAAAATATTTTCAGAAATGGGAAAAATGTCACAGAGACAATTAGACAGGGCAAAAAAGAGAAGAGTTTGCAAAGGCAGTAAATGATTTCTTTAAGGGGGTTGGTTTTAATCCCCAATTTTTTTTTTTTTAATCCCCAATTTGTTTTTGTTTTTTTGTTGTTTTTTTTAATATATTTTTTTAGTTTAGCTATTTTTTTACGCACGAAGAGTCTACATGCATCTTTCTTATTGATCTTGTTCTTCTTGTTATCTTCCTCCGACCACTAGTGCTAAGGTCTCTGGTTCAACACCTGGTTATTGTTGGTGTAATGTTAAGCTTTCTAAATACCCACTCCCTCTTTTTTCTTTCCATGTTGGTGCACTTATTTTGGTGCCTGGGAGCACAGGCCTGAAACAGGGCCAAGCTGGAGACTGTGTGATAGAGATGCCAGCCTAGCACTAGTGGAGCTGCCAGTGTGGTGGTGAGGTGGACTGATCAGCCACAGCTAGCATAGTTACATCTCAGAAACTACTACCTCTATGAGAGGTGCTGGGAATTTTCCATAAATATGTACCTGAAATTTTTTCTTTCCTCCCCCTCCCTCCTCCCCCCTCCTCCTCCCCCCTCCTCCTCCCCCTCCTCCCTCCTCCCCCTCCTCCTCCCCCTCCTCCTCCCCCTCCTCCTCCCCCTCCTCCTCCCCCTCCTCCTCCCCCTCCTCCTCCCCCTCCTCCCTCCCCTCCTCCTCCCCCTCCTCCTCCCCCCTCCTCCTCCCCCTCCTCCTCCCCCTCCTCCTCCCCTCCTCCTCCCCCTCCTCCTCCTCCTCCCCCCCTCCTCCTCCACCCCTCCTCCTCCACCCCTCCTCCTCCACCCCTCCTCCCCCTCCCCTTCCTCCTCCCTCTCCTCCCCCTCTTCCTCCTTCCTCCCTCCCCTTTCCTCCATGATTGGTGCAGAGGATCCCCAAATGGTTCCAACTGCCGAAAGATGTATCTGAAAAGTTTCCCGAGAGTATGTGGAAGACTTTGTATTACAGTTGCACCTGGACCATGAGTGTGTACATTGTATTGTCCAGCGAATTCAACCTTCTCTTCAATCTCAAGTCTCATTGGATGAGTATGTCTTTAGTCAGTCAGTCTGTTGGTCATGCTGTCTGTCTGTCTCTCTCTGCCTGTCTGTCTCTCTCTGCCTATCTCTCTGCCTGTCTGTTTGTGTGTCTGTCTGTTTGTCTCTCTCTCTCTATCTGTCTGTCTGCCTGTCTGTTTGTGTCTGTCTGTTTTTGTCTGTCTGCCTGTCTGTTTGTGTCTGTCCGTTTTTCATCTATCTGTCTGCCTGCCTGTCTGTTTTTCTGTCAGTCACATTTGTTGCAAATGTCTGTCTCCTGTACTTTGTACTCTGATTGGTTCAATGGAATTGCATCAACTTTAGGGAAAATTTTTGATTGAGTTGTTGTTATTGTCCAATTAGTAAATTATGGATGTTGCTAAAGTCAATTTGTGTTGACTTTACTGGTCGAAAAATTGCTATAAAAAGTTCAATATTCGACTTTTATATTTCAGATATCATTTCAACTCCTCCTGAAATGGTGTACTTTCCTATGTTATTCCTGAAGCTCTGTGAAGAAGGAATGAGGATTTAGTTGTATAGTTCATAAGGAAAAAAGTACAGGTATTCTTCAGACCACACAGAATGTAGCTGAACTATTATCCCTTGCCTACTGGTGGGAAGCAGAAACGCTGAGAAGAAATGATGTTCGAAAATTAGCCTCTTATTAGTCGCTGTACAAGCAGGTGGTTCATTCAATAGATAGGGAAGCACATAATAAATATTTAGCTAGATATTAATATGTGGCAAAGAATCAACACAGAAGCTATTTAAATAGATATTAATAGCTTTGGCTGTGGCAAAGCATCAATTCTGTTGGAGCTAGCATGGCACACTCCAGATAGCAGACTGAATATTTGATGTTGGACTTCTGGGTAAGATTGTGTTCATTGCATTAAAGAGAACTGTGGAAGATGGAGGAGCATTGTGCTATAAAACTGCTGGGGTGACATTGTTACTGGATTGAAGATTGCTTGTGATGTGAAACTGCTGGTTTAACATGTTCATTGCATTGAAAAGAATTGTGGAACATTGGGAAGGGAGGGGGGCATTGTGATATAAAACTGTTGGGGAAGCTTCCATTGTGTTGAAGATTGCTGAGATGGTTGGAGAGCATTGTCATGTGGAATTTCTTGGGAAAGTGTGCAATGCATTGATATTACTGTGAAGGTTTGGAGTGTCATAATGTAGAACTGCCAGATAACAACTGCATTGAGGGTGGATCATCAAGAACTGCTAAGCAATCTATTTTGTGCACTGCACTGAAGATTGCTGAGGTGGCTTGTGGAAGTATTTTGGCACGAGGAATTGGGAATATTGAGAAAGTTGGGGTCCATGTTTTCTATTGTATTGGTCAAGTTGTGTTGAGAGTTTGTAGTTGTATTTGGTTCTGTTATTAGCTCCACTTTGTTGTGATAATTGTAGTGCCATGTCAATTAAATGTCTGTCAGCATCCTCATCTTTATCATGTTCAATAATTATCTCACCTACCATATCTTCTAGTCTGTCTTTGTCAAAACAGTTATTTTAATGTCCACCATATGCCTACAAAACCAATGGGAAGAGGTGTAGCCAGGTGGAATCCCACCCATATTTCTCCCACAGTCACATGTATGCATACCATGTTTTATGTCTGTCGCTCTAAGGGTTTGTCTAGCCAAGTACATTTTTGGCCTTTTTTGGGCGTGTTGTGTACTTAAAACATCCCCCAGATTATATTGATTAAGAACTTGGAGACTTTGTTCAGTTGTAGCTATCTGACTTGCCAGTGCTTGACTCATTGGCTGTTTGGTGGGGAAAAACTTCAAATACCTTATCCCCTAAAAATGTAATTGCAGTCACATTTAGCTGGTACTGGTCGCCCTGTTTATAAAACTCACTTCCAGCAGCAAAGTGAACGCGGATGGACTTTAGTTGATTGGGTATGAAGGTTCTGAATCGTTCGTTGTGTGATTAGTTGATTAATGATGTGATTAATCATTGATTAATTGGTTAGCGCTGTGATTAATCATATTATTAGTTGATTAACATTGTGATTAATCATGTGATTAATTAATTGTGGGTGCTGGTTTAGTTGAAGATGGTTTGTCTTTTTATGTGATTTCATCTGTTCTCCTTGTATGGGATTGAGAGACTCAACAATGTCAGTGTGTATATGTCTGGGCATAGCGTACAAGAGGAGTCTATTATTATTATTTAGTTCTAAACCATTCCCTGTGTCTCTGCCAGTGATCTGTGGGGATGATGCCCTTTGACCTTGGATAGAACTGCAATCTCTGCCTGTTCTGAGTCTGTTCCACTGCACTGGAGCAAGCCACCCTCTACCTTTCTGATCAGCCAGGACATTATAGTACTGTCAGTTAATGTGTGTCGCGTGCATGCGTGTGGCTGACATGTGACTTTGTGGTGATCAAGAGGATTCTAAGCGTCTCTCTCCTCAGTTCATGCTACCACCAGAGATAATCCTAAGTGCTAGGTAGATTTTATGCTACCCTCAAGTTCAATAGGTTTTAAAATATTTATCTTAAATGCGCATTAGGGAAATCTGGCTCTCCCACTCAGGAGCTCCTTTACATAGTAACTCCTGGTGGGTGGAGCCACATCAAAGATGACACAAAATAAGAGTGGCAACATATAAAAAATAATAAGTGACTACACAGAGCTAATAGTTAACATGCATTAGACATTAGAAGAAAAAAGTTCTCAAAGAATTCAGCCCACAATTCTTCTTTCGTAGGAGCTCCATTCGTAGGAGCTCCATTCGTAGACTTTTGCCTAACATATATATCAGTTGTCCAGGGCTCACCATGAGGAGGTAGTCAACATGAACTGGGTGGACTAGTGTGGGAAGATGTTGAAGGACAGGAAGGTTTTCCTGTCAGTGCTGGGTTTGAACTCACAACCCTGGGGTTGTTAATCCAAGAGGATAACTACTCAGCCACCGCGACACACACTCCAGCCCACAATAAAATGTTATTACAATTAATGGAGGTGTTATCATGTTTTAGATGTAGAGGAGTGAGTCTGCATACTTCTGTCTCTCTAGTGGAAGGGCTGGTCCTTACAGGCATGTTCATTTCCCTCCTATACATGCGAGTAGATGATAGGGACAACTCCCACTTACAACATGTATTATAGCAGCCACCAAATAGGCACAGCATGTGTAAGGAATGCATATAGAACTGAGCATGTATGATAATAGATGTAAGTTAAATAAGTCACTGCCTAAATAGTTATTATCCTCTATCTCCCCCAAGTGTTTAATATATTCCCTTCAGGAGTGTGTTCAAGGCTGATTAGATCATTCAGTTCATGTGGTAGTACCCGGAAGTTAGCCATGGTGGAGGTCTTCTCATGCACATGGAGTGTCTAGGTGGAGTAGACATGACCTGATAGGAGTTGTTTCCTTATCCTGGTTAGAGGTTGAGGATGGATGGAAGGGTACAGAGGCCAGTGGGTCCAGTAGGTGTCTCCTTTGGTGGAGGTCAAGAGTCACCATGAGAGGCAAGGTGCGGGTTGCTGGGGTGGCTGCTGGAGGTGGGGTGTGGTTGATAGGAGTGGTTCCATTCATGGTCAGTAATGGTGGTGGAGCAGCAGTGGCCACATCTGGTGTGGGTGGTGGGACTGAGGGACCAAGTCATTGCTTATGGTCAATATGAGTTCCCATGCTAGGCCTGGATTGGGCTAGGACTAGGCTAGGCTGAGCTAGGCTAGGACTGGGTTGGCTAGGATTGGGTTGGGCTGGGACTGGGTTGGCTAGGACTGGGTTGGGCTAGGACTGGGCTAGGACTAGGCTAGACTGAGCTAGGCTAGGGCTGGGCTAGGACTGGGTTGGGCTAGGACTGGGCTAGGACTAGGCTAGACTGAGCTAGGCTAGGACTGGGCTGGGCTGGGCTAGGACTGGGTTGGGCTAGGACTGGGTTGGGCTGGGCTGGGGTGAATGTCCTCAAGAATTAGTGTTTCCTGAGTGTGGCTCTGCCAGGTCCATCCATTCTGACCAAGTACTGATTGAACTAGCAAATTTCGACGAACAAACCAGTCTTGTCCCATTTGGATGGGTAGGGGCCAGTCTTGTTCTGTAGACAGACATGATCACTGACTCTGAGTGGTGGTAGCTAGTGGGTGTGTTCTGTCCATCTCTCCATGTCCCTCATGTGGCCATTACAGAGGGCTTCTTCCCGTGCTGTCGCTGAACTGGGCCAGGTTTCATGTGGCTGATAGTTGCCAGGTAAGATGGGAATGAGGTCTCTGATGGGTCACCCAAAGATGTGCATCGCTGATGATAACTTTGTGTCTCGATCATGATCAGGATCAGGATCAAGGGTGTTGCGGTGCTGGAGGATGGCCTGCTGGGATTTATCAGCATTTAAGTCACCATGGGGTCCTGTATTATTGGTGATGAATTTCTTCATGGATTTAACACCTATTTCTGCTGGGTAGTTGCTGTGTGGGAAGGCTACTGAGCTCAGGCGGTGGTGTACACCTCATTGGAGGAGGAAAGCATGTGTGACTGAGGCGACAAACTCTGGTTCCTCCATCGGATGTGAGTTCATCAGGGATTCCATAGATTGTGAAGCATCTCCTCAGGCAATCAATAAAGCCTTTGGCCCCCTCTTGTACCCTTTCGACTATGGGCCAACTAGAGTAGCAATCAACAATAACAAGATAGAGCCTCCATAGTGGAAATAGTCAGATGCATTGGCAGGGATATGAGGCCAGTGTGGGGGGTATGGTATGGGTGGGGCTAGAGGTTGGGGGTGGTGTGCAGTGGGATCGGCCGCAGGGTCAATCATCAACTTCATGGGTAGTGGCTGGTGCTCTCCTTCCTTTGCACCCATGTTAGCACACAGCATTCATGCCCTCCTTGCCCACAGTATGTGCAAGTTTCATCCCTGGTCCTGGTTGCTTGTTCCTTGTGGTGTGAGGTGCATGGCCCTTCTTGACTGACTTACTCCTGCCTGAGAGAAATGTGCTCTTTGAGAGTGCGTCTGAGCGCTGGAGTGCCAGGAGATGTGTGGCAGAGCGCTTTCCCGCTTCTTTGGCCTCTACAAACTTGAAAACTTGTTCTAGTGTCATGTCCTGATTCTTGTCGCTCAACAGATCCAATCTTATGTCCGGGTCCCCCAAACCACGGCACAACACGTCTCGTAGCATCGCATCAGCGTAATTGACCTCTGCTCCGCATCCTGTGCCTGGGATAGTGAACTTGCAGACTCCAGCATGGCCTCGAAGCCTAGCCCCGAAGGCACAGACGGGCTCGTCCCTGTCCTGTTGCATGTTGGCCACCCGGGCCACCATGACATTCTTCTCCCTGACAGCTAGGTCCCTGATGATTGCAAGAATCATGCCTTCGGTTTTACAGCCAATATGCCACCAGCTGTTCGGATCAAATCTTTAAGTAACTGCTCATCGCAACACTCTAACAGTTGTGTAAAGCAGCAGCAAACATTCCCCAGCATGCAGGACCATACACGTAGAGTTTTGGTTGGCCATTGTAAAAAACAATGTAAAAAAAGAAAACTTATGATTTTATGTACATATATATATATTACATTTAATGCGGTGGTTGGTAAAAGTGCATCAAATATTTAAATCGTATTGTTTTTATTTCTAAGAGGTTGTCACACATCTACTTCCAAACTGCTGAACTGATCTTGATTAAACCTAGTAGATACTGTTGTGTTGCTCTTGATTTGTTGTTGTTTGTGTTGTGGTTGCTGCAATCCAGCATGGAGTTGCGACGCACAGTTGCAACCAGCCCTGCACTGGCTCTACATGACACAGATGGGCTTCTACTTGCATTGTCTGTATGCCACTGTCTACATCGAGACCATCCGCAGAGACTTCTACGTCCTGTTGATCCACCATGGAGTCACCCTGGGCCTCCTTTTCTTCTCCTACATTGTGAAGTAAGGATAGAAACATGTGAACACACACACTGGATCAGATCAACACCACACTGGGTTGAGGCAGGTTGACAGAAACATGTGAACACACACACTGGATCAATACCACACTGGGTTGAGGCAGGTTGACAGAAACATGTGACACACACTGGATCAATACTAAACTGGGTTGAGGTAGGTTGACAGGAATATGTGACACACACTGGATCAACACCATACTGGGTTGAGGCAGGTTGACAGAAACATGTGACACACTAGATCAACACTAAGCTGGGTTGAGGCAGGTTGATAGAGCATGGGGGAACACATTGGATCAAAGTATCAGAGCTCATCCAACTCTCCTACCCCTTACTTTAACTCTCCACCCTGCCTCCAACTCTCCACCCTGCCTCTAACTCTCTTCACTCTCTGTAACTCATCCTTTGTCTCTAATTCCATTTTTATGCCTCTAACTCGCCTCTACTGCCTCCAAGTAATGTTGTAATTTGTGTCGCTGTGTGTAGATTCCAAATTATTGGTCTTCTGATATTGTTCACCTTGGACATTGGAGATGTGATTCTGGAGTTCTCTAAAGTAACTTTTTACTTCAGAGATTACGGAAACAAAAAACATCATTTCATTGAAATGTTGAGTAAAATTCTGTTTGGAATCTTCACAGTTCAGCAGTAAGTGAACTAACTAACTTGTTCTATTGCAACTCTAACTATCCTGAAGGGAATGAAATTGTCTGCGACCCCAACAGTTTGAGTGTTTGCTGTTAGTCCATCTCTCAGCCCCAGCTTGGCAGATTTGGGTGTTCCGAGTTATTTCATGAACTCTATACATAGGCAGGGGTGAATAGGTCTGTGGACGAGGGGTTAATAGGTCTGTGAATGAAGGTTAATAGGTCTGTGAATGAGAGTTTATAGGTTTGTGGATGAGAGTTTTATGGTTTGTGGATGAGAGGACTATGGCATGTAAAGGAAAAGTTTATAGGTTTATGGAGGAGAGGTTTATAGATTTGTGGAGGGAGGGATTTATGGTTGGTGGACAAGGGATTGGGGAAGATTCTCTAAGTTAGCTGTTGAAATGAAACTGACTCCATGGTCCAATCTGATACTATATTGGTGACATGATGTGTGTTATTTGAAGTGATGATATTGACAACATTGATGTACTGATGTGTGTGTGGAATTAAGATCACTGTAGTGCTGTGATAATTGCAGCGTGTTCTTCCGTCTCTACTGGTTCCTGACAAAGCTGATGTATTCTGCTTCTCATGTCTCCATCACCGTCTTACCTGTATCGCTCTACCTCTTGTTCAACCCCATGTTGTTGATTCTCTACGTTATGCAGGTAAATACATGAGTCTCTGCTCTCCTGGCAATCTCTGCTCTCCTCTGCTCTCCTCTGCTCTCTGGGCAGTCTCTGCTCTCCTGGCAATCTCTGTTTCAATGTCTGTCAAAATTTTCTGAATAATGTTTCAATATCTGCTACAACACTTTGCTTGTGTTCTAATATTTCCCTAACTTTCTGCATGTGCTTGAATATGTGCAGGTCTACTGGTTCTGGTACATCTTCCGACTGCTCTGGAAGATCTTTGTTCTTGGGGATGAGTTAGGGGACAACCGGGAGTATGATGAGGACTCTGACAAGAAGACGGATTAAGTCGAGTGAATCCTCTGAACAAACTATGTTTATACTGTTTGAAATGTTTTTATTTTGGGTTTTAAATTTTTTAGCTATAAATTGAACACCAATCATTGTGTGAGTGTGAGCGTGTGTGTGAGCGTGTGTGTGAGCGTGTGTGTGAGCGTGTGTGTGAGCGTGTGTGTGAGCGTGTGTGTGAGCGATCATGTTAGTGAGAGAGAGAGAGAGAGGAGAAGGAACAGAGGAAGGCCTCATCAAGTTAAGTTCCCTGTGGGCACATATAGAGTATCCTATAAATACAAAGTAAACATTACATTTTTAAAAATTATAATTCAAAATTTGTCTGACTGTGTGTGTGTGTATGTATGTACTCCTAACTTCTCCCAAACCTCTGGTGGGATCTTCACAAAACTTTTAGGGATTGATTAGAGCACCTCACTGCACGTCCTTGAGAAAGTTTTGTTCATATCGGGTGGCTATGGGTGTGGTTTAGTGACATGGATCACCCTAACTAATGACCAGGTTCAATGAAATTTGGCGTGTTTATTAATTTTATCATGTTTGTTCTATTAATAAGATTGGCATCAATAATCCCTACGTGTAACATAAAACAAACTAAACATGTTTGTTACTCCCAGTGGCCAACTTAAGAACCGACCATTGGGCTGGTTTTCTACTAGTAGGTGTGTGTCTATGTTTGAGATGGATGGTCAAACAGCTGAATATATATATGATAAAACTTTGCAGGTATGATCCTCAGATGCCTACTAAGGTTCATTGCCAAATATCCCCACCCAAAAGTGTCACCCCTGATGGGGGAAAAATTAATTTAAATTTTCATTAAAAATAAAGCCTTAAAAAACCTTGGCTCAGTGGTTAAAGCACAGGTCTCTCAAGCTGATAATTAGTGATTTCAACATGGACTACTTTTTCCCCCTTTTCTTTCCCCACCCTCCACCCCTTTTCTTTCCTTCACATTCCTTCCTTCTATCCCCCTCCTCTCTTATTTATCTGTCTTCTTGACAGGGCTTAAATAAAATCAGGCTTACACACACAAAATTTTTGTTACTTGTTGATTAGAGTCTAGATTTGTTATTTCTAGAGTATTACTCAAGTTGATTTGTTATTGAGTAGATTTGTTACATGTAGATTACTTGCCTGAGGAGAAGGAAGCATATTTGCACACACAAGCTCATAGAATTGTAATTAGGTGATTGACACTATTAGCAGCAAATACCCAGCATTGTAGGGATGTGACATGCTCACATGAAAAGTTGTGGCCTAGTGTGACCCAACCCATTTCCCTCCCAGTGTTAATTTGTGTTTGCTTGCTTCTAGATCTCTAGGTCCATGAATTGGACTGGCTATAAGTACCATAAATTTATAGCGATATATTTGGCATTTTTGTCTTGACTTACCCACAGAGATGTGGACAGGTGACACTTTCTTCTCTTCTCTACCCCCACTTTTCTAGAGTCTAAATGTTACTTTCTTGGGGTTCTTTGGCTGGAAATTTCCAGTCTTGTTTAGCTAAAAACCATCCATTGTGTAGGATGTGCCTACTCTGAAGAACGGGTTAATATTGGTATAGTGGTCAGGTAGAAAGTAGTGTGGCCCAGCATATATCCAAGAGTTGTCAAGTACGACTTTTGGCATTTTTATCTTCACAAACCTGCAGGAAGAGGTTTGAATAGGATTAACCACTCTTAGTAGGGAGTATCTAAGTAAATCTAATTCAAGCTTCTCCATTCCCAGATGTTTTGTTGAAAAACTCATGACTCAAGACCAGTGTTACCAGATGGATTCAGCTCAAAATCACTACTTTATAATCTACATATTTTCCGCTACTGAATAAATCACTGCAAAAACACTAACAAAGATTATGTTTAGCTTTCAAAATACATGTTACAAATTTATGTTGGAACATATTATAGCTTTACACTCAGATCAGAGCTATAATATTTGCCTTATGCAACACTTACTATCTGCATTGAAAATAAGAAGACAAAACATCTTCAACATATCCATGCTGAACAATTGAAATGGAAAGCCTCCCACTGGATCCTTGTATGAATGCACATTTAGCCAGAAATTCTCTGTGCTGCTGGTGTCCCAGGCCAGCTCCTTGATCATGGGGCACTTAGACTCCATCTCTCTCTGGGATGAAACATCTTATGGAAAGGATTGACACAGATATTCTCTCTTCAGGTGGAGCCAGCAATAAAAGTGATTATTGGAATGGAGCTGTCATGGTAAGGAGTTAGACTCTTTCTGTATATGAATATCTTTCTCAGGAACTTGAAGGAATTCTCTTCTAGTCTCCTCTTCTTCTGCATGGGTAGCTGGCTATGGTCTGACTTAGTAAGGAATCCCTGACTCATGCTGTTAAATTCACTACTTGTGGCAACACCGCCTCAAAACTACTTGATATTCTCTGATGATCAGCCAGCAGCTTCCTTTAAATAGGTTGATTTCCCACCAATGGAGATAACAATATAGCACCATAATAAATAATTCAATGATCAAGCACATAATTATAATTACATGTGTGCAAGTATGCTTCCTCCTACTCAGGCCAGTAATCTACATGTAATAAATCAACTCAATGAATATCAAATCAACTTAGCCATATTTACAAATTAAGTAACGCAGTAATTGTTGTGTGCATGTCTGAGTGTTCTCTATTTAACCAACAAATTTTCAAATGATTTTTTTTTTTTTTTTTTTTTTTTTTTTTTTTTTTTTTAACAGTTGAGCTTTATCAGAATCTGAAAGAAAAATGCAAGGAAAAATAAGAAGAAAAAAGAGAGAAAGGAACAAGGGAAGAAAAGGAAGTGGGTGTAGAAGAAGAAAAGAAAGATAGAAAGATAGGGGGTTGGGGAAGGAAAGATTAAAAAAAAAAATTTTTTTTAATTAAAAAATTTAAAAAAAATTTAAACCAACCTAGTCCAAGTTTGAACCACTGGCAGTCAGCTTGAGAGACCTGTGCTTTAACCATTGAGCCACGATTTTTAAAGCCTTTTTATAAGGTAAATTTAAATTCCTCCTTCCCCCACCAGGGTGTGAAGGATCGAGGAGGACCCTTCCCAGAAGACCTGGGTGATACAAGAGGACCAGAGACTTGATGGTGAACTGTCGAAGAAGAAACATTATTAGTTATGTGTTTGTTATTATATTAGTTTTGTGTTGCTTCTTAATTGGATTCCTCTGACTGAAAAGAAAACATTAATGGTGTATGGTTTTGTGGTCATTGATTTATATTAATTTTGTGTTGCTATTAATTGGATTCCTCTGACTGGACAGAAAACATTAATGGTGTGTGATTTTGTGCTCACTGATTTGTCTGTGATGTTATAACGTGGTGTGTATTTTTTTCCCTGAGATTTTGAGAACTGTCAGTTCACTCTTGAAAAGATTTTTTTTTGCATGTGTTGTGACTTGGGAATTACTGGGCAATATCCTTCTGAGGAACTAGGGTGCAGACAGAGTGTGCAGTCTGCTGGGGTGCAGAGTTTCCTTTGGCTGGAGAGGCAGGTGCTGTGGCAGGTGCTGTGGCAGGTGCTGTGGCAGGTGCTGTGGCAGGTGCTGTGGCAGGTGCTGTGGCAGGTGCTGTGGCAGGTGCTGTGGCAGGTGCTGTGGCAGGTGCTGTGGCAGGTGCTGTGGCAGGTGCTGTGGCAGGTGCTGTGGCAGGTGCTGTGGCAGGTGCTGTGGCAGGTGCTGTGGCAGGTGCTGTGGCAGGTGCTGTGGCAGGTGCTGTGGCAGGTGCTGTGGCAGGTGCTGTGGCAGGTGCTGTGGCAGGTGCTGTGGCAGGTGCTGTGGCAGGTGCTGTGGCAGGTGCTGTGGCAGGTGCTGTGGCAGGTGCTGTGGCAGGTGCTGTGGCAGGTGCTGTGGCAGGTGCTGTGGCAGGTGCTGTGGCAGGTGCTGTGGCAGGTGCTGTGGCAGGTGCTGTGGCAGGTGCTGTGGCAGGTGCTGTGGCAGGTGCTGTGGCAGGTGCTGTGGCAGGTGCTGTGGCAGGTGCTGTGGCAGGTGCTGTGGCAGGTGCTGTGGCAGGTGCTGTGGCAGGTGCTGTGGCAGGTGCTGTGGCAGGTGCTGTGGCAGGTGCTGTGGCAGGTGCTGTGGCAGGTGCTGTGGCAGGTGCTGTGGCAGGTGCTGTGGCAGGTGCTGTGGCAGGTGCTGTGGCAGGTGCTGTGGCAGGTGCTGTGGCAGGTGCTGTGGCAGGTGCTGTGGCAGGTGCTGTGGCAGGTGCTGTGGCAGGTGCTGTGGCAGGTGCTGTGGCAGGTGCTGTGGCAGGTGCTGTGGCAGGTGCTGTGGCAGGTGCTGTGGCAGGTGCTGTGGCAGGTGCTGTGGCAGGTGCTGTGGCAGGTGCTGTGGCAGGTGCTGTGGCAGGTGCTGTGGCAGGTGCTGTGGCAGGTGCTGTGGCAGGTGCTGTGGCAGGTGCTGTGGCAGGTGCTGTGGCAGGTGCTGTGGCAGGTGCTGTGGCAGGTGCTGTGGCAGGTGCTGTGGCAGGTGCTGTGGCAGGTGCTGTGGCAGGTGCTGTGGCAGGTGCTGTGGCAGGTGCTGTGGCAGGTGCTGTGGCAGGTGCTGTGGCAGGTGCTGTGGCAGGTGCTGTGGCAGGTGCTGTGGCAGGTGCTGTGGCAGGTGCTGTGGCAGGTGCTGTGGCAGGTGCTGTGGCAGGTGCTGTGGCAGGTGCTGTGGCAGGTGCTGTGGCAGGTGCTGTGGCAGGTGCTGTGGCAGGTGCTGTGGCAGGTGCTGTGGCAGGTGCTGTGGCAGGTGCTGTGGCAGGTGCTGTGGCAGGTGCTGTGGCAGGTGCTGTGGCAGGTGCTGTGGCAGGTGCTGTGGCAGGTGCTGTGGCAGGTGCTGTGGCAGGTGCTGTGGCAGGTGCTGTGGCAGGTGCTGTGGCAGGTGCTGTGGCAGGTGCTGTGGCAGGTGCTGTGGCAGGTGCTGTGGCAGGTGCTGTGGCAGGTGCTGTGGCAGGTGCTGTGGCAGGTGCTGTGGCAGGTGCTGTGGCAGGTGCTGTGGCAGGTGCTGTGGCAGGTGCTGTGGCAGGTGCTGTGGCAGGTGCTGTGGCAGGTGCTGTGGCAGGTGCTGTGGCAGGTGCTGTGGCAGGTGCTGTGGCAGGTGCTGTGACAGGTGCTGTGACAGGTTCCATCACATTTGGTGTCAGAAGTGGGATAGAGACAAGTCAGAAGTATTGTGTCGTTCTCAGCTGTGTTTTGGTTAGTGGTTAGTGCTAATACTGGTTGTTATTGGGTTTAGCTCTCAGTCAGTGAATTTCTTTGTTCCCAGTTGTATTTTGGTTAGTGCAAGCATTGTTTGTTGTTGGATTTTAGCTGGTTGTTGTTGGGTTTAGCTCTCAGTCAGTGAATTTCTTTGTGTTCCAATTTTTTTTTTCTTTTCTCAGTGGCTTGACATTTAATAAAACCCAAGGGGGTTGGATATCAACCAGGAGTGGGAAAAATTATAAACAGGGAGGAACAATGGCTGCACCAGTTGGATGGGAGGATTTAATGCAATTTATGATGCAAGAATTAGAGGTTAGAAGGGAAGAAACAGCTCAGCATAGGCTAGAGATGGCAGAAAGAGAACAGGCCAGGAGGTTAGAGCTTGAAGGGCTCAGAATGGAAATGGGGGGGCCTAGGCCTAGGGAAAGGGTGAGAGAAACCCCCAGGCTAACAAAGATGGAAGAGGGTGGCGATGTGGAGGCTTACCTGACCACCTTTGAGCGTGTAATGACAGCATATGAGGTACCTAGGGACAGGTGGAGTTTTATTTTAGCTCCTCAGCTTATAGGCAAGGCACAGCAAGCATATGCAGCTATGGATTATAGTCATATAGATGATTATGTGGAGGTGAAGGCAGCTATTTTGAGGAGATATGCCATCACTGAAGAAACATACAGGCAAAGATTTAGAACAATCCGTAAAAGTGGCAATGAGACTTATGTTGAGCTAATGGTTAGGCTGAGGGACCTTGCTAACAAGTGGATGCGGGATTGTAAGTCTGTGGAAGCTGTGATAGAGAAGTTGGTGGTGGAGCAGTTCATGGATGGATTGCCACCACAGCTTCGTGTCTGTATGCTGGAGAGAAGGCTAACTTCTATGGAGGAGGTTGGACTTGCTGCAGATGACTATGTGGGAGCCTGGAGGTATGGGGTAGTTACCAGGGGGCATGCACAGATGTCAAGGGACAACCCCTCAAGGTGGTACCAGGATGGAGATGCTGAAGGGAGTAGTGCAGGGAATGAACGAAGGGCAGGAGGTGATTCAATTCAGAAATGTTATGGTTGTGGTGGTTTTTGACACTACAAGAGGGAATGCCCGAGATTGACCAGAAATGGATTGGAGATGGGAGGTCCAGGGTCAAGGTCAGGAATTGGAGGGCTGGTAAAAAGTAGCCCGATAAATCAAGGTTCAGAGGGAAGTAGGGTTGTTAAGTGTTTTAGTTGTGGTGAGAGAGGTCACATCTCAACTAGATGTCCTGCCTAGCCAGCGTTGTCGTGTAGGTCCCTGAGCATGAACAAAAAGTTGTGTAAGGTTGGCATGGTGGAGGGTGTGTGTATGGAAAGCATATTCCTGGACACAGGTTGTGGCCAGACCTTGGTGAGAAAAGGGTTGGTGCCCAAGGAGAAGTTGTTATCAAAAACCGTGGAGCTAGGATGTGTCCATGGGGATAAAGTGTCTTACCCATTGGCTATGGTCAATATGGAATTGGATGGAAAGAAATTTCAGGTCAAGGCAGGAGTAGCAGATAATTTACCGGTACCGGTGTTGATGGGAACCGATGTTGAGGTCATCTGGAAACTACTTGAGAGTGCAATACAAGAGGGAAGACGTCTCTGGTAGTGACTAGAGTGATGAAAAGATGGGAAGAGGAAGAAGAAGAGGCTCAACAAGTGGGGGAGTGCTCAGCTGGAGCACGGGTTAACCCAGTGGAAGACGAAGAGTCAGCAGTGACACCTGGAGAGGTGGCTGAGTTTAATCCTACAGATGAGATGTTCCCAGTGGAAGACGAAGAGTTCAACTTTGCAGATGAGATGTTTGAAGGAGGCAGGACAAGGGAGAAGTTGTTCATGTCACAGAGACGACGTAATAAGCAGGCAAGAGTGGTGGGACAGCAGCGGCAACCTCTAGACTTGACGACACAGCAGCTGGCCCAGAAACAAGCTGAAGATTATACACTTGATAGAATCCGGAGGATTCTGGAGGAACAATCATCAGAACCACGTTCAGGGGAGTTCTTTGTAAGAAATGGGTTGATGTATAGGCTGTGGGAGAGAGTTAAAGAGAAAGACCAGGTGGTGGAGCAACTGGTATTACCTAGGGAGTGTAGGGAAGGAGTGTTGAGGTTGGCACACACAATTCCACTGGCGGGACACTTAGGGCGTAATAAGACTATACAGAGGGTCCTACAGAGATTCTTTTGGCCCAATGTGACCAGGGAAATTAGTAGGTTTTGCAAAGCCTGTCCCCACTGCTAGAAGGCTACAACTAAAAGGGTGTGCCCTGTGCCCTTGATTCCCCTACCCATCATGGACATCCCCTTCAAGAGGATAGCCATGGACATAGTCGGTCCCCTTCCCAGAAGTAGGTCGGGACACAAGTACTTGCTAGTGCTATGCGACTATGCAACCAGGTATCCTGAGGCAATCCCATTGAGGTCCACAGAGACAGAACGAGTAGCAGAGGCTCTTGTCACTTTCTTTTCCAGGGTAGGAATCCCTGAAGAGATACTCACTGACCAAGGGAGTAACTTTACCTCCAAGCTCATGAAGGAAGTCTACGCTTTGTTGGGGATAAAACCCATTAGGACGAGTCCATATCACCCACAGACAGATGGACTCATAGAGAGATTTAACCAAACTCTCAAGGCAATGCTTAGGAGGACGGCTCAGGATGGGAAAGACTGGGACAAATTAGTACCCTTTGTCCTATTTGCCTATAGAGAAGTTCCGCAGGCATCAACTGGGTTCTCCCCTTTTGAACTAATGTTTGGAAGGATGGTGAGAGGGCCGTTAGATGTGCTCAAGGATACTTGGGAGATAGGGAAGTCAGCAAATGAGAGTGTGGTGTCTTATGTGGTGAATATGAGGGAAAAGTTGGCAGCAATGACAGACTTGGTCCAAAAGAATGTGTCACAAGCTAAGCACAGGCAGAAGACCTGGTATGATCGTCATGCCTGGGAGAGAGAATTAGTAGCAGGTGAGAAGGTGTTGGTGTTGCTACCTACAGAAAGAAACAAGATGAAAGCTCAGTGGCAAGGTCCATACCCTGTTGTGAGGAAGGTGGGACTGGTGGATTATGAGGTGGATATGGTAGACCGGCAGAAAAGAAAGCGAATTTTCCACATCAACATGCTACAAAACTGGCATGAAGAGACCAAGACTGATCTTTGGGTGGAAGCTGAGAGAGATGGAGAGTGTGAGGAAGAAGAAATACCCACTTGGGGTGGCACAGACTGAGTGGAATTACCAATGATGGGCAAGGACCTAGGTCAGCTGGAAAGGGGGCAATTGAGGAGACTGTTGGATGAGTTCAAGGATGTCATGAGGAGTGATCCTGGACGAACCCAACTGGTAGAACAGACATTGACCCCCAGGTCAGCATCCCCAATCCGACTACGGCCTTACAGGGTGCCACAGGCATATTGTGCATGGATGAGGGAGGAGCTGCTGAAAATGGAGCAGGAAGGGATCATAGAGCCTTCGGTGAGCAAATGGGGAGCACCTGTGGTGTTGGTGAAGAAGAAAGGCAATACTACCAGATTTTGTGTAGATTACCGTAGACCAGTTAGGACGAGCTAAGGTTTTGACAACCCTAGATCTAGCAAGGGGTTATTGTCAAGTGAAGGTGAAGGAATTGGCAAGAGAGAAGACTGCCTTTATTATGCCATATGGCTTTCCCATTCAACCCTTTGGGTTGAATGGGGCACCAGCAACATTCCAACGGCTCATGGATAAGGTGATGAGAGGAACTGAAACATGTGGGAGTGTATATGGATGATGTTGTGGTGTATAGTGATAGATGGGAGGACCATGTGAGGCATTTGAGGGAAGTATTGGAGAGGTTGAGAGCGGCTGGGCTAACAGCTAAACCAAGCAAATGCCAGCTTGGTATGTCACACTGCTATTACCTTGGCTACATGGTAGGTGGTGGTCAAGCCAGACCAAAGGAAGGTGGATGTCGTGAAGGAATTCCCAACCACACAGACAAAGAAGCAGGTACGGGCATTCCTAGGACTCAGTGGGTACTATAGAAAATTTATCCCTGGTTACTCGGTTGTAGCAGCAGAGTTGACAGACCTGGTGAGAAAAAATAGACCCAATAAGGTGGTTTGGACAGAGGAATGTGAAAAGGCTTTCAGGATCCTCAAGGAAGCATTGGCAATAGGGCCAGTGCTACGGAGTCCAGATTATGATAGGTCATTCCTGGTCCAGACGGATGCCTCAGACCGTGGAATGGGGGCAGTTTTAAGCCAGATGGATGAGGATGGGTGTGACCATCCAGTGGCCTACTACAGTAGGAAGTTTCTTCCCAGAGAAGAGCGCTATGCTGCTGTTGAGGAGTGCCTAGCAGTGAAGTTAGGGATACATGCATTTCGAGTGCATTTGTTGGGGAGGAAATTTGTTGTGGTGACGGATCACAGGAGCTTGGAATAGACCATTAGTGGTTGATCTTGGTCTGACCTCTGATAGAGGACAACCTCTCTACAAAGGACAAATGAGTGGGTCTCAGCATTTCCACTATTCGGAGGTTCCACTGTGTCTCTGAGTACACAACATTGATGTGCCTGTCTGGGATGCTGGGGATTTAGGCAACTGCTGAGGCAATGTGAGCGAGCTATGGCCTAGCTTCAGTCTCAATCCTTATTCTGACAACTAGCCTAGCTGCCCCGCTCCCTAGTTAATCACCCGTTCTTATAGTACTAACTAAGGCTACCTACCATTGTTATTATTAACCAAAGGTAGGTCAACTCACTGAGTCTCCCTTAAAATAGAATAGGTATCATATACTGGTCAGAGACTCTCTGTACCAGCAACAATATTGTTCAAATCTTTGCACAATATAATATGCACAATGCCACAATTCACACACATAATTTGGAGACTAAACTAATAATAGTTAGCTGTGTCTTTTACATGTTATCTGGATCTGGCCATTCGTCTTGGCGCCCCCGCCTCTGTCTGAGGCAGAGTCCAGGTGGCTCTGACAGGCAACTGAGATGAAATTGGATAGGAGCACTTGGGGTGGGTGGGTGGGAGTGGTTTTAAAATAATACAATTTTGAAATTATATTTTCACCTATATATCCTGGATCTTGACTAAAATATACAGAGTTCTAATTGTTGGTCAGATTCCCTCCCCCCATATTTCCCCTTTCCTTTTCAACTGCAATTGATGTTGATGCGAGAACAAGAGGGGCTTCCCTTCTCTTTCCCACTGAAGTGGATGTTTTCAAGGGGCTGTCCCAATGGGGCCTGATCCAGCAGATCTTAGCCTCACCTAATCTATCAATAAATTATTCCACCTTTGGCACCAAGCCACCCCTGGCATTGAGAAGGCATCACTAATCAACAAAAAATGTTTAAAAGCACATCGATTGGTCAAGAATAATAATGTGACAATGTTAGAGTTAGAGCAGACATCTGTCCAACAATAATAAGGTAAACAATTAATAAACAATAACAACAATAATGATGGATGAGCAACAACAACAAATTAGTTATTTCTATTACAATGTAAATGTATTAAATTTCCTAAAACCAAACTAAAATTATAAGTGAAAATTACAACTTGGAGAACATCTAGCTTATTTCATCGAGTTTGCCCACACCTCTCCCTCTGGGAATTCAAACTTGAGGAGCGAGTCTTCCTTCATTTCTGCATAGCCTGTGCGTGCGGGAGCAATGTAAGCTCCTCCCCGCACACGTACAGGCTCCAGGAAGTGCTCATGTAAGTGTTGGGCGTACTCAGCCATGCGGCCATCAAGACTACCACACACACACACATAGTCAAATATGGACAGATGGACCACATACTCACAGAGTCCAACCCCCCCGGCATGCGGACACACAGGAACTCCAAACTTAGCAGCCAGGAGCAAGACAGCCACAACTTCACCGACCCCTCCCAGCCTGCAGGCATCTATCTGGCAATAGTCCAGTGCCCCCGAGGACAGGAATTGTTTAAACATGACACAGTTGTGACACATTTCTCCCGATGCTATGCCGATATTGTACTGCTTGAGTGCACGGCCAATCTTGGCATGTCCCAAGATATCATCAGGACTGGTGGGTTCTTCTATCCACATGGGCTTGTATACAGCCAGTCTGGTCATGTGATCCACTGCCTCAGACACATCCCACACCTACAAACATACATTCAGACTAACAAACAAAATAGACGTATTGCCACATCCAAACCGTGCCCATAATATTTATACATTACAAAACAATGATTCTTCATGAACCATATAGCCAATGAAGTGGCACCAGGTGCCATACTTCACCAGAGCCAACACAGGGTGTATATTGCATACCTGATTTGCATCCATCATTAAAGGTACATCCCAGCCAACCTCCTCTCTGATCAGCGCTGCCCTATGATCATTATTTTCTTTATCAAGTCCAACTTTCATCTTGAATCTCTTGAACCCTGAACCCACAGCCTTCTTACAGAGATCCCTCACCTTGTCCTCGGAGTAGCCGAGCCACCCTACAGAAGTGATATACAAGGGGAATCCCTCCTTCAAAACCTTTTCCTCTCGCTCCACACGAGAGGGGACTTGCTTTGTAAGCATCTCCAACGCCTCCTCCTTAGTCAGTTCATCTGAGAGGTGTGTGAAGTCAACCAGAGAGACAATTTCCTCAGGACTCATGTCACAGAGCAACCGCCACACCGGCTTGCCCTCTATCTTGCCCCACAAGTCCCACAGGGCATTGACCAGAGAAGCTGTGGCCAAGTGGACCACTCCTTTGCTGGGGCCTAGCCATCGCAGCTGGCTCTCATTGCGCAGAGTGTGGAAGAACTTCCCAAAGTCAGTGAAAATGTCCACCAGCTTCTGGCCCACTACTAACCCAGCCAGAGACTTGACACAACTCACCACCACCTAATGCAGACCACACATGCAGCACAAGAGGCTGAGCAGACAGCAGCGCATTTATATTCACTTTAGAAATGCCCCCCAAACACCCCCCCCCCCCAGCCCCCCACTCCATATATAAAACATTAAGAAAACTAAACAAGTTTGTAACTACAGGAGGCCAAAGGCCAACCAAAAACCCTCCCATAGGGTGGGGTTTTTAGTCAGTGAATATAATTTATAATCATGAAAACTCCAACATTCTGACTCAGATATTTCAGCACTTGAAATTATGGAATAATGTAAATACTGTGCAGCACTAAGTGTCAAAAGTGCTCCCATAATGGTATCTTCATGGGATCTAGTAGGTTAGGTTAGGTCAGGGTAGGTCAGAGTAGGGTAGGTCAGAGTGGTCAGGTCAGAGTAGGGTAGGTCAGAGTGGTCAGGTCAGGGTAGGTCAGAGTAGGTCAGGTCAGAGTAGATCAGGTTAGGTTCATTTCGTGCCCAGTCCAGTTTATTCACAGCACTGGAGGTACTGCCTCACCAGCAAGCAAATAGCTGCCCAAAAAGGAATGGTGTTAGTCTGTCAGCATGATGCATGCACCATCTTTAATCTCATACGTATAAACTGGTGACTTGCCTGTGCATTCCGTGTCCCTGCACTGGAATGTTGATAAAACTAATTATGGACCAAAATAATTCTACAATGAGATTTCAAACCAACCACACTTATAAAGGACTGATTTTTCCGAAGCCATTCAGGTTCCCTGGAACTATACATTCACAGGTAAAACATAAGGCCTCATAAATATGCAGTTATAGTAAATTAAAAAGGGGAGGATCTGATGGCACCCAGAGATGGACTGCACAGGCAAGTCACCAGACCTACTGTGTGTGCTGGTGATGCAATACTCTGGTGTTGTGAACAAACAGGTCTGGGGAACAAGACTAGGTTAGGCTTGGTCAAAATATGGCATTTAATACGTGGTATTTAGGAATTAGTCATTTAGAAACACTGCACTACTAAGCACTTCACTAACCTGTGTGCCTCGACCTAAGGTGAAGGTGTAGCCATGGCCTGAAGCCGGGAGTCCATTCACAGACAATATTACATAGGCTAGGGAGTAGTCAGGGTCTTTGTGAACGGCGTCTGATCCATGAGCGCCAACTGAAGTAGGAAACCTCACATCTCTCACAGACAAACCAGTAATCTCACCGTCACTACCCGCATCACCTAACTTAGCTCGCAAACTACCAAACATTCCAAACCGCAGGTTAGCCAAGTTGCGCTGTGTTACTGGGGGTGGGCTTGATTAATAACCCTAGTCAAATGCCCATCTGGATTAACTCTTGAGGAGAGAGAGAGAGAGGGAGGGAGGGAGGGAGGGAGGGAGAGAGAGAGAGTGAGTGAGGGGGGGTAGTCTCGCTAGCCAGACCCTTTCCTCTGAATCATGGTTCACAGCAGGGTTGCCAGGTGGTTTGAGTAAAAAAGAGGCCAAAGCAGGCATGAAATTAAGCCAAAAGAGACCAGCCCAAACTTGAAATAGGCAAAAGAGACAAAAAAAAGGAGAGAGAAGATAATAGTGTTTGCATGGAAAACCGATTTAAGCAACTCCTGAATTCTCCAGTGGTCCAGTTCACAAACCAACCTAAAATTTAAAAAAAATCAATGATTCAATTGATTCAAACACCCACACTCGATCAAGTATTACGAAATAGCTCAGAGAGTTGATTACAACTAACACATTCCAAGGGCTCTATTTGAAGCAATAGTGCATTAAATATAGCCTTAGTAACCCAAGGGTTCCTGAATAGCACAATATTTATTTCATATTCTAGGGCTATGGCCAGAGATATATCATTTTACTTTATTTATTAATTTTATTACATTTTAATTAAATTGAATTTATTCATTACTTATTTAATTTGACTAGAGTATGTACCCTTGCTATGCACACCAAATTCCATTTTGCTCAGTTTTAGATTCTGGGATCCGATTTGAAAAAAAAAAAAATCTGAAAATGTTTTAAAGAATATCCTTACTGTAGGATGTGGGATGTGTATCCTGAAACGTGGGATTTATTTGGTATGGTGCTTTGGTGATCAAATGGATACATGCAAACATGCAGACATACATGCAAACTATTTTTAGCCTGTTATGCCCAGAGGAAGACCTATCCTATGCTACTCCCAAAGTCAAATTGTGTATGCATGCCAAGTTTTAGGTCTGTAGTTCCAAGAATTAGTCTGGCCAAAATAACATTTTTGGTCTTTTGAGGCCTTACATGAACACAGGAAGGGGTGTGGCCTTAGAGACATTCATGAAAAGTTCCTCTGGCAATTCCATATATATATATATATATATATATATATATATATATATATATATATGGGTTCATGAGTATAAGAAACTAGGCCCAAGTATTTATTTGAAGTATCATTTTAGGCTTTTTTAGCCTTGCACGCGAAGAAGTGTGGCCAGGTGGGACCCACCCTATGTTTCTCCCAGAATCAAGTTGTGTATGCATACCAAGTTTTAGGTCGGTAGCACCATGCGTTTTTTATGGCCAAATACCTTTTTTTGTTGTTTTGACTTTTCAAACACAGGAAGAGGTGTGGCCACATAAACATACTTCAAGCATTCTGATTCTAAAAAATATATATATATATATATATATATATATATATATGGGTTTGAAGGTCTAACTTCAACCGTTCAAGTGTAAATCGAGAGTTCAAGCATAAATTGAGGACCCGCGGACAAATAGACTATTCCCACTTTATAATATAGATTCTTATTTCAGTTGAATTTTAAAAAAAATTTTTTAGAAATTAAAAAAAAAAATTTTTTTACAATTATCGCATACCACTCAATTCATACTTGCATGAACACTGAAGTTCTTGAGTACCCGAAGTTCATGAGTACCCGAATTTCAGTGTCTCATGCATGGTATGTAAAGACAAACATTACAATTCATCATGTGCCAGCATCACATTAGCATCACTTTCACTACTATTCCTGTACTTTGTGTCTGTCGCAGGTCAAACATGGTTTCTTCTTCTTTTTTTTTTAAGCTAAGTTTACACAACATAAATCTTTCGAAATGCAAATTGGTTTGGATGTGAATGGTTGCTTCCAGTAGTGGAGGTTTTTATCTTGCTTCACTATGTTTTTGGTGAACGTAACATTTTTAAAAATCCGTTCAACAATGGCAATAGAAAAGGGCATTATAAGGTACTAGAAAAAGGCATTATAAGGCACTAGAAAAGGCATTATAAGGCACTGTAAGGCATAGGGTTGACAATTCTAAGAATGGTCTACCAGCACAATCCTTGTACTGACAGCAGGATGATATGGTCTGACGGTAACTCTCCCCCAACTCTTCCTTCCAATCCACCAGTTCAATGTTTAACTAAAAATGGTATTCTAAATCACTCCCACACCACACAGGAAGTGATTTCTACCCACAGCAATGCAATTAATCTGTTTAATGTTGACCATTATACTGAACTAGATAGTTTATATCAATCTAGAAAACAAATTTCAGTCTGGCCTCCTGAAATTCTTTAATGAGGCCAAGCATGTCTAAATAGGCCAAATGAGACCAAATTTGCATGTGGCCTCCTGCAATTTTTTTATTTTTATTTTTTTTTTTTAGTTCAAGTAGAAAAAAAAGAGACCACTTTTTGTGTTTTTTGACTTAAAAGAGGCCAACCTGGCAACCTTGGTTTAGAGGGGAAAGGGTCAGGCATGCATTAAATTAGAGGGGGGGGGGGGGGGGGGGGAGAGAGGGTGTGGAAGAGTTGTGGTCAGGGTGGGCAATGTCATATTTCACAGCTAGAAAGCTTAAAAACTATCCCAATGGGAACCTAAATTAGGACAAGAAAAAATCCTGGCTGCAGAGCAAAACAATTGTAGTAAAACTGTCCTTTTAATAGGCTACTTTCAGCCCAAAAAGGTCTGTCCTTTCTCTTTGTATCTTATTCTGTCCTCTTTTTTTTTGTCCTATTTTGTCCTATTTTGTCCTATTTTGTCCTTTTTGGTCCTATTCTGTCCTTTTTAAAAATTTTTCTCAAGTAATTTTTATTAATTTAGCCTATTCTAATTTCCCTCCATTTGGGCTCAAAAAAACTGCATTGGCTTTGATATTAAAAATAAACAACAACAAACAAACAGACAGGATTAACAAACTTTTGTTGGATGTTAAATTAATCTGGGTGTGGTTAACCTCTCCCTCACTCTCAACAGGTGAATTGAGAGAGACTGGCCATGTACTCAAATTAGTGCTGGAGAACATGCCAATGATATCTGAGCACTAAACAATGATATATTTCTAAAACAATATATTTGATATATGCATTTTGTGATTAAAAAATTTCTTTTCTAAAACCGTTCTTTGCCAATTTTTATTTCTTGTTGTAAGAGTTCCTCCAGACCTGGTAAACCTGGTTATGGTTCCCTGTAAGATTGAAATATATCAACAACAACTTGACCAAATTACCACAGCAGAAGTGAAGGACTACTTATTCTTTATACTTTTTTTTTTTTATTCAGACCACACAGCCAGTTATCTATTAACTATCTTTCTTTATCTTATACATTATTTTCACTAACTCTGTCCCTGCATGCCTGCCTAACTGTCAGGAAATTTTTTTTAACCACAGTGTAATATCTTAAGTTAAAATTATATAACTTGGGAAGACCTGGAACGGATCTCCAAGACAAAAATCAACATACAGCACTGGGCACATTCTATTCGGCCCCTGGCACATGCGCCACACAAGAGATTAACAAATAGTTAACTAATAATATTCAAGGTTAGTTCAAGTTACTACACTCCTTCCTCACCAGGGTTTATCATGACAGTAATCTGGCTGGGAGTGCTTTCGGGTTGAATACTGTTTTCGACCAGTGGATGAGTGGTGTGGTGTGTCTCTTCTTGGAGGAGATGGATTGGATATGGCATTTCTAGCTGGTGAATGTAAATTAGACAGAATAACGTTTGGTGGCAGATCCACAAGTGGTGATGCTCTGTTAGACTCCATTTCCACTCCTGCCTCTGGACTGTCCTGTGGAAAGAATTGTGGTGGCCCGATGGCTGCTCCACCAGGCTGAGAGCGGTGGCCAAAGTAGTATCATCGTTTCCTTTATCCTCCGACTCAGGGCAAGGGCATGGTATTGCATACTCCTTTATGTGATCCATATGACATGTGGTAAACTATACCACTCCAGTATAATGATTATACCACTCAAGGATGATGCTTCATGACGTCATTGATTATGCATTCATTACCAGTATATTGTATGTATATAAAACATTGCAATTGTCTTTGTCTTTGTTCTTCCACGTGTTGTTGCACTTCATCCATCTGCAATACTTGTTGTCGTCTTGCAATGAAAGGTTCTGTTAACTTTTATAAGTGAGTATTAAGCGTGTGCGTTTATTAACTGGCTATCAATAAAGCTAGTATTAAGATATCACATAAGATACCACATGACACTTCCACAGTCGGCCGTCAGAGGCATCAATGACGTATGTCAGAGGTCCTATTTCTTCAACAATGACTCCTGGTCTCCAGGCAGACGTGGAGCCTAAGTTCTTAGCCATCACAGATTGACCCACCGTAAATTCCCTCTGCCTGAGCATGTTGGTCATGTATATCCTTTGCTGGGACTGCCACCAACCAACTTGTCGCTCCACATCTGGTCTCAGGAGATGCCATCTAGTATGCAACTCCTATCAATCAGTAATTCACATGGTGGTGTGTAGAGTGGTACGGTAAGAGAGAAAGAAATTTTCAAACCAATAAGCTAGAGTAAGGTCATCATTCTAAGCAACCTTAATGCCCTCCTTGAATGTCCTGACAAACCATTCTGCTTCACCGTTTGAGCTTAGATGATAGGTGATGATTCCAAAATGCTTGTTTCATTTCTTCTCATAAATTCTCAAAATCAGAAAAAGTGAATGGGGGCCCTTTATCAGATACTGTCTGCTCAGGTATACCATGCATGGCAAACCTGTGTCTCAGGGTGGCAATGGTCTTAGCAGAAGTGGTGGTGTGTGTCATCTCTACTACTTCTGCCCATTTTGAATGCACATAAACTAAAATAAGGAAGGATTGATCAAGGAATGGGCCTGCAAACTTGACATGAATTCACTGCCAAGGGCGATCAGGCTATGTCCACGGATGTAACGGAGCTTTTATATTTCTCATCCAGTCCCTTCCACTGGACATGACTGCAAGCAAGTGCCTTCATGTGTTACATCCCCATGTGCTCCCTGTGCAGTTCAGTTAGCACCACCTTGTGTAAATTCTGAGGAATCACAACACGTCCTCCCCACAATAAACAGTTCTCCTCCACAGAGAACTCAGCAATCTTTGAGCGGTAAGATTGAAAAACCTTGGGAACATGTACTGGCCAACCTCTGAGACAATATGATAAGACTTTGCTATGGATGGGGTCTCACTGGGTGGCTGTCATGGATCTCTTGAGATGACAGGGGCAACTTCTCAATCTGTCGGATGTTACACATCCTAGTCTCCAAGGACTCTCATCTCCTCCTTCTGGCAAGGGCAAGCAGGAAAGGGCATCAGCATTTCCATGTTGTGGAACAAAATTTGATGTCATAGTTGTATGCCCTCAACAGAATGGCCCATCGTTGCTACCTTGCAGCCGCCACAGCCAGAACTCCCTGATTTGGTCCCAAAATAGTGGTGAGTGGTTTATGGTCCATAATTAGTGTAAATTTCCTCCCATACAAGTACGAATGAAATTTACGGACACCGAATATGAGCCAGAGAGCCTCCTTTTCAATCTCTGCATAATTTTTCTCACTCTTCGACACTGATCATGATGTGAAGGCAATTCATCGCTCGGTTCCATTTGGGAGCCCAGTCCATATGATGAAGCATCAGCAGCAAGTCTTAGTGGTAAGGTGTTATCATAATGTGTAAGCACTGTTGATGTGGTCAAGAGCTGTTTGGCAGTCTTAATGTCCTGTGAACACCGGGTCAACCAAACCCACTTCTTGTCTTTAAGGAGAAGATCATAGAGAGGATGGAGGATGGTAGCCAAGTTCGGAATGAACTTCCGATAATAACTCAGTAGCCCTAAAAATGATCACAACTGCTGTGTGTTTCGTGGCAGAGGAGCCCTTTCTATTGTTTCGATCTTTGCCAGTAAGGCTCATATTCCTTCTGCATCCACTCGATGCCCTAGTATTCCACTGCATTTTGAAGGAAGAGACATTTATACGCTTCATCCTGATGCCATGGGCTTGCAAGCAGTGGAGGACCTCTTCCAATCTTTGGAGATGTTCTATGTCTGAGGCCCCTGTTACCAAAGCGTCATCAATGTAATACATTGCTCCAGGAATCCCTTGCAAGATGGTGTCCATAATCTTCTGAAATATGGCAGGAGCAGAAGCTATGCCAAAAGGGAGATATTTAAACTGATACAAACCTAGATGTGTATTTAGCGTACGGTATTTCAGTGAGTCTGGTTCTAGCTGGAGGAAGGCCTGTGAGAGGTCCAGTTTGGAAAAATTCTTTCCCCCAGCCTAAGTTGCATAGATGTCCTGAGCAGTGGGGAAAGGGTACTGGTCTACCATGATAAACTGATTGATAGTGACCTTAAAATCCCCATAGAGATGAACTCGTCCATCTGACTTAGGAACAGTCACAATGGGGGTTGCCCACTCGTTATGAGTTACTTTTACAGGATCCCTTCCCATTCAAGGTTCTCCAACTCATCTTCAATAGAGCTCCTAAGAGCATAGGGAACCGTTTGGGCTTTGAAAAATCTTGATGGTTCATCAGATTTAACATGTAATTTAGCCTTGTAAGACTTAATTTTGCCTAATTCACCTACAAAAATATCACAATATTTGTCGCGCAGGTATCCCAGAGTCCCCCTAGGATGACATGTTACTGCCCGGATCTCTTGCCAATTTAGCTGAATTTTTTTGAGTCAGTTCCTCCCAAATTGACTTGGACTATCTCCTGCAACAACAGTTAGGACCAAATCCTGCACCTGGTGTCCATATTGCACACATACATCCATTTCCCCAACACAAGTATTCGTTCTCCACAGTAGGTCCTCAGGAGGACTAACAAGTCTCTCAGAACCAATCTAGGGAATAACTGATGGCATTATGCCTCAGACATAGGAGTGACAGAGGCCCTTGTATCTAACTCCTTTGTATGGGATACATCATTAATTATAATAGATACCTGATATGGTGGTGTGGTTGACCCTCCCACAGCATTTAGTGGCTGGTCCTCAGTTGGTGCACTTTGTGAGGGACTTTTTTCTCGTGATCCTCCTCACTGACGGTGAGATGGTGACATATCTTATATCTTGCTGTTGCTTCATTGGACATGAGTTGCTGGATGCACCAAAGGGATGTTGACATAGTTGTCATCTTCCTGGACTTGCAGACACTCATAATTATGGCAATCTGCATTTTAAAACTGACAGTCATTTTGCTGGACATACCCTCACACCGGTAACATGGATTGGTGACAGCATTTAGTGTGGTTTCCATTGTCTTCAAGGCTTCAGTATTCTTGTTCACTGCCTCCTCACCCTGTGCAATCTCAATGGCCCGAGCTAGAGTGAGCTTGTCAATGACCAGTAACTTCTCCCAGGTGCATTCATCATGCATGCCACTCAACAGACGATCTTTCAGTGCTTCCTCAAGGGTGAGTGCCATATTGACAATGAATAATGAACTGCTAAGTTCTGCTGCATAGTCTGCAATGGACTCACCAATGCTTTGTATACATAGGTGAATTGAAATCTTTCTGCAATTACCAGAGGCTTTGGATCAAACTACTTCTTGAGGACTGACACTAAATCCTCAAAGTGGTCCTATCACTGTGGAAGGTCTTTGAATCTCTTTAAAAAATTCCAACTAAAGAGTTAGAAGTGAAATGAAGCCTTTTCTCTTAGCAAATTGTGTTGGAGAGGTAGATAAAAGGTCAGACAGCTTCCCCACCCATGCTCCTGTTTTTAAAATGGCTGATGAGGCCACACCAATTTGATTGCTTGTTGCAGGGGACCTACTGACTCAGAAAAATGAAAACTAGGTTGAAAACTACCAACATGATGAAGTATTATTTTAGGTTGGGTCAAAATTTCACTGTTGAAGGTTGAAACTTGTTACTTGAATAGCTGTATAACTATAGTGACTGTTCTGCCAGCAGAGAGCAAGCACTTGTCGAATGCTAAATCTGAAATGATGAAAAATGCCTGGCCTGTCTACTTGTTCTTCACAATTGGCAGAGTGGGCTATTCTTATGAAGAATGCCTTTGTTCAATCAGATCTTACATCTTTACTTGAAAGACAGTAGTTTTTAGATAAAAGCTTCTTGTTCCAATTCCATCGAAACTTAGTACATTGCAGTGATATGCATGTAAAGTTACCAAAAGTGTGTTACTGAGGTGGAGTTCAAGAAATATTAGTTTATGTTGAGAATTTCACTCAGTTACAACACTGAGTATGAAATCATTAAATTATTCTACCTGTAGTTATGTTTTTACTATGTGCATAAGGGAAAAAAGAATCCACTTACTTCTTATTCCCATGGCATGATTAAAAGCATCAAAGTTGTCATGAATTTTTATTCAATTAAACTATTTTTTGTTGATTTAATGACTGCCAATTAAAGTTAATATATACCAGATAATTACAATAAAATTTATGCTAAAAATGTTTCAGTTTCAGTTTCAGTTTCAAATTGACTACCCATCCAGCTTTACAGTTGGGAATCCCCTATAACAAGTATTCAAATTGGAATGGCCTAAAAATGCAACAAAATTTTTTTTAATCGAAGACAATTAAATATGCTCCTCTTTGCAGCTGAGAATTAAAGGCTTTTAATCCAGCTGAAGCCTACACTAAAGGTCTACAAACAGCTTTGTACCTATAGTCATACTTCTTCGATATTTGTGTATAGTATAACCTCAAAGAGTCCAGTATCCCAGAGTGAGGAACAAGACCAGTTAACCAACAGTAAAGCAAAGCAATGAGTGTGGAGTATCTGACAATTAAAAAAACTGGAGTGTCAGTTTCAGAATTGCAGCTGCTTCTGCTCTCTTTCTCTCCCTCCTTCCCCTCTACCCTACCACTCTCTCTATTTGATAAGCACAATTAAAAAAAATTATGTATGTATTACAATCTTTTAAAGCCAAATTCTTCACAAGATGTTTAACTGAATGTACTTACTCCAATTGCAATGTTAGAATGTCATTTCATGTCTTATTCCTGGAACAAAATCAGCATTTAAAGATGTGTTGGACAACTGTGGGAATGTTTTCTGAGATCTTGGCAACACAGTAGGAGTTCTTTGTGAAATGGGATATATTTGTATTCTCCTGTGAGGAACAACAGTGTCACATTTATTGTATACTCGGTTGCATGTTAACTGTAATTATTATGCTAATCAAACTGCAGACATAACAGTTTGAATATCCCTAGCTCAGACAATCTCCATTAAATCCCCAAGTTCTACAGTTCTACAAAAAACTGTCCTTCAATATGAGCAGAGGCTTACATGCACATATATATATATACACATACATATACATATATGTTCATAAATCTTGGTCAAATATTTAATAATGCACATGCAACCATTGGTCAGACCAGTCATCACATGCTGACAGTAGTACAGACATTTTGAAGGGGAATAAAGTTGCTACTATAGAAGTGATGCAACTCATGCCCTACAAGTGCTGCCACGTCCAGAGTGGCAGCGGTTGTAAGGTTGCTGCTGCTGGGAGTATCTGCCTAGTCATGTCTGAAAATTAACATATTAGTAAGTACTGTCATGGGATTTCACTAAATGTGTTGTAAATATTGTGGTATTTGGTTTACTATACTGATTTATAGTGGGTTGTTATCCTTAAGGGTATGCTCTCAAGGATAATCCCTAGACGATCAGTTACTCTGAATGTATGATCTAAACCCTTACAAAGCATGACCACTCCAACTCCCTGGATGAGCATGGCACTACTGGGCTTGGCACAAATGTCAATGACCCAGATTTACACTCTGCATGAGACTTCAGAGTGACACAGGATTCATGCTATGTCAAAGTTCACAGAATATAGCTATACATGTGCGAAGATCAGAAAGTCTGCCCCACATTTTCTCCAAGAACCCTTATTAGGAAGTATTCAGCAAGCTGTGTTTCTTTTTCTTATTAATTTCCAATATGCCAACATGTTTGTTATTGTTATGTTTAATTTGGAGTGATTTTATTTTTGGGCCAAAGTCCACCTACTAGAGTCCTCTGACACGAGGCCATTAATAGATATCTAACAATCTGGTTAATACATTGCTGCTGTTATTTAAAGTCAGAAAGAAAGAAAAAACAACTTTCAACTACTCTGACATCATGTGCTCCACAGTGATAGCATTGCCTACTTAGCTACAACTATCCTTTGTACAAGCTTAATGATGCCAAAATTTTTTATCCACCTCCATATATGGAATTGCCTGCAATCTGTTAGTCTCTCAGAGTGGCTTAGAAAGAGAAAGAAATCCTGTCCTTGAAGTTTCCCTGCCTGGCCCCACCTGAATTAATCATATCTGTACCAATTCATCTGAACTTCTGTGTAGTTTGTATTGTAAAGAGTTGGAACAAGCTACACCTTGAGCCACAAGGTAAATTGCACTGAGCTGCCAAACAATCCACAACTATATATTTCCAGTTTATAAAAGCATCGGGTTTCTTCAATCTTATTCTACAGCAGTTCCTTATACCAATATAATGCACATTAATCAAGTAGGCACTGAAATTAACTTTTATATACATACATACATACATACATACATACATACATACATACATACATACATACATACATACATACATACATACATACATACATACATACATACATACATACATACATACATACATACATACATACATATATATATATGTGTATATATATGTATATGTATATATATATATATATATATATATTCCAAGCTGCTTCCAACACCATTATCATGTGCAGTGCCATGAAGGGTTGGCAGTAGGCCAGGCCAGTAGGAAAATGTAGGATCCATTTCAAGAACTTATTTGGTAATTCATTGGATGGAAGAGTTTTATTAACTGAGTGTGGTCAAATTTGTCCTGGGAAGGTCTGAAAAATGCCAACAAACAAGGTAGGGAGAAAAAAAAAATAGAACAGAGATGAAGGGATTCCAACTGAAGTGCAGGGTGGATGCTCTACCCATTGAGTTACTGGGAGAGCCAGCCTCACAGTTAGGGCAAGGCTCCTCATTAGCATGAAGCTAGCTATATCCATATTAAATAAATTTTAAAGAGGCTCAGAGTATAATTTGGGCTTAGAAGCAACAGCACTTTTTTAAAACTCTATAGAATAATTCCAAAATAATATATTGATGGAAAGTAATTTCATCAAGATGCATATGACAATAAAGTACTGTGATAAGCAGTAATAAATACAATAGTAATTAATGTTGATTGTGCATTTTGGAGTTCAGATTAAAAATGTCATCACTTCTTCACATAAAGAAATGCCTTTTGTGCTCTCCTTTGAGCAAATACATCAGTTACACCACCTGGACAAAGACAAATCAATAAGTTTACCTAGTCACTGTTGATGTCCAAAATTGGTAAACTATTGGAAGGTCATGCTCCATTATGGACCTAGAATATGACTTCATTTATTGGAGGACACTAAAGCTCCTCTCGGTAGAGGCCATATTTACTGGTAAAGAAAAAAAGAGGGCATTTGGGGAAATATTAAGAATCTCAAGTTCTATATTTTATCCTTATTTTCTTTAATAAAATAATATCAAGTTTGAAATTCATATATATATATATTTTAAATTTAAAGAACTTCAATTGGAATCTTAACTGAAATATATTTCGAGTATCACAGTTGAAACTAAATAATAGTTGTAGCAACTCTTTCCCACCTGACTGAAGTGCCAAATATCAATTCTTATACAAGCAGGCAATTGAGGCTATGAAATGACAGTGGGAAACTATAATAGATCAAATATCCTAATTTGGTGACTACCTAGACAGGACAAATATAGTAAATTCAGAATATAGTTTGGTCATAAGTTGGTCACAGTTACTACTGGGGGGGGGGGGGGGGGAATTAGGTCCTTCAAAATTGTAGATGACCTCCAAACTGTAGGCCTGGGCCAATTGACCCTGCTGGCCCCACCTCTAATCTGTCCTGATCATGTGACATCACCTTCATCATAAGTTCATAAAATTAGCTCACAAGAATTTTTGAACCACATATATTGCACTTGGGCAGGGCATTATGTAACCACACTTGTTTGGTATAGGAAAAGAAGAACTCACACAGCACACCCCTGGCTTCATCCAGCCACTATTCTTGCATTAGGAAATGATCAACCAGCAGCAGCAAACCCTCATTGTTACAGCAGCAAACCCTCATTGTTACAGCAGCAGCAAACCCTCATTGTTACAGCAGCAAACCCTCATTGTTACAGCAGCAGCAACCCCTCATTGTTACAGCAGCAAACCCTCATTGTTACAGCAGCAGCAACCCCTCATTTTCATATGAATTGCAATGAGATGATGTCCTTAATAAATGCAAAGGCACGCAGACTATTTGGTGCATGCCTGTGGAGTGCTATATTGGGAGAGGTCACACAGGGTGCAGAGGTGACTGCATCAGAGCATTATGGCTTCAGCTAGTATGTTAACAAGTGTGATGATCTTCCCTGGTCAAGGAATCTTTTGGGAAAGAAATGTCCTACATAAAATCAGCCAGTTAGTCAGTCAGTCAGTCAGGCTTGCCAAAAGCAGATACAGACATTGGCCTTGTGCAGTAGATCTGCACCCAGGGAATGAAACTAACTCCACTACTTCTAAATATAATGATTGGATAATCAAAGGATCTTGTCTCAAACAACTATATTTCTTTGTCCAGATAAGAACTTTCATATTTTGTTTGTTGATAGCTTTTTCTTCTACTTTTCTTTTTTTTCTTCTTTTACTTTTCTTTTTTTTTTCTTCTTTATTTTTCAACAATACATGTTTGTGATGATGAACATCCTTCTTCCTCCCAGCCAAGATGTCTGTACTTTCAAGTATGCATAATATGCATGCAAAATTGGGGCTTCATGGGTGTGAAACCATAGATCAGTGGTCAGTTAGCTCTACCTGCAGCTGGGGGAGGTGGGGGCATTATACAGCTTAAGATAAAAAATGTACTCCCTGCCACATTGGTCTTTCCAGGGATGTATAGCCTCTATCATCAATCTTAATCCTATCTATCAACAGTAAGAACACAATATCTTGGTGGTTTTGGTTCCAAGTAACTGACTGACAGATTGCAACTCCTGTGGATATTTCTTCCAATAAACTGGCACATGATCACCCAGAAAGAAATTTTACACATGGTTTGTGGAAAGGAGAAAGGGCAAATGGATAGTGGCAAAAGTCCTGATGAGGTATCTCAAGATCAGCCACTAACCATCTCGAAATAAATGGGAACATCCATAGTGAACCACACACACACACACACACACACACACACACACACACACACACACACACACACACACACACACACACACACACACACACACACACACACACACACACACACACACACACACACACACACACACACACACACACACACACACACACACACACACACACACACACACACACACACACACACACACACACACACACACACACACACACACACACACACACACACACACACACACACACACACACACACACACACACACACACACACACACACACACACACACACACACATAAACAGATTCATGAAACCAGGAATCAGAATCATTAGCAAGACCAGAAAACATTGCCCTTCTCCAGTGGATGAGCCGTTCTAAATAGTAATCTTATGATTTTAGTGCGCACCAGTACCATTATTATTGTAGCTGCAGAGAGAACTGTGAGTTGTTGAATTTTCCTACCTACTTCACTCTGTTGAAAAAGCAAAACTAAAATGTCTCACCACAATAACATCATCTCTAGCTAGACCCGGCCATTTCTAAATTATCGAACTGTTTAGATGTAGTCACTCAGAGTCTAATCATCCCTGACCCTTGTGGGTCTATCTTCTCATCAGTGATGAGATCAGTTGCCAAAGACACAAAGAGAAAATAAAAGGCCTCTTGCAAACGTGATATTGCAAATTCTCAATCAACACACTGGAATCACCGCCTAGACATTCTTGCAGTGCAGTCTAAATGTCTGGAACAGAGTCGTTGTTGGCCTCCCTTCAGGTCAACAATTGTTTATGCTGAAGCAGGTACAGACTGCCTACGAAATCCACTGAACCTGCTACAGGTCTGAAGTATGTCTCAGATCCAAAGTGTAAACTCTGCTCCTCACCAACTCCAACATCCTTCCATGTTCTGAATAACTGTCAGACGGCTCTACAGCAGGGCAGATACACATGGAGACATGACTATCAGATGGCTCTACAGCAGAGCAGATATGCATGGAGACATGACTGTAAGATGGCTCTACAGCAGGGCAGATACACATAGAGACATGACTGTCAGGTGACTCTACAGCAGGGCAGATACATATGGAGACATGACTGTCAGATGGCTCTACAGCAGGGCAGATACACATGGAGACATGACTGTCAGATGGTCCTACAGCAGGGCAGATACACTTGGAGACATGACTCCGTAATCCATCAGATCATTGCCAAGGATAAAGAGTAAAGAGTGGTGTGTCTATGGAGCAAGTACTGTAAGTAACTGTATGTGGACCTTCCTGATTATTTGGCTTCCTCCTCTCCTCTTGCAACAATCCATCTTAATTCATTGACCACCTTTGGACAGACCAGTTATAGTAATTATTGCACCTAGTAATTATTGCACTTGAAATTGTCTGCCTAAGCCACTATACCAAATATACTATCAAGTGTTTTCATACACTATCGCCACCTATGGCCAAGAGAGATATTGTAAGCCTACTCACATCATTAGCAAAAACATCCATTAGCTGCTCAAAAGCTATATTTCAAGCACATGACCACCCAACATTGTACTTATCAATCCTTTGCTCTGTACCTTCCTTATTGACTTGTTTATTCCTCCACACTTTATGTGAACTGTTCCTTCTCCCCTTCACACACATGCAACTCCACACCTTGCCAAGATCCTTATGCAGTACCATTCAGTGCCAAAAGGTATATAATCTTGTATCCCAGAGGTTAACTTTTGTATTACATATTATTATTATTATACTTCTTTTTTTTATGAGTTTATGGTAGGCTTTTCTTCTTCTATTTAAAAATAAGAAGAGAATGTCTAGAGTTGCTTGGTAAACCCCCACCCCACTAATTGCATTGTGGGGTGGGTTCTGGCTGGGGGGGGGGGGGGGGGGGGGGGGGGGGGGGGGATTTACTGAGGACAATCAATCATTTAAAAGGACTCCTTAACGCAGATTTCAACAATTTCCGCTTTCTCAGCTCACCGCAGCCGCCAGAAAGAGCTTGTTCTGATCAGCCAGTAATGGCAAGTACAATTATGAGCTACCGTAGTGTCTCGCCGAAGGACAAAGGGCGGTGGAGTCCAGGGTTTAGACGGGGAAGCTTAGCAACAAGCAGGGAGGAATCCTACAGCAGCCTTGATTCCGTAACTTGCTCGTCGACGTCTTCCTCCCTGTCTTCTCTTTCTCCATCTTCTCCAGGTAGCAAACAGTGTGTGAGCGATACACTGGATAAATACGTGACAGCGTCCACTGAGGGCAGGGAAGCTTACAGTCGTGGTAACTTGCGAGAAGCAGTCACAGACTTCAACCATGCGCTGGCTCTAGAACTCCAGACTGAGCTAGACTGCCTGTATGACAACTCCATTGGTTTTATGAGCGGCCTTGTTCGCACTGAGGTGGACTCCAGGCTCCCCCAGGTGCACCAAGGAGACTCCAGCTCTATAAAATGCTCACACATCTTGAGACAGCTCAGAGAAAATTATTACAAGGCAGTGGATGGGTTGGAGAAGAAGAACACAGAGGCCAAATGGTACTTGCAGATGGGAGCATCTCTTGTAATGATTAATGAATGGGAGAAAGCCAAGGCTGTATACATAGAAGGTATTAATATGTGCAAGGATCGCAAGGCTCTTAAACATGCCCTTAAGAACCTCATCAGGACCGAACAGATGACATCATTTGCAGATATCCCTGTGGAAGACCAGCCAGAGAGACAGACCAATGCCTCCTCCCCTTGCGAGTCACCAGTGTCTTCTCCTCATCATTCCCCTCCCCACTACTCCCCTAACCATTCTCCAGATCCCTCACCAAAGCACTCTAGCGATGTTTCCCCACTAAAACGAAGTGCAACCCCATATCGACGAAGGAACCGCTCAAAGAGTATAGGTGTGAAAGTGCAGAAACAAAGTAGAAATAGGTCCACGTCCATTGACTTGGAGTGCAAAAAAATGGTTGTGGAAGAACCACGGAGAAAGAGTGATGCCACATTACTGAGCTCTCCTGCATTGGGGGCCAGATCCTCTAACAAGCGATCAAGTTTTGGTATCTTTAATTTCAAACAACGTGCTGCTCTCTCCCAAGATACCACTCTAGCATGGAGCAATTGCTTTGATCCTACCGGATGCAAAGTGTTTAGCCAGGAAGAGTTCCAACCATCGGCTATTAAACACATGAGAGCGCTCTCCTCCCTTCACGATGGAGCATGCAAGGACACTGATAGCTGCTCAGAGAACAATAATGACCAGCACGATCAACTACTTAACTCTGGAAGGTTCAATGCCATCCACTTCAGGTCCATGAGAATTGAAGATGATGACAGTGAACTGGATGAGTCTGACTGATCACATGCCACACACACCACATTAGTCTTGATCATCACATATATATATACTATTTTGTGTTTCTGTGTACTTGAGTCTCATCTGTTGCAAATACATCAATTTTTCTCCGCTTTTGATCATTTTAAACAAACACAAGAAAATAATACACTACTGCACACAAGAAAGAGCATGATGAGCTGAGGTTCCCCACAGTACTTCAATTTGTATGAAGTGTAGTTCGTATGGCCCAGAGTGCTGACTTATGGTTTTAACCTCATTTTTCTACATGCAGACAAAAGCATTTCCAACTCCCACATCTAGTTATCTATTTAGTGGATAAGGAGACCAGAGACTGGGGCCTAAACCTCAAACTTTGTGAACGTAGGTGAGCTGCAATTTGTGTTGCGGCATGGAAAGGCTTGATCTTACATACTCCACTGTCTGCAGGGTTTCTCTCCACTGGCCTAATTACACATGTGTCTTGGAAGATCAGCACCCACTAATCAGATGCTCCAAGCCTTCTCCAGCCTACATCACCAAACTATTCTGTCATCCTTTTCCTATTTCTTATGATAATAGTAACAAATTTGATCATCCTATGAACAAATAAATAAGTGAATGTTATGGTGTGTATAACCCAGCATCATTAAGATACAGACAATATAGAGTATTTATAAGATACATATAATAGAGAAAACCAAGTCTAATTATAAGATACAGACAACACAGTGTAATTATAAGGTACAGATAGCATGGAGTAAATACAGCCAGAGGTGATACAAATAAACTAATTAATGCCACTAGAACTAATGAATGCCACTAGACATAATACAGTATCTATTAGTTCAAAGGTCTATTTAATGCGGACAATTTGGTCAGTGCCCTGGTACTGAGGAAGGCGGAGCTGGTAGGCATCACACAGTTGCTGGGGGATCATCCTCAATCCCAGATAGTGGTGGTGACCTTTGAACTTCTTGGAACAATTCTTAGGAGCTGTGAGAGAGATCAACAGGTCTGGAGAAAAGCCAAGACCATTCACATCACCTTCCTCAGTGTCCCAACCTTGACAACAATAATACAACAAAAAGATAAAGCAGGTCCAATCTCTAATAGGTGCTCTTTAGAACTTAAATGCTAGTGGTTTTGATGGATGGTGTGTATGTATATATTAAATAAATTGCCATGGGCAAAGAAAAATGGAAGTAACTGTCACAATACTTTTTATGGTATTTAAATGCTTTTCAACCACTCTTAGCTCTCTCTATATTGTAATTATCCAACCACGTTCATCAGGAAGCTTCACCAAATAGCTTATATGTCAAAGTAATCAAATTAGCAAGTTTTACAGCTACTGAAGTGACCAGTCTACTCATTGGCTCTGGCTGTTCACAGCCCTCACTTCCTTGCCACTCCAACTGGTTCTGCCAGGCAGCTCCATGCTTCCTGTTTCCTTGGACTCTCAAAGTAATTTCCTATTTTAACTGTGATGTAACAATTCAGTAGCAAAACGAACAAACAAACATCTGTAGCAATCAGGCCAGAATTTGTGGCCAGAACCTAGAGAATACTCTATAGTAAAAAAAAATATAATAATAATAAATAAATAATCTATAATAATAATGATAATAAAATAGTAATAGTAATGATGATGATGACAATAATAATAATAATAATAATAATAATAATAATAATAATAATAATAATAATAATAAACAATTTTATTAAAATATTAAAAGCCACATACTCTAGCACAAGAACTATAGTACATTGTGTCTCAGTGGACATCTGTAGGTCTTCTCTGGGATATGGACAGGAAAGAGGTTCTCATTACGCAATGTGGTCATTCCCCCCACAAGACTCCCTCCATGGCTATCAACCGTGTTTGAAATGAAAACTACCAGTAGTTGAAATTGAAACACCAAGAAACTATATACTTAACCACATCCACCAACTTTTAGAAGAAAAAAAAAGGTTTTAGGCTGAAATTGATCAGGGTGACCTCATGTGACCTTCACATAGCCAATGCCCACCTGGTCTCTGGGTGAAGATTGATTTAGGCAAGGTGTGATTGAACAATAGACAGACAGACAGACAGACAGACAGACAGGAGACAGACAGACAGACAGACAGACAGACAGACAGACAGACAGACAGACAGACAGACAGACAGACAGACAGACAGACAGACAGACAGACAGACAGACAAGAGACAGACAGACAGACATCACTAATTAAAGATAATCTTTATCTAGCCAAACAAATAATGTTCCTTAAAGTAAACACCAAACAACCTATTATTGAACAAATCATAACCAAAATTGACCAGAATGAGTTCATCTGAGTCAGACCATCAGGATCAACCTAACACAGCCATGAATATCCCAGTGGTATGTGAACATCTGTGCCTAAAATCTGGAATCTGGCATTTTCAAAAACATAATCAAAAGATAGACAGACACCCCAGTAGAGCAGAAGAGAGAGCAGATAGAAGACAAATTGATGCATCCCAATCAACCTTCAAAAGCAAACTTCCAGTGCCTACTTCTAAAGTGGCATTACTATTAATTTGGTAATTTCAAAACTTGGGCATCATTTTGTTGTGTTTTTAATACTTTTTGACATCAGGTTATTTAACAGTAAACCATTTCCTGAAGATGTACTTCCCAATTGCTATCGACCTAACCAGACTTGGAGCCAGACCCAAGGTGGCACATTGGCTATCTCTTTGGGAGTGCATGTTGAAGGTTGGGGAGAGGAGAAAGGAGAAGTGCAGAGTGAAGTGGAAGTGGTTTGAATACAATATCTCTAAACCATTTAAAGGTCTTCTTTGCTTCCACAAATCACACCATCAGAATTTTCCTGGCCTGTTTTGATTGCACACACTCCCAACAAGAACTGAAATTCACACACGCACACACACACAAATTTCTAGCTGCCATCACATGGTCATGTGCACTTGACATACTTAGGGTGCCTGTGCACTAAGCAGGCACAATGAGCCAGTGCAAGCAAACTCCTGGAGCCAGGCTAGGAGCTAGCAGGAAGACTGACAAAGACTCTCAGCTTATGGGTGTGGGCACCCGAAGTCCCACCTGGACCCTTAGCTGATTGACAAGCCATGGCCAGTGAATTGGCACCACAGAAAATTCCAGGTCCCCATCACAGCTGGGTGGACTGGTGTGGGAATACGTTAAAAGAAGGAAAATTTCCTGTCAGGGCTGGGGTTTGAATTCAAAACCTTGGGGTTGTTAGTTTAAGAGCATTACTACTCCACCACACAAAACACGCAATCACACACGCATGCACACACGCATGCACACACACACATGCACACACGCATGCACACACACACACACACACACATACAACACATCTGCTGCTACACATACTATCCTGTACAGGGTAACTGCCCTCCCTAAAGTTAATAATAAAACAAGAGTCAACACCTTGTTATGAGGTATCCTAGCCAATAATACAGCTTGAGTGTGCCAATTTATACGTCATGACGATAGACACGGCATAGATGGAGACCTTATATGACAATGGAGAACAATTTCAAAATACAGGTGGTAACTTATTGACAGAAAAATCCGTGCAGAACGCAGTGTACTGTTTATATTCCTTCTGCATCATCTTGATCACGTCACATTACTTACCCACAATCATTCCTCTCTATCTTTCTGAAGGTTAGTGTCACTGTTGATCAGCAGCTGCCACAATCAACACAGAGTGAAGGAGACCAGTGGCCATGACACAATACATGTGTTCATAATTACCTCAACCTGCTTATTGGACCATTTCCTGCCACATATCTCACATACTCTGCTCCCAGCCACTGGGCTAAACATTTGCTCTCAAGAAATGCTTCGAAACATGTGGTTGCCAATTAAGGCTTCTACAAGTCACCACCACTCTCTGTCTATACTGATCTTATACACCTGTCCTCTATATATCCATGCCTCCCTACACAGCTATCCTCTATATATCCATGCCTCCCTACACAGCTATCCTCTATATATCCATGCCTCCCTACACAGTTGTCCTCTATATATCCATGCCTCCCTACACACCCCTCCTCTATATATCCATGCCTCCCTACACAGCTGTTCTCTATATTGCCTTCCTACATACCCCTCCTCTATATATCTATGTCTCCCTCCACACCTGTCCTCTATATATCCATGTCTCCCTACACACCTGTCCTCTATATATCCATGCCACCCTATACACCTGTCCTCTAGAGCCATGCCTTTCTACACACCCCTCCTCTATATATCCATGTTCCCTACACGTGTTGCCTATGACTGTAGATATCTATTCCTTACACTGGACCACACCACATACCTACTCATCCCAAATCTTAATACATTCACTATAGTTATAAACTCTGCATCACTACTATTGCGTACACAATTATTGCGTACATGACTATTGGTACACAACTATTACGTACACAATTATTGGTACACAACTATTGTGTACACGACTACTGTGTGTACACAGGTGTAGTTCAAGAATCAATATATAATGCATCTTTTAGATATAACTAACATAATTATTAGTTGGGCTGCATAGTTTGCCACGGTGGTCTGTGTTCAGCCATTCCACGCAGCCAGAGAAAGTACCACATTTGGAAATCCGTGCAAATGCTCTGTGCACTAATGAGGGTTCTGATATTATGAGGAAATTATAACTATGTTATGACAGATATGTTACTTGTGTTTGTAGAGCTCTGTCAGTCTCCCAGCATGACTTCATGACTTGAAGTGCGTTAAACTTTGTGACCTTGCATTCTATGCACATGCATGAGTTACTACAGCAGAGCTCTTTGCATGAGATCAATCAGTTGTTAAGTTATTAGACCAGACAAATTGGTTTCATCCATATGCACCAGCACTCTTCCCTGGCTTCCTCACAATCAGTCTCTCCATGTGGATATTATGTCATGCATCAGTTGGTGATTATGGCAGGGCAGCATGATCACATGCACACAGCTACATGGTCACATGCACATAGCTGCATTGTCACATGTGCACAGCCAAATGGTCACATGCGCACAGTTACGTCACATGTGCACACTGACAAGTGTCCATGTCGCGTTCCCTGGGAACTGCATCTGCAGGTTAATGATTCCACTAGTAGATCAATCTAGTTATTCTAGTCAATCTACGCACCCCTCGTTTGAACATGTGACCTTCTCTGGGTGGGGTGGCTTCAGCTGTCATAGGACGAGGGGTCGTGCTTCTTCAACCTAATGTGGAAGGAATCTCTAAAGCCAAAATCAATGTCATCACTCATCTAGCTGTGGAGAATAAAGCCACTGTCATCGTGCTTCAAAGACACACACCATCAAAGCTAATGTGCTTCAAATATCCGGGTACTAACTCAATGTGCACACCGTCAGTGGATTCTCAAGTCACCCGGGAATATGGCTGACCTCCGCTCACTCGATGAAGCAACAAGAGCCTGGCTGCAAGATCAGCCATTGACCTTTAATCAACAAACACATCATCATCACTGATTACCAGGAGTGTAGTGGGTGTGCCTGCATTAGAGAGGATGCATTAGAGAGGATGCATTAGAGAGGAAGCATTAGAGAGGATGCATTAGAGAGGTTGCGCCTGCATTAAGGGGGTTGCCTGCATTAGAGAGGGGGTTGCCTGCATTAAGGGGGTTGCCTGCATTAGGGAGGTTGCCTGCATTAAGGATGATGGTGTAAGTGGATGAGGACCCACTACTGGTCTGAGGCCATATGATAATCACAAAAACTAACAACACAAAATAATAAAAATAAATTGTATATATTATCATACATAGTACCAGGACCAGGGAGCAAATACCCAACTCCATTTGAAAGACCTCAACAAGAAGCCATTCGAATTACTCAGAGTCACGTGCCCTTTGTTCCTCAGCAAAACATGAATCTCCCAAAACTTCACACCACTTCAGCAGCTGCTTGCAGCATGTGTTGCATGTTTGATGTGATTCCATCCCAAATAAAATAATTTCCTGCAATTAACAGAGAAAAGAATTGTACATGTTTGGGCTTGTGTGTTACTTCCCTTCCAGATGCCACAAGTCATACCCTAAGGTTTCCTTACTGCAGTTGCACCATCGGCACTGATGATGGGGCTGTCCTGCTTACACACACACAGCTTGAGGTGGGTGGATCTCTCCAACTCCCTGCCAATGCTGTTCTCCACTTCTGTGGGATGATTACTAATGTCATCTCTAGTACACAACAGCCAACCATGCATTCAGCAGGTGCTTGTGTGTGTGTGCGTGTGCTGAGAGCCTTCATCCCTGCTCTATGCCAACACTCTCACTTCGATTGGTGGAGGAGCATGTTCCGAACATCAATCCAACCATGTTATTGACCCCATTACAGATGGTAATTTTCAGTGACCTCTCATGGTAGATGATATAGTTTTATTAAACCCGCCACAAATACAAAGGGAGGCCGTCTGCTTGTTTGGAAACTTCCAGGTCCTTCATCTATTCCACATAAAGAAAGAGTTTGTCATCAAAGACATAGTCATCCAAGCCATTTAGAAGGTAATTACTCTCTCTGTTGTGTGCCAAATGCATCCATTAATGTACATCCTCTTTGATTAATTCATAGACAAGAATGTCCATCAGCTTCCGGCAAATATTAATCCTAATTGTGCACAATGAAAGGACTACATCCTCCTCAACCCTCACGTGGTCCTGCTGACCAGTTTAACACACCAGACCTACAATTCGATAATTTGCATAGAGGAGGGAAGGGGATTAAATCAGAGCACTTGAATTTGTCAGTTGTGTCTAGTGTTGTTGATGTGACACCTTCCACGTTGAACCATGGGGCTTCCCCATCAGAAAATTAGTTAATGCAACTTTTAGAGGAGAATAAATATGTTGAGAAAGTAATTGAAATAGTGTTTAATCCAGTATATATCAGCAAGTTCCAGGAAAATGCAGCCAAACCATTTTATCTTTACATCGTTTTCCTCATTTCTTCTTTCACCGGCCATGTGGCCAGCTCAGTTGTGGCCAGCCAGGCCCCAGTGGCGGAGTCCAGCTGCTCTACCAGTCCCTGCCTCCCTGTGCGGTGGCCGGTACAGCTCACAGTTGTCAGCAATGTGCAGGGCAGCTGGTACTGCACTGCACACACACAAGGCACTTTCTTTGAGGCCCCAGGTCTCTACTGTGGCAGCGTAGCACCCCATGCCAGTTCCCAGGCAGTTGAGAGTAGTCCATTGTTTGTGGGGGAGATCTTCACCTAGGATGTTGCCAGGGGCGTTCATGAAGCAGTGAAGTCAGGATGGTGCTGGGGTCCTCCACTGGTCTTTCCATATGTTCATCTTCCAGGTTTTATTTGAGATGTTGGCTGGAACTGTCTTCAGGAGGTCTTGAGAATGCTTGGAAAATGGGCATCGTGACTTCACCACAACCCCATGCAGAAGATGTTGGTCACTCCCTGGGCCTTTATTGCAAGTGTCAGCATTGCTGCTTCTAGCCTGATGCCTGGTGGGGTTATGCCTACCAGATTGGCAACTGGTTGGTGGGTGTGGCTTCCTGAGATAAAGTGTCCACACTCGGTATCTCTGTGATTTGTCACACTATAGAGATGATTCCACTCAGCTGTCCACTATGATCATGGCGTTGCCAGAGCAGCAGAAACATTAGTGGGTGAGGAAACCATCAAAAGAGGAGATGATAACTGTGGACATTCATGTTGAATGGAAAACTTAATGTCGACAATAATGGCCAAACAGCTTAAAGACAGCATAATGTTGCAGTTAGGGGGGGTGGGGGCGTTAGCTTAAAAAAAAAATGGTGAAAATGTCTCCGTACTTGAGTAAACTTGCCACCATCAGCCTGTCCATTCCAGTGGCAACTATCTCCGTAGAAAGAGAAGCTCCTTGCAGGTGATATGGATACAAGCTCGTTTGTGCAGCTGCTCGAGTGATGACAACCTTCACACCAGATGACAACTATAGTGGAATCTACACTTAGAACTTAGAAGCTGCCCATGGTACGAAGTACCATGATGGCAGTGTCCTGGATGAATCCAGGACCAATGGCAATAAACTTAGCTTATGATGGCATCACACAGAAATGTTGGTGTCTGGTCAGATCTCCTTGTCTTCGAAATTTTCTTCCACAGGCACAACTAAGTGTTCTTAATTCAGATTGCTTGTTAGCTGAACAGGTTGTTCCATCGCCTGGATGTTGAAATTTTCTCTACACCATCTAAACACAGATGAAACCACCCCTTCCTGTCCTGGCACAACTCATACCATCTATCATACACACCAATTGCCTGCAAATCCACTTTCAGAACATCCCTCCACCTCTTCTTTGCCCCGTGGCGTGGTCTCTTCATGTTAAGCTCCCCAAACAACAATCTATTTGGAAGCCTTTCTTCATCCATGCAACCCACATGACCCAGCCATCTTAAACACTGCTCCAGAATGATATCACAGATGGAGTGCTGCAAGCCAAACCTATGTGATAGGCTTTGAGATGTTAATCTTTCATTCCATTGTTGGTACCTCGTCACACCCAGGATTGTCCGAATACAACGGTTATGAAAAGAATTCAAACGTCTTGTATGCACAGCCTTCATTGTCCAAGTTTCAGCTCCATACAGTAATACAGCTAGAACAACTGCCCTATACACTGCTCTCTTTGTGGCCAATGAGAGGTCTTTGTTCTTAAATACTGGCACCCTCAAACATCCAAATGCTCTAGCTGCTCTAGCAATTCTTCTAGTCACCTCACTAGTGATCTCCCCATCTCTTGAGATGTTAGCACCCAAGTATGTGAAGTCCTGGACTACATCCACAGAGCCACCCTCCACCTGCACTGGTCTGACATCACTCTCATTCAATCCCTCACCAACAACCATCCCTTTTGTCTTCTCAGTACTCACAGTCAGCCCCCATTCACTTGCCACTTTCACAAACTCTGCTGCTACTGACTCAAAACTATCCCGAGAGGTTGCATACAATGCCACATCATCAGCAAACTGGGACTCAGTTACTCTCATCTCACTCAATCTAGACTTAGCTGTGCGGTCCCCAACCAACTTCCTACCATGCTTATATAACACACTCACTCCTGCACCACTACTCCTATTGCGCCAATCAGCCACCATAGCACTAAAGTAGATATTAAATAATGTGGGTGCCAGGGTACATCCCTGCTGTAAGCCATTCCGGACCTCAAACCTATCAGTTACAGTCGAACCCACTCTAACCTCAGCATGCATTCCCTCATGGAAAGACTTCACAACATTCAACATTTTTTCTGTCACACCATACTTCTCTAGGACCTTCCATAGGGCTTGCCTGGGCACTGAATCATAAGCCTTCCTCAAGTCTACAAACAACACATACAATGATCCACCATGTTCCCTCGCTTTCTCCACAAGCTGTCTAGCAACAAAAATCATGTCTGCACAACCACGTCCTTTCCTGAACCCACTCTGTGACTCTGGCAGAATTTTTTCAGCAATCACTTGCAATCTTCCCTGTACAATTCTGCCTAGTACCTTCCCTACCACATCCAACAAACTTATTCCACATCAATGGTCACGCTGCTTCAGGTCACCTTTCTTTGGGATTGGAACAGCTACTGCGTCCTGCCAGTCTCTCACCACTTTACCTTCTTCCCACACCTTCTGCATCACCTCCAGCATTCTATCCCACAGGTCTACACCACCATGGAGGATTAGTTCAGGAAGGACACCAGACTTTCCTCCTGCCTTTCTCATCTTCAATTTGGTTAGAGCCTGCATCAATTCCTCTTCAGTTGGTGGCATATCCAAATCCAAGTGTGATGGGAGTAGTGGCAGAGTGTCAATCACTTCGTCATTGAATGCACAGGGTATGTTAAGTATCTTTACAAAATGCTGATGCCATCTGGCTCTTACCTCCTCGGGACCCTGAGTCAAACTTCCATTTTCTTTCATGACAGCAGTGGGTCTTGTTGGTCTTCTTCCAGCATGAGCCAGCTGCAACTTCCTGATACTCTTCCACCTTGTGCAACCATCCTTTTTTGCAGCTTCCCCCTCCTTGGCAACCCTGCATATCCATTCTTCCTTAGCATTGTCCACTGCAACCTTTACCTTTCTCTGATGTCTCCTAAACTCCTTCCGGTTGGCTGAAGTATTGCACTGTATCATCCTCAGGTGAGCATCATCCTTGGCTTTGATCAGAGGTGACAACTCCTCACTATCCTCAAACCAGTCTGGTTGCTTCCTCTTCCCTCTACCAACTACTTCCTCTGCAGCTGACACAATACAAGACTTCAGAGCATCCCAGTTGCACTCGGTGGAATCTCCAGCTCTGAGTGGTCTAGCCAGCAAATGTTGCTCCAACACTTCACGGTATTCATCCCTCTTGGCAGGGGTTTTCAGTTTATGGATGGCAAAAGGCAAAGAAATCTTCTTTTTTCTTTTGGCAGAACGAGAAACAGTAACCTTTAGCTTAGCTCTTACAAGTTTATGGTCAGTCCAGCAGTTTGCTCCCCTCATCACCTGCACATCTCTGCAAACAACTCTCTGTTCAGCCCTCATCACGACAAAGTCTATCATGTGACATTTCTTTGTTGCTGGGTGCGTCCAAGTTCCTTGATAGATTTTCTTCTTTTGGAACCAGGTATTCATGATTGAGAACTGATTTAATGCACAGAATTCCAAAAATTCCTCGCCCACAAAATTACGCTCACTCAAGCCATGCTTCCCTATAACACCTTGCCATAGATTATTCCCTGTGTCCAACATACCCACCCTAGCATTGAAATCACCCAGCATAATAAGGATATCATTACGTGGAATCCTATCTATTGTATCCTGCAAATCATCATAAAACTTGAGCTTAATGCTTGGAGGTGCCTTAGCTGTGGGTGCGTAAGCACACACTACTGATACATAAGTGCCTGATGCCTTTCCAGACCATCCTCCCTTTTTCTTTCCTGTGTGTACCCACTTCAATCTAGCTGATATTATTCTGGAACTAACTGCTTCCCACACCTCCCCTGCTTTTTTCCATGCCACTGTAGCCTTTTCGTCCAATGCTATTCCAACACCCTCATTCCTACTAGCTCTTTCCTGATCCCCTGGCAGAGGACGACCAGAGTGCAGAAAGGTATATCTACCCACTGGCCACACATCCTTTCCAAACCACTTTGTCTCTTGGATCCCTGCAACAGATACACCATATTTCCTCAATTCTCCCATTAACAAATCTATCTTCCTATCAATCTTACCAGGCTTGTCACTATGGTTACCATGTTTAGCTACACCCATTAGTTGCTTCCTACAGATCCGCTCATCACCGGAACACTCTACTAAAGTACGGACATTCCAGGTAGTTACTACTAAACTATTTCTATTTCTCTTTGATTTCTGCTTCACGTTCTGATCTTTTGTCACAAAGCTGTTCTTTATTACCATTCTCTTGTGCTGAACTTTCTTAACTTTGGTTCGCAACATCAAAGAAAGTGAACTGCTATCAAAATCTGGACTACTCCACAAGATTATAGACAGCTGCTTGTCAAGACTAGCCCCAAATGTTTATAACAAATGAGGTACTTGACTAGTTGGTAGGGTTTGTAGATAATACAGGTAAAACAAATGCAGTGGTAAATGAAATTAACTTATATACAAACCTAGTGTTAAATGAAATTAACTTATATTTGTAAAATGAAATGACAAGGTTAAAGTTCTGAATTGAACTTTACTTATAATAACTAATACAATTTGGTGAAAGATAAATATATCAATCATTCAAAAATTCAAAAAAAAAATTTTTTTTTTTCCTTTTTTTTTTCTTTTTTGTGCTGAACTTTCTTATATTTGGTTTGAAACACCAAACAAAGTGAATTATTATCAAAATCTGGACAACTCCACAGATTATAGACAGCAGCTTGTCAAGATTTAGCAACAAATGTTTACAACAAATGTGTTACCACGGTTACCACAATGAGTTACTTGACAAGTTGGTGAAGTATGTGACAAGTTGGTAGGGTTTATAGATAATACAAGTAAACAAATGTAGTGATAAACACACACACTGACTGATGGTGCTCTTGGAGAAAATGAAGGTGTATGCAACAAAAAGGGAACTTGCTAACTGGGTCAAAACATAATTTCTGATGAAATACATAATCCTATACCAAAATACTTGTTCTATAGTTTATGATATTATAATGATGTCATTTAAAAAAAAAATTGTATTATTACTGCACTTAATTAATTTTAAGTCCAACACAGGAAGAGCTTTGATCTCACTGCAGTTGATGTCATAGATGCAGAAAATGCAGCCATTGTGTTTACTCTTCACTTGCTGCTCACCTGAGTGAGTGAGTGAGTGAGCGAGTGAGTGAGTACTTGAAAGGCAGACATAATGCAAGCCTGTCACCAGGCCAACACCAGAAGCCACAGAGAAGCTTGCACATGCTCGTGTCAATGAAACAGCTGCCACCAAGACTTGGTGGAGACTGGTGGTCCTACGCTGACTTTCCTAGTCGTCCCTGTCTCTGCTGAATCAGCATCCAAGTTTCAGCATTTCTCTGCACTCCACTGTTCTCTTTCCTCAGGAACTCACAAAGTGACAATCCCCTCTCCAACAGATTCATTGGCTGACGTTTTCTCAACAGGTGAAATGATTTCTTCCTCTTTATGGGCGGACATGCACATGTGCACGCTATGCCCTGTACTGTGAGTGAAGGAACCTCTCACCAGGTCAGGTGCTGAATGAAACAACTGATTGTGTGTATCCATATAGATCTGTATGTACTGCAAGTTGATAACACTGAGTTACACTGGACTATGATCCACAGACACTGGACTATGATCCACAGACAATGGACTATGATCCACAACCTAAAACCAGAATACTGTTGAGTAGTTAGAGAACACAATGTAGGCATAATATATTGTTATAAGTTGTGGTTGAGTGTTGGGCTGATGGATTGCTCAATGTGACAGCTCCTGATGGCCAGTGAGTGTGCTACCACTTGCACCAGCAGATGATGAAGCAGGATGAGTTGGCCAACATGTTCTAACAAACCACAATAGCAAAACAGATGGTACTGTCTGTCTTTCATCATCTGGGAGGACCCTCAACACTAATGAGAGTGAATGATACCAACATATTCCACACTTTAGTTCAGTTTACCAACAATACAAAGTCAACAAGGCAAAAGAAAGAGAAAAAACAAACAAAATAAAACAAAACAATGATAGAGAGAGAGAGAGAAAAGAGTCTAAGGGCCAAGAGACAGACACCGCAATGGATGAAGAGGCACAGAGAATGAAAAGATTGGAGATTAAAAGCAGAAGAGAGATACAGAAAATGAAGAGTGGCAGAAAGAGTGAATAAGTAGAGAGGTCAAAACAAAAAATGAAAGGTGGAAACTCAGCCATGAAAGAGTGAACATGGATGGAAGCCCACAACAGAGATGGAAGCCAATGACAGGGAGGACAGATAAGGGAAAGTAGCATGCATAAACAAATAACACAGGAAGCTGATTAAAAGCGGGGGGGGGGGGGGGGGGGAACGACGACGACGACACCAAACTCATAAAGGTTAGCTAAGTGGAAGGAAGATACTAATAAGTAGAATAGGATGGCTGAATGTTTACCTCCCACTACAACACACACACCCACCCACCTACCCCCACACACATACACACTCACACCTAGGCACTCTACATGCACACAGAAACACACATTATATCCAAATAAGTTGTACATCTATGCTGACACTAATTGGATGCAATAATAATATCATTTTTTTATACTATTAATTCATTTTTAAGTCCAACACAGGAAGAGCTTTGATCTCACTGCAGCTGATGTCATAGATGCAGAAAATGCAGCCATTGTGTTTACTCTTCACTTGCTGCTCACCTGAGTGAGTGAGTGAGTGAGTACTTGAAAGACAGACCTAATGCAAGCCTGTCACCAGGCCAACACCAGAAGCCACAGAGAAGCTTGCACATGTTCATGTCAATGAAACAGCTACCACCAAGACTTGGTGGAGACTAGCCACATTTCCTTCAACATGAAACCTTCCATCAAGGAAGGAAGCATTGCAGGAGTGATATTCGGATTTTAATCAACAAACTTTATTAATCTATACTATTAAATTATAAAATGGGAATAGTCTCTCTGTCTGTGTGTCTGTGTGTCTGTGTGTCTGTGTGTCTGTGTGTCTGTGTGTCTGTGTGGTCTGTATCCTCGATTCACGGTTGAAGTTAGACCCACAAACCCATATATATTTAGAATCAGTGTTGCCAGGGGAATATTTTAAGTATGTCTATATGGCTACACCCATTTCTGTATTTAAAAAAAAAAGAAGCCAAAAATGATATTATATGAAAAAAAAGAATGGAGCTACAGGCCTCAAACTTGGCATGCACACACAACTTGACTCTGGGAGTAACATGAGGTGTGTCCCACCTGGCCACACCTCTTCCTGTTAGTGTGTAAAGCCCTGTCCACATGGCACAACAAACTGGTGTCACCCGTGTCTGGAACAGGTTCCATGCATCCACACTATACCCGGTTTCATCCCAACGGGTTCCATCCGGTTTCACCTGAAACCTTCAAAAGGGTAGGCCTCAAGCGGCTCATATTTATTGAACATACCTGCGGCTTTATTGCTGATGTTCTCTATTAGGAGTTTAGCTACTAACAGCTTGCAATGACATTGCAGAGGGAAAAAGACAGAACAACGTAACACTCCAGAAAATAAAATACCCTGTTTCTATACATGGTAGAGGAAAACCAATTAATCTGCCCAGCCAATTAGTCAGCCCAACAGGTGATGTGGAGTGGGTTCTAGTGTGGATGCAAGAAACCATTTGGAACACGGTGTTGCTGGAGACCCATTTGTAGTATGGACAGGGCTTAAGGATAAAATGAAAAAAAAAAAGAAAAGATACTCCCAAAAAAACCCCTTGGACTTAAGTAGCTATATCAATGAATCTATATATATTTGGAATCAGTGTTGCCATGGTACGTTTTAAGAATGTTCATAAGTCCACACCCCTTTATATGTTTGTGTCGGGCCAAAAAAAGCCAAAAATGGTACTTTGGTTAACCTGGCCACAACTTTCCCTGTGTGTGTCAGGCTAAAAACAATTTATACATATGTATGCATGTTTGTGTATATCTACTGCGTCTGATTGCCTGTCCACATATCCTCGATTCATGCTTGAATGGTTGTTTAGAATCAGTGTCACCAGGGAAACGTCTTAAGTATGTTTATATGGCCACACCCCTTTCTGTATTAAAAAAAAAATAGCCAAAAGGGTACTTTTCCAGAAAAAAGAATGGAGCTACAGGCCTAAAACTTGACATACACACAACTTGACTCTGCAAAAACATGGGATGGGTCCCATCTGGCCACACCTCTTCCTCTTCGTGTGAAAGGATAAAATGCCAAACATGGTACTTCTGAAAAACACTTCGACCTAATCATATATATTCACTTTTATTTAAAAAGTCTATAACATATGTCTTCAAAGCAGACACTTTTGTGACTAAAGCGCACCAAAGGTGGGCCGGCCGCAAAACCCCATATGGCAGTTCTTTTTGCTAGCATCTATAAATGTGAAAAGGCATATGTGTGTATCATGTGTTTTAATGTGTGGGCTCGATGGACAGCCAAATGGCTGAATGGATATTGACGAAACTTTGCAGGCATGACCCTTGGGTGCCTCCTAAGGTTGCTCATAAAAATTTTTAAAATCCTGAAAATATCCCCCTGATAGAGGAAAGAGGAATTAAAAAATTTTTTCCATTAAAAAAAGGCCTTAAAACCATGGCTCAGTAATTAAGGTATAGGTCTCTCAAGCTGAAAGTCAGTAATTCAAACCTGGACAGGTTGATTTCCCCCCCCCTTCTTTCCTTCCTTCTTTTTTCTTTTCCATCCCCCTCCTTTTCTACTTTTTTCTTGCTTCTTCTTCCTCCCCCTCCCCCACCCCTTATATTTCCCTGTTTATCTTTAATTTTAATAGTACGTTTCAAATGTTTAAAAAAAAATCACTGAAAATAGGTAGGTTAGATAGAGAACACTCAGACATGCACAAACTTAATTTCTTTGTTACTTATTGGATTAGGGACCAGAATAGATTGTTGATTTGCTATTTATTCAGTTGATTTGTTACATGTAAATTAGTGGCCTGAGTAGGAGGAAGTACACTTGCACACACATGCACACATGTAATTGTAATTAGGTGATTGATCATTGATTTATTTATTATTGTATTATATTGTCATCTCCTTTGGTGGAAAGCCAACCTATTTAAAGGAGTCTGAATCAGTGTTGCCACTTGCCAGAATTAATGATTTCCCACAAAAGTAGTGATTTTTGGAAGCGAATAGGGAGAGAAAAAAAGTCCGATTGGGAAATTCCCACATTGTATATAGGTAGTGGATACTCAACTGGTATTACCCTCTGTAAATCTTGCTTTAAACAGCCAGCAAAAGGGTAGGCTAAAATTGTTGTCAACTGGCTGTTTTGTCTAACATTACTGTTTAGTTGGATGAAAAAAGAATCTTTGATGGTAATTGTCTCTCTGCTTATGGAAGGAACCTTTGCTAAACAAATGTCTTGGGTCCTGCAAAACGCCAAAGACATCTTTAGGCTGATGCTACCAGGTATGTAGACATATATATTGCCATTATGAGAAGTACCTGCTGATACAATAATATCTTCTTACAGATACGAAGTATATCGTGAGGAGGAAACTCCTACTCAACAACAAGAACGTCTCTTGGCTGACGCTTTCAGGTATGGTGACATGTACATTGCTATTAGGAGAATAAATGACTGCTGAAACCAATTATAATGTTTTTACAGACACAGTACATCGTGAGGAGGAAACTCCTACTCAAAGACAAGAACATCTTCTGGCTGATGCTACCAGATATGGAGACATTTACATTGCTATTAGGTTAACTACTTGCTGATACCGATAAAAATATCTTTTCACAGACATGCAGTACATTGTGAGGAGGAAACTCTTACTCAATAACAAGGACAACTTCAGCTCATGGTTACCCTCTCCTTGGGCAGTCTGCAAGAAGAAACACCAACAGAGCACCAAAGCTGTCTTCTGGATGACTCAACCAGACATGCTGCAGCAAGAACTGTGCCATTCAGGGGTCAGGGGTCAGGGGTCAGTGGCCCTTTGCCGCCTTCAGTTATATGCCTAGTCATGACTACTCTACAGAAGAAATCATTGAAATGGGTGACATGAGTGTCAGCTGCCAATCTTGCAGAGCCAAGAAATGGAAAAAGAAGCTCTTTCCATGTGTTGTCTTTTGGGAAAGGTCCATTTGCCATGGCTTCAGGATCCCCTTGAGCCACTCAGACATCTGCTCCAGGGTGACATCCTACAATCACGACACTTTTGGCGGCCATCAGGAATTACAAGTCTTCTTTCTAAATGACATTGTTTGGAGCCAACATTATCAGAGAGGGTGGATTCATGCCAACGTTCAAGGTTCAAGGACAAGTCTATTATGGCATTGGGTCGCGGCTTCCAACGCTGAATATGAATCCACAATTTCTCCAAATCTACTTTGTGGCTGACCAGCACAGGCAGACAGAGCAACGCAGATCAAACTTCAAGAATACATGAATTACATCACTTTGGGCCTTCAGGATATGATCCCTGCTAACAACAGCTCTGTCCAAAGTTTCAAATATGAGCTAGAATGCTCCACATCTCAACAGCTTCAAGTACTTATCGATGTTAACAAAAGGTCGTCTGGTGAACACAGGGGAAGATTCAACCTACCTACCACCCATGAGATCGCTGTTGTCATTATTGGCCATGAGTATGGAATAAGGGACATCATTCTAATATGTCGAGACAGTTCCATCAAGCACATCTCTGAGTTCCATGGGTCGTATGATGCCCTGCAGTACTCCCTTATCTGTGTGAAATGAGAGGATGGCTACCACTTTGGCATCAATCATCTCCACTGTAAAACTAGACATCCCACTCAGGGGAAAGCAGTGTCTTGCATGGCCTACTATGCCTACCACTTCATGGTCAGGTCAAAATTTTTCAATCACCTTCCTCGCTCCAGAGACCTCTTCTACCAGTTCGCTATAGACATGTATGCGAAGATAGAGTCAGAGAGACTTCTCTACTCCAGGATCAATGAAACACAGCTGCATGTGGACAACTACATGCATCTGCACGAGGGTATTAATAATGATAGGAATGGGATGAACATTAGCCAACTGTGCATTCTCCCCTCCACCTTCATTGGAGGTCCACCATACATGCACGAGCAGATGCAAGATGCAATGACTCATGTGAAGCATTACAGGAAACCTGACCTGTTCTTTACTTGCACCTGCAATCCAAAGTGGGCAGAGGTTGGAAGAGCTGTCTTTCAAGACCAAACTGGACAAGACCGACAAGATATCTTAGCCAGGGTCTTTCACCAAAAGGTCATCAGATTAATGGAATTGATCACAAAGAGAACTATCTTTGGACCTGTTAGATGCTGCATGTATATGATTGAATGGCAAAAGAGAGAGAACTTCTACATGCTCATATTCCCATTTGGCTCTGCACAAAAATCACCTCAAATCAAATGAATTATGCATGTATTGATATATAAGAATATATATAATACATTACATTTATTCATTTTCTTTTTTGACAGAGACTCCTTCATCTCTGCAGAGCTACCAGGCCCAACCCAAGACCCTGTTCTCCACAATATAATTGTAACGCAGATGGTCCACGGCCCATGTGGTGTTCTGAATCACAACTCACCATGCATGAAAGATGGCCACTGTACAAAATTATATCCATGGAAATTATTGAAGGAGACACAGACTGGTCAGGATGGCTACCCGTTGTACAGGCGGAGACCAGAGGATGGATTTTTTGTTGTTGCAATGGTCACAATGAGAAATGGGCAAGAAGTGGAGGTAGACAACACATGGATCATCCTTACTGTCTAGAGCTTTCAATGCACACATCAATGTTGAATTCTGCCTCTCCGTGAAGTCCATCAAATATGTATGTGTGTATATCAACAAGGGCTCCAATGCTGCAATAATCAGTTTAAAAGATGAGCGCACAAAGATGCGATCACCAAATACCAGATGGGAAGGTACATCAGCAGCAGCATCGAGTCATTCTGGAGAATATTTGGCTTTCCCATCCATGAGCGACATCCAGCCATCATTCATCTCAGTATGCTTCTGGGAAATGGTTAACGAGTTACTTCACTCTACAAATAGCCCAACTACAGGCAGCAGCTCCAAAGGAAACCACCCTAACTGCCTTCTTCAAGCTTTGTCAACGTAATGAGTTTGCCAAGACCCTTCTTTACAATCAGTTGCCATCATTTTACACTTGGACCAAAGACTGGAAGCGCAGAGAGAGAGGGGCGAATGCTGAGGGTCACCCTGGAATTTGAAGAGATGATGCACTTGGCCGTGTCTACACTATCCATCCAAGCCAGCAAGAATGATTTTATCTGAGGATTCTATTGCAGAAAGTTTATGATCCAACTCTGTGGGTGTGCGAGTCTTCTTTCCTTTATATTCCTGTTTTTTCTTCTTTGAGTGGTTTCTGTATTATTCCATGTTGACATTGGCCCAGGCAATGCCGGGTACATGCTGCTAGTCTTCTATCCATACAATAAAGTGTGAATAGTCTGTCTGTCCGCCTGTTTCTATGTCTGTCTGTGCATTCTTGATTCACACTTGAATGGTTAAAGTTAGATCCAAACATATATATATATGTATGTTTAGCTCTAACTTTAACCGTTCAAGTGTGAATCAAGGATGGGCTAGGCATATTTATATGGCCCTTTCTGTACTAAAAAAAAATCCAAAAATAGTACTTTTGCCAGAAAAAAGAATGGAGCTACAGACCACATGTAGCGTTCAGCCATAAGCTTCTTACTTAGCCTGTCCCCAGATTGGGAGAGAGACTGTAACATGTCAAAAACCGTGCATCAGAGGCAAACCCAATGATGTATCACAGAGTATGGTATTCTCAATGTCTGGGACCTGGACATCTTCCAGTTTCAAAGAAGTAACAGCAGTCATGAGTCATGAGGGCTTGGGTGTCTTGATCAGGGAAATTGTAGTGTGCAAGCTCATTTATGATTCAAAGTAGGTGAGCAAGCAGTTTCTACACCTTGTACCCATGAGAGGGCATCTGCAGCAGCAGGGTTAGTCCTGCCTTGAATATGACAAATGTCACTTGTCAATTCAGCACTAAAGGACAGATGCCTGGTCTGTGGAGGTCTTCATTTATCTGATACACAAGAGAGTGCAAAAGTCAGTGGCCTGTGGTCAGTGGAGATACTTTGAGGTTGCTGAGAGCGTGGTGAAGATATTAGTCTTGCTGGTAAGCTACTTATAGGGGAGGCTGTGTAAAGGCGGTCTTCTTCTCCCCCAAGCCCAGCTAATCAGCAACGGCAGATTCCCACACAATGACAAGGCATTCACCAGGTAGACCATCGGTGCTATGAACGACCTACACCGAGAACCTAGTGCAGACACCAACCTCTCGGGGAACTTCAGCCACAAGGAGACTGTATCGGCTATCAAACATCTGAAGCCAGGCAAAGCTCCCAGGATCGACAACATCCACCAAGAGTTCATGCAACACCAGGGCAGCAAGGCTACAGAATGGCTCCAATATTTCTGCACTGTCTGTCTCCGCTCGTTCAAGCTCCTGAAAGTATGGCACCGTGCCAAGGTTATCGCCCCCCCTGAAGCCGAACAAGCCATCTAACAACCCAAAGGCATAACGGCCCATCACCCTCATCTGCATGCCATACTAGATCACGGAACACCTCCTTCACGCATGCCTAGATCCGATCACCAACCCGAAGCTGCCGAAGGAGAAAGCAGGTTTCCATTATGAGAAGTCGACAGCGGATCAGGTGACCCTTCTCACCCAAGACATTGAGGATACCTTCCAGAATGGCGAGAAGGCTGACATCGTCCTCCTTGACCTCACTGTCGCCTACAATACTATCTGGCTATGCAGCCTCCATCTCAAGCTCTTGCAGACAGTACCGGACCATCACATGGTGGAGTTCATTATGGAGATGCTCTACGACCACAGCTTCACCCTCTACACCAGTGACGGTCAACATAGCAAGCTGAGAAGACTCAAGAATGGCGTGCCACAAGGCTCTGTACTAGCCCCAATGCTCTTCAACATATACATACATGACATCCCGGACACGCTGTCAAAGAAGTGCAGATATGCAGTCGACCTAGCAATCCTGCTCTCGGACAAGAGCTGGACATTGATTGAGTTGGGACTCATGGCTGCCATAACCACCCTGTCAACCTACCTGAAGAACTGGCATTTCAATCTACCTATGGCCAAGACTATGTTCTCCATATTCTACCTCAACAACAGAGGCAAGCCAAAACTCAATGTCACAGTCGACAATAACCAGCTCAGTTCCAGGCATTCCCGACATACCTAGGCGTCAATTTTGACAGCACGCTGGCATTCCGGCAACATCTCGTGAACCTATCAGAAAAAACATCAGCCCAAGTAGCTCTAATCCGCCACCTAGTTGACACTACCTGGAGTACCTTGATTAAAACTTTGCACATTTTCACTCGGGCGTTAGTTTTTTCGGCCGCTGAGTACTGTGCTCCTGTCTGGTGCAGAAGTGCCCACATGAAGAGCTTGACACCACCCTCAACAACATTCTGCACAGTCTCCGGCTGCCTACGTGCTATGCCAATGCCCCAACTACTAATCCTGGCCGGCATCACTCCACTACCCCTGTGGCGCGAGGCAGCAGTATTGACACTGTCCTGCAAAGCAGCAATCAAAAAAGACCACCTTCTCCACAGAACCACTGCTGAGCCCCTACACTGTGCCTGCCTGAAGTCAGGACGTCCATTCACAGAACACGCCCATCCCCTTCTCTGATCAACATTTGCAGACATATTCAAAAGACTGGCTCAAACAGCGCTGGAAGGAGGAGAGAATACAGAAGATCGATCCAGACCACACAGATTCGTGGAGAAGCCAGGCAGACTTCTGGATGAAGACCTGCCCCGCAAGCAATGGACACACTCAACCGCCATAGAACCGGCATGGGACGCTTATCCGCCACCATCAAAAGCTGGGGCCATAAAGACTCTGTCATTTGCGAATGCGGCCACCCAGAGCAGACCTACACCACATCATTGAGTCCTGTTCACGGCACCGACCATCTAACAGTGAAGGGGGCATTACCATACTAGATAACGAGATGAGGTCATGGCTCGCCTCCACTGAGCTGCAGTTGTGACGACAATGAGATGCACACGAAAGAAGAAGTGAATGACATGAAATTCCCAACCTTCCACAAAGTGGCGGAAATGACAAATGGAGATATAAATTGCCAGCAACTCTCTATCAAAGGTGAAATAGCGAGTCTCAATGCCATGGAGCTTCCCTGAGAAGAAAGGCAATAGGTGATCACTGGCCATTCAAACGTTGCTCCAGGACTCATCCCACAGAGGTGTTAGAGGCATCCACCGTGAGTGAAGTTGGAGCAGACGAGTCTGGGTAAGTGTACTAATGCGACTGTGTATAGTTATTAGTATGATTAATTGTAATATGAACTGTGAACTGTTGCGGTATTTGTGGAAACACTTTTTTATGGTTTTCTTTGTTCGTTATTCTATCACGTCATATATACCGGTGTCCATATGCATACTTTTATTCCGTCAATACCGACTTTGGGATTGAAGCTATTCTGCTTATGATATTTTGAATTGTTATTGCATGATTGGGTTACTAAGACTGTGGCACTTTAAGTTATCACAGTAAGCAAGCTTTGTAAAGTTTGGCAGTGCTTGCATGCAGACCAGAAATGCTTCCTGGCAGTCAGGTGTCCATACACATGGTGTGTTTTTGCCCTTTACATTAAGAGGTCGTGATGGAGGATGTTTGCAAAATGAGGAAAAAAAGCGATAATAGAAGTTGATGAGTCCTAAATATTCTTGGAGTTATATTTCATCCTTAGGTGGTGGAAAGTTACTAATTGCTTCATGATCCTCCAATGGGGCAATGCCTGCAACACTGATATGACGGCTAAGGAATTCAAGAGAAGATGCACTAGGTTGGCATTTCTCAGGATTGACAATAAAGCCATGTTGAGCCAGTCATTTGAAAGGGTCTGCAGGTGGTGGTTGTGCACATCTGTTATGCTGCTAGCTACAAGGATATTGACCATGTACTCAAAGATTCCTGGAATGCAATGGCAAACTTGATCCATGAAGCACTGGAATATCTGGGCAGCTTTGTGAAGTCCGTAAGACATTCACTGGTATTCGAGAAGTCCAAATGGTGTGATAATAATAGCTATTTTAAGAGTATCATCAAGGTGCACTGGTATTTGATTAAAGGCCCGTACAAGGTCGATCTTGGAAGAGATAGTAGCACCACGCAGCAATGCCCTAAAGTCCTGGATATGAGGAATAGGGCAGCAATCAGGTGTGAGGCGACATCATTCAACAAGCAGTAGTCACCACAAGGACGCCATGCACAATTCTTCTTTGGTACCATGTGTAATGGAGAAGCCCAACTACTGGATGATGGACGAATGATGCCAAGAAAGAGAAAGAAGATAATCAAACTCTTTCTTAGCAGCAGCTAATTTGTCTGGTGGGAGATGATGAGCATTGGCAACTGTGAGCGTGCCCTCTTTAATGATGTAGTGCTGAACATCATGCTTGGGTTTGCAATCAGTCACTTGAGGAGAAGTGAGCTGAGAAAACTCTTGAAAGATAGCAGAGAATTTGGAAGGTGATGTGCAGACATACTTCAGGTTGAGAGCATCAAGTGCAGAGAGATGGGCAGGAACAGTACAGAGGGTGCTGACATCAAGCAGTTGTTGATGCCTCAAGTCAGCAGACCATGCTCACGGGAGATATCACACCAATGGTCGGAAGACTGACATCAGCAACAACAAATGGCAGCTAAACTGTTTCCTGAGCCCACAACTAAGAGAGTGTGCAGGATCCAATGGTAGAGATTAGAGTGCTTTTCGCAGCCTTCAGAGAGAGTCCCTTCTTTTGTGTATGTCAGTCACTGGAGGTGTGGCTGATAGCACACCTACTTCAGCGCATGAATCTATTACACAGCTTTGCCTAGAGGTGTGGTCACTAATGAAGAGGGTGACTTACATTCCCCAATCTAGTTGTCGCCATCACTGGTCGAGGATGGTGTTTCCCATCATGGGAGCATGATGTTTTGCATTTAGTGGCATTCTTGACAAAGCAGGCATGATACAAGCACAGGGTTAGTGGTTGTCCTGGTTGGCTTCAGCAGCTGTCGTTTGAGGCTATCTATCTCAGAGCGGAAAGAAGCAACAGTGGCAGTAGAAGAATAAACCTGTAAAAGTGTGGGTGGTAACTGAAGATCATAGGAACAGTTGCAAGGGTGTCAGCTACAGTTGCTAACTCCTGAATGGTCATCCCTGGATGGGATTTCAGGATGAACTGCACTGAAGGGTAAATGAGAGAGAAAAATTTCCTGTTGCATCATGTCACCATCACAAATTTTGTTAGCCAACTGCTTTATTCTTCTGAGGAGCTGAGAGGGTTATAGGCCAGGGATGAAAGTGCCTGCATCCTTTGGGATCAATTGAGGGAGGTGTGAAAAACAAGGCAATCTCTTGTTATATCCTAGGGGTGAGTTTCAGGCTTGTTAATTATGATATCATCAACCTCACGCGCAGTTACAGGTGCCAAAGATCCTACCACATAGTGGTACTGAGTCAACTGCTGATTTTCAGAACTGCCAGTCAGTTGTTTGACAGATGATAGGGAAAGAGGAAGAAACACATGCGCTGGGTAGTATTTCTGGCAGTAAACTGGGCCTCAACCTGATCAAACCAGAGAGCCGGGTCTTCAGGCCAAAAAGGAGGAAGCTTCAAGGAGACAGCTTGGACAACAGGTGCTGATTCAGCAGGAGGACAATGGCAGGAACATCTTTGTCCATAGCTAGTGGAAGTGGAGAGAGCAGATAGTGTGTTGAGAGGTTGACAGTGTGAGGGTTACCAATGAGGCAGATGACAAATCCACCCTTACACTTCATTTGATTTTCAACATGTCAAAGATTCTTATAGTTGTACACCATCACATTATTATATAAAAATTCATAGGGTTCATTCTTGTGGTGGGATGACCCAAGCCAAAACTGCTACACCTGATAAATAGAACTTATGAGTTTGGGCCTTTTATAATTTTTGGACTGTGCTTTCTTTCCTTCTTAGTATCAATGATTGCATTGTGTTGTGTGACACATTAGTGCCCATTAATTTCATGCTTGTTTAATTGAAGAGATTAGTGTCAATGATTGTATTGTTTGTGTTACTATCTAGCTATGTGTAAGTATTGTGCACTGTTGTCATATCACTCAGTACATTATCATTACTGGGCTGAAGGCAGGCAGCATGTTTGGAGGAGCCAGTTCTAAAGTGCAGTAGTTCTGAAGTGCAATGGTTCAGCACATAACTGGAGCAACTATTTAGGGCTATACACCAACTTGCAGCCAATCTTGCTTAACCATATGCAGATCTGACTTCTACAGCGTGATGCTTCCCTCTTATTAAAGAGGGTTTCTTTGACAGTAGTAAGAATCTTACGAGATGCATATGAGTTCAGTAACCATAGCACTTATACAGCAACACATATAATCTGGTGTTCCATATGTTTGATGCATTAAATGCTTGCCATCAACAGGTATTCTGCTTATTCTTTTTTTCTTAAAGATGGAGGTCCATCAATTGTATCATATCCGTTTGATTATAAAGATTACTGGCAATATTTGTATTATTTCTGTAATTACGTAATTAGTTATGTGTAAGTAATGTGCACTGTTGTCATATCACTCAGTTCATTATCATTACTGGACTGAAGACTGAGAGCCTATTTAAGGGAGCCAGTTCTGAAGCCAGTAGTTCAGTACACAGCTTTAAAAATGGTTATCTCAAACAAGTAAACCTATCAACTGACAACCTCTCAACGGAAATCAATCAACTGAAAACCTAAAAAAAGAGAGAAAAATGTGTCAAGTGAAAACCTAATAGCTCAGGACCTGTCAACCCTAAACTGAAAATCTATCTACTATAGACTGGAGCTACTATTCAGGGCTAAGCACCAACTTGCAGCCAATCATGCCTAACCATATGGAGGTGACTTCTACAGTGTAACACTCTCCTCCAATTAAAGAGTGTTCCTTCAAATAGTGGTAAAAGGGGCTTGTGATGAATATGATCGTGGTAATCGAAAGCACTCAGAAAGCACTCAGAAAGCACTCAGAAAGCACTCAGAAAGCACTCAGAAAGCACTCGGTACAGCAACACACACAATGCATGTGTTCCACCTATACGATACACTAAAAGCTGGCTAACAACGGGTATATTTGCTAATATATATATTTGCAGGTTTATGGCTCAGCAGAAAAGTCATCGAAGAGGCCATGATGGAAAACTGCTGAGCTTACACATAAGTAAGTTTTTGAACAAAGCAAAAATTACATCAGCATTTCCCAGCAGAGCATCTCCTGTAGAGTCTATGCAAGCAGGAGGATTGTCACCTGCCATGATTGGTGTAGTTGGCATAAGAAACAAAGGAATGTTACTGCAATAAACTAACAGCTACATTCCCATGTGACCTATTTCCCTTTCAGTAACATTTCCTAGGCAAGCTCATGACTTGTCCCTGTACAGAGCAGTCCTCCTGGAGGAGAGTGCAATGCAGTGCAGTGTGCCCTAACAGTCTCTCCTCTGCACCAGCACACTGACAACAATCTGAGGTCGGGCTGGCCTCTATTTCCTACTTGGGAATCATAACATTCTTTGTAAGAACAATTCCTGTATAATTTAGTCTGCAAATTGGAAAGCACATGCACACACTTCCTGCACAGTAGCTGCTCAAACGAGATGGAGCCAGTCAGTACGCAAATGCAAGATAATGCTTTAGTTGTTTTTATAAGGTAAGTTGAAACAGCGGCACAGGATATGATGATGCTGGGCTTGATCCAGGCCTGAGTAATTGTTAGCCATTGGGAGCCCTCTAACAGTGCTTCTGTTTTAATGTTTTACGTGTTTGTATTTCAGAACATTTGAAGCATTAGGCCTGTACGATCACACTCACTCATGCACACACTCATCCAAGCCTTAAACATTAAGCCTTGCAGATGCCTCATTCCACACTGGCTTAAAACAGAAGTAGAGCAGTGGTCTCCCGACCATCAGTGCTACATCTGCCATGGTTGGCACATTGTGAAGATCCACCATTTGTTCATTTGTTGTATACTTAGGAGGCAAACATACTCATTCACTGTATGGCGAGATACCACTAATTGTCACTGTTTCTGTTATTCAATAGTACTACAGAGGAGGAGGTCACATGTGCAGAGGCTGACCACCTGACACAGTCACTCTGCATGCAACTCTAGAGAGGATATGTCAAATTAACACACAACAATGGAAATATTGAAGCTCTCAACATAAACAAGTTTCTGTGCCAATAATAACTCAACCTTTCCCAGAACTATAGAGACAGGCTTTCATGATTTAAATTTGGGACTAGTCCCCATGCACTAACAACAGCCGGCCTCAAAGTTACGATCTAAGTATGAAGGAACTAATTACACTATACTGATCGATTCCAAAAGTGTGCAACAAAAATTCATGAGCATGTTTTTAGCAGTGAGCTGTAAACACATGTGTTATTTCTTCATGCTCTCACAGGATGCTGGTAAGTATGGTTTTGGAAATAAATCAGCCTTCAAGCTCATGAAAGGTGATCCAGTCTTCTAATCAATCCTCTGTAACTGCTTTCACGCTAGCCAGGCAAGAACTGCACCAACAGGAAATCCTCAGAAGCCAAGCCAAGCTAGGGCTGCTACATTTGGTGGCAAGTGCACTGTTTTCTGGTACTATTACAGTACAATGTACTCAGTACAAAGTTGTCTCACAAAATCATCTATTCTGTCTGAATGTCATCCTCCAGCTTGAGTCTTCCACCAGATTCCACAGTCTTAGTGTGTACTAGCAAATCTTGGTATAGTGGGGGGTGAACAGAGATGTAGACCCCTGGAGAGTTAGGTTGGACACAGCATGGGAACCAACTAACATCCACTCCACCATGTCCGCTATGAACACTGCACCTGACTGTCTGTTTGTAATGGTCCATAGCAGTTGCATAATAAAGGGCTTCTCTGTACTTCTCCATGCGGCCCATGCCAACTTGTGGGTCCTGCACATGAAGCTTGCTAGTTTCTCATGCAACTGTAACAGACCATTTTCAGGGTACCAGGTACATTGTTCACATTAGCAATTACAGATGTTATTTTTTCGGTCAGCCTTCAGCCTCCTGCAGTTCAAACATTTCAGTTTTCTTAATAAAATACATAAGGGGGGGAAAGGTTTGCGGGGCATTGCCCCATTCCTGTAACTAGCAATTCCAAAGTTAATATTTCCAGCGAAAAACACGCCCTATGGGAGGTTTTTCAGCCCACCTTTAGTGGGCTGTAGTCACAAGACATATGTTGTATATTTTTCAAACAAAAGTGAATATGTGATTAGGTCAAAGCGTTTTTTCTAGTACCATTTTTGATACTTTTAGCCTTACACACAAAGAGGAAGCGGTGCAGCCAGATGGGACACACCCTGTTATTCGCAGAGTCTAGTTGTGTCTGCATGCCAAACTTTTAGGCCTGCTGTAGTTCCATTCTTTTTTCTGGTAAAAGTATTTTTTGGCTTCTGTTTTTTTTTTTAATACAGAAAGGTGTGTGGCCATATAGATATGCTTATAACATTCCCCTGGTGACACTGATTATATATATATATATATATATATGGGTTTGTGGGTGTAGCTCCATTCTTTTTTCTGGCAATAGTACCATTTTGAGCTATTTTGGAATACGGAAAGGGGTTCAGCTATAGACATGCTCATGATGTTCCCCTGGTGAAACTGATTCCAAATATATATATGGGTTTGTGGGTCTAACTCGAACCGTTCAAGCATGAATTACAGATACACAAACAGACAGACAGACAAACAAACAGACTATTCGTACTTTATAGTATAAATGCACAAAATACCTGTCCTACAGACAGTGGCTCGAGACCACCCTAGGGAACCTTCGACAACCACCACAGTCCCAAATGCAAACCCAAGTTCAGTGAGACTTCTCCCACATCTTTCCCCCCCCCCCCCCCCAAAAGTAGAGGGGAAATGATGACACATGCAGGACTAGGGCTAGGGCGGAGATGTGGCAGTGAAGGGAGCGTGGCAGTGCATCTGTCTGTGGCATGCAATAAACACTAACAGATCTACAACCACTCATTACCTGATGGAACATCCACAGATGCTATGGGAACCTTGACCTCCTTGAGTGTGGTCAGGATACTGTTGAATGGGTCCTTTACTGTAGTTCCCTTGAAACCAAAGCCAAAGATAGCGTCCACCACCACTTGGTAATGGTCGTCTATTTCAGGGGCAGGAGGAAGAGAAGACAGGAAGGGAAGCCTCAGCTTCTCACACTGAGTTACCAAGATCTCGTAGATCTCCTTCTTGGGCCTCCGAGGGTAATACAGCACTGGTTGGTAACCCTGTGAATGTTACAGGGCCACAGTGAGTGCTGAGGGGTCACTGTGGGTGTTGGGGGGGGGGGGGGGGGGCACTGTGGGTGTTAGGGGAGGGGGTCACTGTGGGTGTTGGAGGGCAACTGTGAACGTCAGAGGGCCACAGCGAGTGTTGGGGGGCCACTGTGGGTGTGGGGGCCACTGTGAGTGTTGGGAGAGGGGCATAGTGAGTGTTGGAGACCACTGTGGGTGTTGGGGGGAGGGGGGCAACTCTGGTGCAATACCCCACACATAATACACATTGTGTCATGTCGTGTATTATCCTTTACCAGTTGGAGGACATTCCTACCAGTACTCAATTTGTAAGATCTTCACCACAACACTGTGTGCTGCTTGAGGTATCCTCCTTGGGTAAAGTTCCCAAATTTGAATAAGTAAGTGAATTCCAAATATAATCAAGGAGAAGGCAAAAGGAGCGTAAGAATTGCGAGGCCAACCATGCAGAACCGAGCACAACCATGCAGAACCGAGCACAACCATGCAGAACCGAGCCCAGTGCAGCTCAGACAGCCCAGCCTAACCACACCCACCCCTGCCTGCCCAAGCCCAGTCTAACCACACCCACCCCTGCCCGACCAAGCCCAGTCTAACCACACCCAACCCTGTCAGACCAATCCCAGCCCAACCACACCTGACCCAGCCCAGCCTAATCACACCCAACCCTGCCCAACCCAGTCCAGCCTAACCACACCTACCCCTGCCCTGTCTAGAAATCCAGTCCAACAGACACACACACTTGTACTGCACAACAGCAATCCTCAGTGTGACATACGCACACACCACACATGCACGCACATACTCACTCACTCACTCACTCACTAACATACACTCATATTCACTCACACCACACACACACTCACACCACACACACACTCACACCACACCACACACACACACTCACACCAACACACACTCACATCAACACACACTCACACCACACACACTCACACTCACACCAACACACACTCACACCAACACACACACTCACACCAACACACACTCACACCAACACACTCACACCAACACACACTCACACCATACACGCACGCACATACTCACTCACTCACTCACTAACATACGTTCATATTCACTCACACCACACACACACTCACACCACACACACACTCACACCACACACACACTCACACCAACACACACTCACACCACACACTCGCACCACACACACTCACACCACACATACTCACACCAACACACACTCACACCAACACACACACTCACACCACACACACTCACACCAACACACACACTCACACCACACACACTCACACCAACACACTCATACCAACACACACTCACACCAACACACACTCACACCAACACACTCACACCAACACACACTCACACCAACACACACTCACACCAACTTACAAAAAAATGAAGATGTCTTGCTGCTGCTAGTCCATCTCCTCCATTGTTACCCGGACCACACACGATCAGCACGGACCCATGGGAGGACGCACCATAGCAACGTTCTACTGACTAATAGTACATGCATGCACACACAGGACATGATAATGTGAGAATACATTCAAAGACTTCTACTTGCAGATTGGTCTCCTCAGAACTTCTCTGTGCCTCTGAGGAGTAGCTAAGTAACTGGTGTACCCCACCCCATGATATAGCTAGTGAGTTGGGGGTGGGGGGGGGGGGTGGGGGGATAATTACATATCTGCACATGACCACTTAGCAGTAAGTGCAAGTTCTCTCCATAAACCATGAACCCACTCAATGGCGTAGCCAAAAGGGGTCAAAGTAAAGAGAAGAAATAGTTGAGATGAGAGGGCCTTTCTGCCATCACTGCCTCTCTTACCACGCTACTGACACTCAGCACACCCGAATTGCTGACTGTTTTTAACACTCAAAGTGGCGGTTGACAAAGGTTGCTATGCCTAACCACGTCATTAGAAAAAAAGTCCATACTTGATTTTTTTGGTATTAAATCCATCATTTTGACAGATGACAGGCACGTGTGTGTCCTTCCACTAACTTGCCAATCTGGGAGCATAAAATGTGTGTGAAACCAGGAATAGGTAGTGGGGTGGGGGTGGGGGGGGAGCTGGTAGGGGAAAAGGGTATATTCATTGGCCTGGCAAAGCAAAGCTTTAGTTTCTCAGGACCACCAATAAATATTTTCGTACCTTCATCCAAAATTTTATCACAACTTTATGAGCAGTGTAACATTGTAGGATTATACTAAGATTGTACTGTGACCAGTGTGGTTATAGACTATTGCATTGTGACCACCATGTGGTAATTATGATGTTCATGTCTCATGTTCACTTTGACACTTCTATATGATGGATGCCCTGTTATAGTTGAGCCTTTTTGGGCGTTTCATTATATTTGACTGCTTCATCTCTACTTGAAATAAGTTGGCTAAATAGCCCACTTACAGCAATATACCATTTCCTTTTCTTTTTAATTCTTCTTTAAATTTCTAATTTTATTAATTTTACTATTACTGTATTGTTGTTTTTTTTTTGTTTTGTTTTTTTGGACTAAATATTCTAAACTTGAAATGGCAAAAAATGAAATTGAATCACTCAGACCACGACCTAAAATTAAATTATTAAAAAGAAGTTGTGCCCCCAGAGTAAATATTTAAGCTGGTGAACCACTGAAACTAAAATTTTATTTTGCCTGGCCTTGCCGGTATAGAAATTTCAAATGTACATAAGGGGTTGTACAGAATTCTAGGCTTGATGCTCTGAAACCAATTACACAAATGGGGGTCTGTGGCACACTGACAATGTGAGGTGCATATTTGAACAATTCAGCATATTTGGACAAAATTTGTCCTGGCTCAGGAAAAACACTTCCCCAAACATACATAAACGACACACTTTAAATAAAACCCTGCAGCTTCATTAGGTTTGGTCTATACAGAAGTACACCAAATTATCTGGATAACATGTCAATTCAGGGAATTCAGTGGCCAACACACTTTGAAGACAGCCAATTAACACACAGTTGCTGCACACACATACACACAGAACTTTAATAATTGTAACATGCAAAATGCCCTCTTCGTAGAACAGTATTGGCTTCTTTAAGAAATATAATTGATGTTAATTTCATTTATTCATACCTTCAATAAATGGCTTTAATTGGGCATAATTCTGATATCCATTTGTCTCCCCTCCCCCTCCCCTAACATGACATTGGCATATTCATTTTGAAAAAAAAGAAGAAGAAAGACACAATTTCTCTAATGAAGATCAGTAAGGGCTAGAAGTTGTGTTAGCTATCATATTCTTGAATTTCTTTAGTAAAAATAACTACTACAATATTTAGTTATAGCTGGTCACTAGCTCTACCTCAAGCTGTAGCAGCATCTGGTGAAGCTCCTGCACACCCAGTCTATCAAAATTCCCCTTCGGGTACCGCTGGAATGTGTGATAAGTAATTGGAGGTGAGTGAGCATGTGAAGAACCTTAAATGAGTGTGTCACATGCCAAATGAGTGTGTCATATGCCCAATGAGTGTGTCACATGCCCAATGAGTGTGTCACATGCCCAATGAGTGTATATTGGAAAGTATGTCTTCCACCACTTGTTTAGGTAGAAAGAACATCATTCCACTTAAAACAAAATGGCTAGCTTTCTTTCCATTTACACGTCAAAAAAATATTTAAGACCTAAGTTAAGTGCACCATGTGAACTGTGGTTTCAGGTGCACCATATTATATGCACAAACAAAATTAAGTATAGATTAGGCTAGACCCTTTCCAACACGGCCTGCAATACAGAGGGTAAAGGGTCTGGCTAGCAAGTTGACCAACTTTAGTGGCAGTCTGTATTTACCTGCCAACATCTAATATCAACTCCAAACACAACTATTTATTTTGATGGTTAGAGCATACTGGAACATAAAAAATCAATTGTTTGCTTGTTATTTAACATATTTTTATTTGATCTTGGTCACAGTGAAGCTATTCTCAGAGTAGGGTACATCAAACAGGGCACATTCCCTTACTCACCTGAGCTACACACAGGCCTGCCACCTCCATCAATTGGTCTATTGAGAACTGGTAATCTGAGAATAAACATTTATCAATATCAGTTGCTTCTTGCTGCCCCAGACAATCCCTCCAAGCCTTTCCTTCCGCCATGTTGAACCCCGAAGCTGACTTCTTAAGTTGCCTAGCAACAGTTTTCGTCAGGGTTGCAGACTTTAGCGACTTTGCGTATGAACTGAAATACGCCATCACAGAGTGGAATTCTTGACCACCGGAGTCTGAGGTTACGCCCGATCCTTTACCTCTGGCTACCTCTGGCTACGTGAGACTAAAGGCTTGTTATGAATCTTTGAAAATTGGAAATTGAAATAAATTCTAACCACCAAAAACTCAATTCAAAAGCAATTAGCTGGGGTACACCATCCTACCTATCCTTACCAACCTCATGGAGATAGATCAATACCAGACCAAGCCTGAGGTGAAATGATGGTTAAAAATCCAAGAGCAATGTTCTGCTCAAGAAGTCAGTGAAGAAGAATAGTAGCTCTTGTAAATCAATAAAGCTAGCTAGTGGTAACACTGTAAAAAAATAAATAATAATAATAATAAAAAATATATATATTTTTTTAAAGAAGGTTGCTATATTTAGCTCTCTCTCCTTTAACCTGGCAGTTATTCTACAAATATTTTTACCCCTCGTCACCAAATTGCAAGTAAATTGTTAGTCTGAAATTTGAATAATTCTAGCCTGAGCTGAAATCATCTCTCAAGTGGCAACTTCCATGACAGTGGAAATAATTTAAACTTTCACCAAATTATTAGAGTGAGTACTGTCTATATAAATTAATTTCATCTACCTTTGTACACCATCTACAAACCAATATTTTAAACTCCCTATCTAAAGAGAAATAAATGAAAGTGGCCTGGCCACATGGTGTTCCAAGCCTTTCCAAGTGGTTGGTAGCCACAACCACCATATTGATTGGATCTGATTAATGATGATTTCAGAGCCATTATACATCCCCTCCAAACAGCCTAAACATGGCTGTTAAGGTACTTTTGAAGCAAGTGTGGTTTTCACTAACCTACTCCATTTCCACCTGGTTCATCATGGAGTTTGAAGCAAGTGTGGTTTTCACTAACCTACTCCATTTCCACCTGGTTCATCATGGAGTTTTGAGGAAGAGTCCTACTAACCGACACTTCCCACATGGCCTTCATAGGGACAGAGGAATAGTGAGACTAACAGAAAGATTAGCCAAAGAGAAAAACAAAGCAAGAAAATGCTTCCATTTAGACCCTACCCCATCCTAAACAGAGTAAGGTCACACCACAAGGCTGTGAAGGCTGCTAGTAAGTTTTCCCATTCCAGAAGTGGCAGATCCCAAGAAAAATCATTCAGAACTAACCAGTGGTTCTTCTCCAAATCTGTTTGCAAAGAAGCAGTAAATAAATTGTCCCTACCTTTCCCCAGCAGACTTGTGAGAATCATTTCAAGTATGTATTTTCTAATAGCAGCTGCAAATAAAACTCATTACCTGACTGGGTGTCAGATTGTCACAGGACTTTGATCTCTCCCTAATTTCACCTGGTTGTGTCAAAGGCATGCTCAGGAAATTTTCTTCAAAATCCTTCCCAGGCTTGGATGAAATATCATATCATCACTTGAAAAAAGTACCCTGCACTCATCACTTCTTAGCCACCCTATTTTCAAAGATAATACTCTCTTCACAAATCTCTCCTGCCTGCTGGTGTATGGCCAAATTCATCTTAATTCATAAGGGGGGTGATCCTGGTCTCCCTGCCAACTTCCGACCCATTGCCCTCACCAGCTACATAGGTAAACTCTTCCACAAGATAATAGCCTGTCATCTGGAAACATACCTCATCAAAAATGGTGTGATTGACACAAGCATCCAAAAAGGTTTCATTTCTGGCAAAAATGGTGTGATGGAACACATCCAAAGTGTCAACGCCCTGCTCCATGATGCCAAAATTCAAAATCATAATTTTGCTGTCACCTTTCTAGACTTTTACAAAATGCATTTGGCTCCATCTCCCACAAATTATTTATGGATATGATGTCCTGCATCAAGATTCCTGCACAGGTGTTCGTCTTTATCACAAATATATATTTACATCTTGATAACACTGGGGGCAAATCTATTGTTAGTGATCCCAAACTCTTCAGGACTCATCCCAACAGAATCACATCTCTACATTGAATGGACTGAGCCAACCTCCACTGAGCCTGATGGATCGTATCTGTGCATGCTTTCAGAGTAGCTCCTTGAGGCAGGGCAAGAGTGACCTACTCTGATGAGTCTTCTCAAGTAGTTGACCTACACTTAGTGGAGTGGTCCTGGTCCCTAACAAGGAAACACAGTAAACCTTTCCTGCCTTCCAGCACAAACCCACCCTTCTTTCCATTAAAAAAAAAATCAGGTCCCTTGCTAAGGATATTAAATTCACATTCTCAGGGGGTTCACAAGGTCAATCCTTTGCTAATGACCTTTCCATCTTTTCTTCCTCCCACTAAATCACCCCTCTACTATCCACCTTATACCTATTAACAATATTAAGTTGACAGACACCAACAAAGTTTCTGGGTCTAATCCAGGGAGCAACCATCAACATCTCAAAAAAGCTCTGCAGCAAAATCTCTAATTTCCAGAGTGGATTCCACCCTATGCAACACCAATAAAAGCCCTGTAGGAGGAAATTCTGAAGTATGGATATATAAAAACTACCTTGTTCCATCACTCTTCTTCCATCTCTCTGTCAGCAAGTACAGCTGTTGATCATTAAAAGGTTATAGGCCAAAGCTACCAGGCTTCTGAACTCTGGCTGAGGTTATCAGGATGGGCTACTCTGGATGTCCTGTTCCACCCTGACGTCAGGGTAGAGAAAGATAAACTAAATTGTCTAACATTGATCACCTCCACACTTGATCCAACCTTCTCTGAGTTGGCTGGTTGCCTGGACATAGTGAAGAGCACCCTTCTGATTCCAGAGAGCTCAATATCCATCTTCTCACAGGTGGTAAAGTCCATCCCCTCTGATAGACAGGATTACGGCAGATATATTAAGTCAAAATGCTCCAAGATGATTGTCCCATCTCATGAAAAGTCCTGGGATGGAAAACTGGATTCATTATCAGTTCAGTCAATATTCAAAGATAGTGTTGCCCTAGAGCCTAAATGCAGGGTCTGGAGTCGGATTTTATTAGGTCTCCCCTCAGGTCAGCTCTCATTCCTCCTTTGTGCAGGTACTGACATTCTACCCACATCTTTGAACTCGAGAAGATGGTGCTTCAAGATGGATGCATCATGTGAGCTATGTGGTTTCTTGAACCAAACTGTACACCACATCTTAAGCTGCCGGCCCACTGCCCTAAATCAAGGTAGCCTGACTTGGAGACATAAATCAGATTTGAAAAAGCTAGTCAACTCCCTAAACCAATTCTTGAATTCAGACCAATCAATTTATGCTGACCTCCCAGGATGGCTCTCAGGTACCTCACCCAGCTTCCCTCCCTCCCAATATATCTTCAACCACCGATAGACGTGCACGCGCACATGTGTGTGTGTGTGTGTGTGTGGTCAAGTTCTTATAAGAGTTATTAGTCAGTGCCTCCTTGTGGTGACCCTGGGCAGTTGTTTACATAGTGACAACTGGCTGAAACTGACTTAACCCACAAACTGGGGAAACTGTGATCCAAGAACTGGACATCAAATGATGGCATCACTTGGTTCACACCGAGTTTGTCATGCTGCAGAGGTTTTGCAAACCTGTCAGGATAAAGATCACATAGATTGAAGAAAAGGAAAACATTATCATGGCATATGGGCACATGGAATATGCGTTCGATGGTGGACACATAAGGTCCAAGTAGCCAGCAGAGAGGGGCAGAGGGGAGAGGACAGGAAGGTGGACCTAATAGAGATGGAGTTGAAAAATATGATGTGAAGGTGGCTGGCTGCATTGCAGGAAACTAAGTGGTTTGGAAGTGAGGTGTATCACGTGGGAGGAAGTGTGGTGCTGACAGCAGGAAGAGGAAAGCCATCTAAGGGTGATGACATGCAAGGGGGGAAAGGGTGGCGATTGTTCTCCTGGGCCCAGCAATTGATGTGTGGAAGAGAGCTGGAAAACAGTGGAAGGCATGGGGTCCAAGAGCAGTCTCAGCATGCCTGCAGGTGGGAGAAGGGACGAAAACAAAGTTACATGTGGTGTTGCATTATGTCTGGACGTAACTGTGAAGAGAGGAGCAGAGTGCAACACTGACCATCAGTTTATGTGTATGAAGATCAGGCTTGCAGGTGGGTATCACAGAAGGAAGGAGGTGGCGGGCAGTGATGGGAGAAGGTACGATGCATCCAAGTTGGTGAGTGATAGCAGAGCTGAGGATGAGAGCAACCAAGCCTTGAGGCTGGAATTTCAGAAGCAGGTAGCGGAGAGAGCAGGAGCTGCATGGCCTACACAAGGTGGAGTAGATGAGAAGTGGACAGCAGTGAGTGGAACCCTTATTGAGTCAGCTGACGAGCTGGTGGGCAAGGTGAAAGGCCACCAACCTGATTGGTTCAGGGAGTCAATGGGCACACTGAAGCCATTCTACAGAGTAGGAACTGTGCATACACCAAGTGGTTGGCCTCTAGGAAGGAAGACGATTTGGCATGGTTCAAGCAAGCACGGATTACAGCATGGAGGGCAATCAGAGCTGCAAAGAACAGTTGGTTCCAGGAGAAAGCGGAAGAGGCAGACGGAACGTTTTGTAGGAAAGAAAGTTTGGAAATGCATCAGGGACATGCAGCGTGGGTATCGAGGACTGTTACCATCAAGGGCTGTGGTGATCCAGGATGAGAACAGTGAGCTTTGTAGCAGCTCTACTTCACAACACCTACGCTGGAGGAGACACTTCACCACTGTTCTGAATGTTCGGAGCCAGTGTGATGGCACTGCTATGGAGAAGGTAAGGCAGAGGGAAGTGGATGAAGACCTTGGCAGCGTACCCACAGCAAGGGAGGTGACTCGGGCACTAGGAAAACTGAAGAATGGAAAGGCACCAGTTAGCTCAAATGTCCTCTCAGAAATGTTGATGGTGGCAATGAAAAATGGAGAGTTTGGGCAGATGGTCTTGGACTTGGTGAAGGCAGTCCGGAAGGATAAGCGTGTGCCTCAGGAGTGGGTAGATGCCATCCTTAAGAAGGGAAATTGCGTTGCTGTGACAACTGGTGGGGCATAGCACTGTTGGATGTGATGGGCAAGGTGGTGGCGAGAGTGATTCAGGGGAGGCTCCACAAGTTAGCTGAGAGAGTGCTACCCGAGTCTCAGTGTGGGTTCAGGAGAGGGCGTGGGTGCACTGACATGGTCTTCACTGTCCAACAGCTCACTGAGAAGGCTATAGAGCACAGAGCACAGAGCAAGGCAGTATCTCATCTTCGCAGATCTGAAGAAAGCCTATGATTCAGTTCCACGTGAAGCTCTTTGGGTGGCACTAAGCAAGCTTGGCATCCCACAACTGCTGATTAACATCACCAGCTCCTTCCATGAGAACATGAAGGCGAGGATACATGTGGAAGGTGAGCTTTTGGAGATCGAAGTGGAGAATGGTCTTCGACAGGGCTGCACCATGTCCCCCACATTGTTCAACCTCTATGCATGTGTGGTGGCTGAAAGTTGGTAGTGCAGGATGCGTGATGTGGAGAGAGTGGGCACATACCTGCTATATAAGCCTGACCAACAACTCTTCAGATGAAACACCAAAAATGCCTGTGAAGATACTCTGTACAAGTGTGAGTTTGCTGACGATGTTGCACTACTGGCCATCACACAAGCAGCAGCAGAAACAGCTATCCAGGCATACCATTCTGAAGCAGAGAAGTTTGGGCTGACAGTGAACATCTCCAAGATGAAGTTTTTGGTTGTGGGCCATGAAGTGCAGGACTCGGAAATGTTGCCAATGACAGTTGATTATGGCAGCATTGAGTGTGTGAAGGAGTTTCAATACCTTGGGTCTATAATAGCAGCAGATGGTCAAATTAACGTTGAGGTGGACAAGCGCCTAGCCAATGGTTCCAAGGCATTTGGTGCCTTGCTGAAGGCTGTTTTCACATGTCCTCCACAAAAATATTCTTCCATTCAAGACATGCCCTCCCTGTAAGACACGTCCCCAGTTAGACATGTCCTTTCATAAGACATGTTATCCTGTAAGACATGTCCTGCAATAAGACATGTTTTCCAATAAAACATATTCTTATGTAAACATCTCCCGGAAGACATGGTCTCTGGTAAGACATATCCTCCCATAAGAAAAGTCCTTTCATAAAAGAACATGACCTGTTATGTCTCCAATAAGACATGTTTGCCTGTAAGATATGTCCTCTTGTAAGATATGTCTTTAAGTCATATCCTCTGTAAGACATGTCCTCCCATAAGATAATGTTGTTACCACAGCCCACCTTTGCTTCTTTATTATTAGGGTTAGCACGTAATCACTGCCTTTGGCAGTGATTACGTGCTAACCCTAATAATAAAGAAGCAACGTCTCTGTCTGTCTGTCTGTCTGTCTGTCTGTCTGTCTGTCTGTCTGTGTGTGTGTCAATGAACTCCTAGATGCTTGGACCATTTTGATGATACTTTGTACGAATGTTCTCTATGGGACATTACGGCTGACAAAAATTTTATTTTCGATTGGCTGCTACAGGCATTTCCCGGGAGATCAGATGAGAATCTGGTAAAGGTTAATAAAAGAAACCAAAAAAACAAAAACAAAAACAAAACTGAATGTACCTAAAAGAGTGGTGGCAGCCACGCGGCCATTCCTCGAGTACACATAGATAGACATATACATACACCATCATGTTGGAAGAGTAGCTTATGACATCAACAATATTGTGACTGTGAAATAAGAATGTCTGTGATGTGTATTATAGTTCAGTTTCTTTCCTCACTACTCCTAGAGATAAGTGTGATCGGTCAGTTTGTAAATTATTATATAACCAGTACATACATATCACATGACTAATACATACACATGTGTACAAAACGTATTGAGTGTGCATACAACATACACAATTATTTTATTCTATCATAAACCACAAACTTAAACTTGACACCATTTTCTTCTAGAATTCCTCTCTGTATGAGCGGTTCATCGTAATCTCTGGAAGAAGAGAGGAGAGACATTTGTCATAGGGTGAGTCAATATGTCACTATCTAACTCTAGGGCAGGTGAGTCCACCAAGGAGGAAGGTGCGTCAGCTGTTTGTTGCTACATGCCCAAGGTCGAGCAGCTGTTTGTTTCAACATGCTCAAGGTCTCAGCAGCTGTTTGTTGTGACATGCCCAAGGTCGCAGCAGCAGCTGTATGACTAACTGGAATGATGTAGCATAGGCTGACATGCAATTAGGGCACCTCTGAGGTAAAACTGGGACACACTCTGCCTTTCAATTTAGAGGTAGCTTAGTTGTATGGTAAGGTTGCATAGGCAACTATGGAGAAGAGAGCAGACACTTACTCTGTGACAGTGTAGAGGGCGTGGTCTATTGCAGGGAAGAATGCATCACATATGAAGTCTGCCAACACCTCGGTGATGTACAGACGTCTACAGTACGACGACAACATGGCCTCCTACAGACACACCACACACACCAACACAGATGGTGATACAGACATGGACATAAGATAAAGGGTAGAGCTAAGTGATGAATGGGTGTGCACCTTGTAGACACCAGATCCTCCCAGCACAATCACAGACTCTATCTTGTTAGAGAGAGAGGGACTTAGCAATTCTTTCATGGCTTCTTCCAAGGAGGCACTCACCAAATTAGCTCCTTTGAATTCTTCCCTACTCAATTATGGATGGAATTGCGGCATAGCAATGTCAACATTAATTCCACACAACACTTCCTGCATCCTGATATTTGTAAAACCACACCAAATTGATCGCCAACCATTTCCAGTTCGCCCCACATGTAGTAATACACATGCAGTCAGTGAGTGGAATCCCAACCACCTCGTGTTGTCCCCACCCATAGTAATGTGTGTACACAGTCAGTGAGTGGAATCCCAACCACCACGTGTGGTCCCCACATATAGTAATGCATGTGCACAGTCAGTGAGTGGAATCCCAACCACCTCGTGTTGCCCCCACATGTAGTAATGCATGTGCACAGTCAGTGAGTGGAATTCCAATCACCTTGTGTTGTCCCCACATGTAGTAATGCATGTGCACAGTCAGTGAGTGGAATCCCAACCACCTCGTGTTGCCCCCACATGTAGTAATGCATGTGCAGTCTGTGAGTGGAATCCCAACCACCTCGTGTTGCCCCCACATGTAGTAATGCATGTGCACAGCCAGTGAGTGGAATCCCAACCACCTCATGTTGTCCTCACATGTAGTAATGCGTGTGCATAGTCAGTGAGTGAATCCCAACTACACACACACATGCATCAGTACATACACATGCATCAGTACATACACATGCATCAGTACATACACACATATGCATCAGTACATACACACACATGCATCAGTACATACACACACATGCATCAGTACATACACACATGCATTATACATACACACAAATGCATCATACATATACACACATGCATCATACATACACACATATGCATCAGTACATACACACGCATCAGTACATACACACACATGCATCAGTACATACACACATATGCATCATACATACACACACATGCATCATACATACACACACATGCATCAGTACATACACACATGCATGCATCAGTACATACACACACGCATGCATCAGTACATACACACACACACACATGTGGATACAGATAAGTACACTAGTGTACTGAACATATGCCCCAAGACAAATAGACAACACTCACTTGTCTCTACTGGAGAGAACAACGTTATATCTCTTGCTGAGTGGGCGAAATTTGATAGGTATGCTTTCCCACGTCAGTCTGCCCATGATCACTGCGTTATACTTACCTGCCCACACGAGCAAACACGAATATACAACACAATGCATGCACACACACACACACTCACATCATGCACACACAGAGAGAACACACATCCAACACACATTAATTGCATGCATGCATACAAAACCAAGTAAGGTTAAGGTTCCAGTATAGTGATTGCTCATGAATAATTCAGGAATTCACTTCTGTTGTCGTTATTTTTTTGTTGTGCAAACTATTAAATTAATGATGTTGTGCTTTATTAAGCATATCATGTGAAAACTGCTATATCTTTCTTTTATGAAAGTTTCACTTTGCAAGCTGGCAAAACACAGCAAGAAACTTGTAAGCATCACATTGGTCTCATCGGCACCCTAGTGTAATTCTGCCATACCTGAAGTAGTAAATTGGGATAGCTTTGCAGTTACTAGAGGCTGACTGGAAGAGATTTTAGTTCTATCTACCATTATAGCAGAGATATTGAGGCACCAGCCCAGCACTAGTCAGTCTTTTTGTCATGATTTGACTGCTAAACTCCACTTGATCTGGAGAACCAAAAAGAATATTCACAAAAGCAATTGGACTGGCTCTGCCCCTGAGGAGGCCGGCCTGTCTGGACTCCTGCTGAACACAGGAGTGAGCAGTGAGCACTCTTGGGCACATTCAACACACTGAATTTTAGCTGAAATCAAGTGTTGGCAATTGCTAATTACCAACACATTATATAAAAATATACACGAATCAGCGGGCCTGTTGCAGCCTGGCACATGCCATGGTATTGGTGCAGTGCAGTGCAGTGCAGGAAATGGTGTAAGAAACTGAAGCCAAATATGCTGGTAGCTATGTGAATGAAATATGTGGGTGCTCGTACTCATACTTTACACTAATATTATATTTATTGGCGCAACCACACCTATAACTACACACAGGTTATGAACACTCATGGTCACATGAAGTCCACATGCCAAATTTTAGCTTGATTGGTCCAGCATGTGACCGGAAGTGTGCTACTCTCCTGTGGGTGTGGCTATGGGTTACTTTGGGGGTTCAATTAAATCTTGTTCCACTTGATTGCTCTTCTTGACCAATCTGACTGTGTCCATTGCTATTATATGCATGCAGCTAGACGCACACAGTCACAGGTAAATAATACTCTTGTGGTCACATGGAGACCACATACCAAGTTTCAATGTGATTGGTTCTTGTCAGTGAAAACAACTCCTGTGGGCATGGCCATGACAAACCACACCCACATGTAGTCAATAATGCTCACCTGGGTACTTGGAGATCACATGCCAAATTTCTGCCTGATTGGTCCTTAAATTAGCTTTTGGCAGCCCAACAACTTCTCGTGGATGTGACCAAGATGAAATCACACCCATTGCCACACCCATATATGGTAAGAACACTTTACTGTACTAGTCTTGTTTATGCATTGATGATAATTATTAGTGTGTTAAATAATTTTCCTGTGCATAGAATTTCTGCACTCGCTCTTATTACGCACCAAATTTCAGTCTGATTGGTCTTTTAATTAGCTTTTGGCAGCCAAAATAACTTTCTGTGGGTGTGGCATGCCAAACCACATATGATTGATAACGCTTACCAGGGTACTTGGAGACCACATGTCAAATTTCAGCCTGATTGGTTCAGTGGTTTGGCAGTGAAAACAACTAAGATTACACGCAGAGCTCCTATATGTAAGTAGATGACTCCTATTCTGTGTGTGACTGCATCCAGGATGGCTGCACTTGTTGTATGCTGCAGCTGCTAGTGCTTACCACCAAAACACACCCTATGCACACATGACCCACTCTTGATTAGTTGTGGCAATATCTATTTTACTTATGATAATATTCTTAAGTATATTATTGTGTGGGCGAAACACTATACAGGAACCTTAAGTACATAAAGATTTGTTACCTTCCCGTTCAGTATTCGAAGTTTTCATCCTCATGAAATCCATGTCTGACCTATGGTGGGTGATGTTTTATTAACAGGAACACACACACACCACACTCACCATCACACACACTCACCATCACACACACACGCAGACACACTACTGTGGAATAATTATCTTAAAATAGTTATGGTTGGATAATTACTGTGGGATAATTACAGTGGTGGATCCACAAAGTAGAATAGGGGGTGGCTTTGAACAAATGTCAGGGAGCCTGGGGTGAGGCAGCACCTAGATCACTATATTCTGCTGAATAATGAAGTTTTAGCACAGAATTCTACATTATATATATATATATACTAGCAGTATATACCCAGCATTGCCCGGCCAATATCAACATGAAACATTATAGTAGAAGCCACTCAAATTTTGGCCTGGTTGCCCTTTAATTAGCTTTGGGTAGCCAAAACAATTTCCAGTGCATGTGGCTAATACCAAACCACACATATTGTCACACCCACATGTAGTTAATAATGCTCACCCAATTACTTAGACTCGGTATGCCAAATTTTAGCATGATTAATCCATAAATGAGTATTTGGCAGGCATAATGTCCTATGGGTGTGGCCAAGACCAAACCACACCCAGTGACACACACATGTGATCAGTAAAGCTCACCCAGTTTTTTGGAAGTCTCGTTCCAAATTTCATTCTGGTTGGTTGTTTCATTAGCTCTGAATAGCCAAAACAACTTCCAGTGTCTTTGGCCAGACCACACCCATACTTGGTTAATAGTGCTTTCCTTGGTACTTTGAGACCACACGACAACATTTTGCCTGATTGGTCTCCGATTAATTTTTAAAAGCCAAAATTACTTCCTGTGGGTGTGGCTATTACCAAACTGCACCCATTACCATGCCTACATGTGTTTAATAATGCTCACCCGGGTTCATGGAGAGTATGTACTGAATTTCGGCCTTTTTGGTCCTTGTGTTTAGCCATGATGTCTAGACACAAACATTTAAAAACCAAAATATAGTATAAAGTGTGTTTGTTGATTTAACTCCAGTCCAAGCATTATTTGGAATTTTTTTTTTACACACCAATGGGAAGAGGTGTAGCCAGGAGGGATCCCACCCATGTTACTCCCAAAGTTGAGTTGTGTATACATACCATATATCAAGTCTGTTGCCCCAAGGGTTTGTTTGGCCAAAGTACCATTTTTGACCTCTTTTGGGCCTGACATGAAAACAGAAGTGGGTGGGTCATATAAATGTATTTAAAACATTCCTCAGATTATATTATTGATTCAAAATATATATGGGTTCATTGATTTAACTCTCTAGGTTTAAATGTTTTTGCAGAAATACCATTTTTGGCATTAATAGCCTTACACAGAGAAAGGAAGAGGTGTGGCCAGGTGGGGCCCAGCCCATGTTACTTCCAGAGTGAAGTTGTCTATACATACCAAGTTTTAAATCTGTAGCTCCCAATGGTTTTTCTGGCAAAAACACAATTTTTTTGTGTGGCTTTTTCTAGTTACTATGGTAACCATTTCCCAGATTTTTAGCCCATATTTTAAGTTGGGTCTAAACCTATCATCATGCCAATTTCAGAGAAATCCACATACAGGTTTGGCCAGAATGATGGTACAAACATACAGACAGACAGAGACAGACATCTCCTTTTATATAGATATAGGAGATATATATATATACTTTTCAAATATCCATTGCAAGCAACTATTGTTTAACCAGTTCTCTCTCCACTTTGGAGTGATTGCTGAGGCTTACATTCCTTGAAAATGCTATATTTAACCTGTGCTTCAAAAGAATATAGAAGTCAAAATGGCCATAAAAATGGGGGGGGGGGGGGGATAGGTAGAAAACAGCTGCCGAAGCAATAACTCTGGGTTGTGGGCATGTATAAATTAATGAAAAATTATAAAGTCTGCAGAATATATCTGAAACTTTGAAAAAAGAAAAGGGTTACAAGTATATTTAAAAAAATGGAAGAAAAGAAAATAGTTTGAAACTGGCTTCTTCCACCAATTCACAGAATGCTGACTAAAATAATACTAAAATCATAACCACCAATAAATAAATTTTAAACCAGTAATAATATTTATAAACTATAAAATAATAAATAAATAGAAAAAAATGGATGAAAAATATTGGAAGTAACAATGCTAAGGATGTAACTAAACCCATTTATGGCTGTCCACAAATTAGGTCAAAGTATACTGCAGACCACACAAAACAAATTTTAGACTCACTTCACCTCCAGCCATGCAACTACTACAAAAACAACAACAAACAACAACAACCAGGGCATGGGAAATGGGGGGGGGGGGGAATGCATGGAGGTACCACTGAGGAAAATGTCCTTTCCTACACACAAATTAGAACAGGAAATGGAAAATATTTGGAAAAAGAAAAATCTATACCTCCATGAGCAGCAGACATTAGAAAATTAATAACTGAAACTAAGAAAACTGGAGACATTCACTATTGCTGAGGAAGCACTGTTGTGGAAGTCATTTATCCCCACAAATGCAATCACTGCCAAGCACAAAAATTAACTTGAAATTCTTCTAATGCCTTTTCAATAATGCAGGGGATAACATTGGTTGGACAACCCACTATTGCAAGTGAAGCTGCAAATGGGCCTCTGGTAATATTTACTTTAGAAATGCCCCACCCCATGTATAAAACATTGAGCAAACTGAACAAGTTTGTAGCTACCAAGACCAAAGGCCAACCAAAAAAAACCCTATGTATGCAAGTATGACTACAAGGCTTGACCAGGATTTTGTAAACATGCCACCATGCCAGTTACACAGAAATTGATGTCTACAAAGCACCCTATACAACGACACACAGGCATATACCCATCAGAACCTACTTTAGTCTGGGCCATGGGATGGTGCCTCTGTATCCTATACCAGAACTGCGCTCCACAGCTGCCATGCAGCTCATCTTCAAAGCCATTGCTACCAGTTTAATACTTGACGATATATACACGAAAATGATTATAGCGAGCGAGTTTTGGTACAGCGTTTACATCATCAGAAAGTTAGAAACACATAAACATTATTATGTTGTTGACGACCACTCCCCACCAGTTTGATCGATAATGTCCTTCATCCAAACGAATGTCCCTTTAGTATTTTGGGGGCGCACAGCGCCTTCCCACGAGATCACTTGCATATGTAGGACCGAGGAAAAGAAAGGAATAGCGACTGGATCCCGAACAGGACAGGTCTGCCTGTGGGATATTTGCAAGGAGAGAGAGACCGAGAGAGTCAAGGTACACCCCCTCAGCCATTGTGTTAGAAACGGGGGTGTGTGTGTGTGGTGTGTGTGATGTTAATGACCATAAGAATATACTTTCTGTTTAGTGAGCTGTGTGTTTATGCGTAGCTACGGCCAAGATGTCTGCTGTTTGGTGGGAGCAGTTCTGTGCTGGACATCTGCTTCGTCAGGAACTGGGTTGGGGAGAGAGACAGAGTAGCTACTCTCTCTGGCAAGGGGTAAGACACAAAGTAGTCTACATTGAGCCATTGTAAACTGGGTTGGGGGGGGGGGGGGAAGACAGAGTAGCTACTCTCTCTGGCAAGAGTTAAGACACAAGGTAATCTCTGTTCAGCCATTGTGAGTAAGGTTGGGGAGAGAGACAGAGTAACATCTCTCTCTGGTAGGGGTAAGACACAGAAGGTCTGCTCCAGTTTTGTTAGGTATCCCTCTAGTGGTTTGGATAGCAGGTGGGCTTGATGGTTGCTATAGGACATAAGAGTGAAAGCAACACTGATGTATGATGTTAATGAAAATATTTGTATAAAGAGACTGAAACCCAACAGCTTCAACCTGGGAGCAAATTGACCGTCCACTTGGAATAGGGAAGCTGGGAAACAGAGAGAATTGAGCTGCCCACCTTCAGCTTGGTTGGTGGTTTTGTGGTTTTTCTCTCATCCTCCCAACAACAAAGTGGGTCCTATAGACTTGTGGCATTAGTCACATGACTCATTTCACCTCCTTGAGCTTGTGCCACATGACTTGTGCTGTGGTAGTAAATATCCCCCACTGGACTTGCCAGTGAGCAATACAATGGGTTTGACACACGAGATGACTATCTGGTATATGTGCCAGATATGCCAGCATTGCACAGAATCTAGTTGTCAGGTTGTGTGGCAACCTGGATGCCACAGGTGCTAATGGCATGTTAACAATGGGTGGTGTGTTGACTGTTTTCTCCTAACTGTGGCTGTATGTTCCCCCATACATTTAGTTGGCCAAGTGAGCTGTGTGGTAGTGTGTGGGGCTGCTGGGGTCCCTCCATGCAGCCAGCTGTGTGGTAGTGTGTGGGCTGCTGGGGTCCCTCCATGCAGCCAGCTGTGTGGTAGTGTGTGGGCTGCTGGGGTCCCTCCATGCAGCCAGCTGTGTGGTAGTGTGTGGGCTGCTGGGGTTCCTCCATGCAGCCAGTTGTGTGGTAGTTTGTGGGTTGGCATGGATGTTGACAGTTATTCTCTATTTCATACTTTTCATTGTTTGGTAGAACTGTGTCTCTATGGGATGGAAAAGATGGTGCATGTCTGAAGTTGAACCACATACCTGGCGAGCACAGTGGCATGAAGGTGAGTGAGTGTGTATTCCACTGGGCTTGCTTGACTCCTGTCTCTACTTCCTCTGTAGTCTCTGCCTCGTGTGAGATATTCAGACACATTGATAGCTCTCTATGGCTGCCATTCTGAAGTTTCCATACTTGACAGTGAGACTTTGGATGTAAGTATTCCTGCTTGCAGCTTCCAATGTAACTCTTACCTTTAAAAAATTTAGAAAAAGCAGTATATTTGTTTGCTTAGTTCGATTAAATTATTGGATATTCTATATGGTGCACACTTTTTCAGAATATTTGATTTCATCTTATTGCTGATGTATCAGATATATTGAGAGCATCTACTCCACATGTCCACAAACTCTTAGTTGAGGGAGCAGGTTGTGTGGCCAGAGGATGGGGGGGGGGGGGGGAATCCATTCCTGTGGGCCCCCAGAGTGAAGGCCACAGCTCTAATGCCACTCTTTATGGTGTGTTCGATGTGTGTGCATGTCTCTCTCTGTGCAGGTGCTGTGCATTCTGCAGGAGACCCACAACCCCAACTGGGTGGCCCAACTGTGCTTCCTCAACAATGTGGACAAGAAAGGTTCATTATTTCATGAATGTGTGTGTATCAATGAAAATTTTCCTACACTGGCTATGTTATAAGTGTGTATGTAACCATGGTAATGACCCAACACTAAATTGTGAGTGTATGTAACCATGGTAATGTCCCAACACTAAATTGTGAGTGTGTGACCATGGTGATGTCCCAACACTCAAATTGTGAGTGTATGTAACCATGGTGATGAACATTAAGTTGTGAGTGTGTGTAACCATGGTGATGTCCCAATACTACGGTGTGAGTGTGAATAACCATGGTGATGACCCAACACTAAGTTGTGAATGTGTAGCCATGGAGATGTTCCTACATTATGTTGTGAGTGTATATATCCATGGTGATGTCCCAACACTACGTTATGAGTGTATGTAACCATGGTGATGTCCCAACACTACGTTATGAGTGTATGTAACCATGGTGATGTCCCAACACTACATTACGAGTGTATGTAACCATGGTGATATCCCAACACTACATTATGAGTGTATGTAACCATGGTGATGTCTCAACACTAAGTTGTGAGTATATGTAACCATGGTAATATCCCAACACTACGATGTGAGTGTATGTAACCATGGTGATGTCCCAATACTGGCTAAGTTACTATAAACATCTCGTTAATCAGTTTGTGTCTACTTTCATGTTATTGGTTGTTGCTCCTGTCGTTGCCACATTGTTGCCTGTTGCTGTATATCGTAGAAGCTGTGTTGCCACATTGCTGCCTGTTGCTATGTATTGTACTGTATTGTATTGTGGAGGCTGTGTGGCCATATTGTTGCCTGTTGCTATGTGTTGTAGAGGCTGTGTTGCCTGTTGCTGTGTGTTGTAGAGGCTGTGTTGCCTGTTGCTGTGTGTTGTAGAGGCTGTGTTGCCATATTGTTACCTGTTGCTGTGTGTTGTAGAGGCTGTGTTGCCTCATTGTTGCCTGTTGCTGTGTGTTGTAGAGGCTCTGTTGCCACATTATTGCCTGTTGCTGTGCATTGTAGAGACTGTGTTGCCACATAACTGCCTGTTGCTGTGTGTTGTAGAGGCTGTGTTACCATATTGTTGCCTGTGGCTGTGCATTGTAGAGGCTGTGTTGCCTGTTGCTGTGTGTTGTAGAGGCTCTGTTGCCACATTGTTGTCTGTTGCTGGTGTTGTAGAGGTTATGTTGCCATTAGAGGCTATGTTTGCCACATTGTTGCCTGTTTCTGTGTTGTAGTGGCTGTATTGCCACATTGTTGCCTGTTGTGTATTGTAGAGGCTGTGTTGACACATTGCTGCCTGTTGCTGTGTATTACAGAGGCTCTGTTGCCACATTGTTGCCTGTTGCTGTGTGTTGTAGAGGCTCTGTTGCCACATTGTTGTCTGTTGCTGGTGTTGTAGAGGTTATGTTGCCATTATGTTGCCATTAGAGGCTGTGTTTGCCACATTGTTGCCTGTTTCTGTGTTGTAGTGGCTGTATTGCCACATTGTTGCCTGTTGTGTATTGTAGAGGCTGTGTTGCCACATTGTTGTCTGTTGCTGGTGTTGTAGAGGCTGTGTTGCCTGTTGCTATGTGTTGTAGAGGCTATGTTGCCTGTTGCTGTGCATTGTAGAGGCTGTGTTGCCATATTGTTGCCTGTTGCTGTGTGTTTTAGAGGCTGTGTTGCCACATTGTTGCCTGTTGCTGTGTATTGTACAGGTTGTGTTGCCATTATGTTGCCTGTTGCTGTGTGTTGTATTGTATTGTAGAGGCTGTGTTGGCTGTGGGTGTTGATGGTGTGGCCAAGCACTGGCTGCTGCCCTCGTGTACAGAAATGCTGGACCTTGGGGTCATAGCAGAGGAGAAGTCCCAGACTCTGACCTTAGACTCTCCTCCCCTTTCTCTCTCCTCTTACTGCTATCAAGCCACTCACTGCACCGTCTTGGTTGTGTGCAAGACTTCTTGGCAGGTGTGTGGGTGGGTGTGAGAGTGGGTGTGAGAGTGGGTGGGTGTGTGTGAGTGGGTGTGGGTGGATGTGTGCGATGGTGTCTGACAGTGTGTGTGTGTGTGAGAGTGTGTGGGTGTGAGAATGTGTGGGTGGATGTGTAGGTGGGTGGGTGTGGGTGGGTGTGAGTAATAGAGGAGTTGTTAGTGTGTGTTGTGCACATGTAGTTGTACGACGCCACTGGGGGGAAGATGAAACAACTCATGATTCGACCTTGTGAACCATCCGTTCTTAGCTGGATGAAAGGTGAGTTCTTGGAGAATCAACTGCTTGTGGTCTGGTCCAAGGAAAATGGCCGAGCCTTTGTCTACAGGCTATCAGCAAGGTAATTCACGCCTGTATATTCTCATGATATCACACAACCACACAACTGCCACTGTTTTCTGCTGGTGATCATGTTTCTTACTTGTTGATGTTGTTTTGCACATGTGTGTGTGCATGTAGGTGTGTCCCAGGCATTTCAGACTCTGCAGAGGAAGGTGTGGTCCTAATGCTGAAGAACTTAGCGAACCTGCACTGTGTTTCATAGTGTTTCTACTTGCATTTACTAACACAGTTTAGCACTTTGTTATAGATACTTACACATGCCCATGCCTTGTGTTACATAGAGTCCACAGCAGGATGTTCCATCCAGTGTATCCTAGGCAACAAGGAGTCAGCCCCCTGCCCTTCTGTCTATCTGGACCGCCACTGGCACTTGCAAGGCGACCGCCAGGGGCATCTGTATCTGTGGGACCTGCGCAGAGTCATCCCTTCCTCCTCCTCCTCGGCCTCCTCCACCTCTGCTAGAGGAGGTGACTGTCCTACATACTCGTATGACACGAGTTGCGCAGTGGCTGAGTCCTGGGCAGCCCCTGCTCTCCCCTGTGCCCTCACAGATACACTGGTGAGGCCCAACTCCTGCACTCACACTGTCAGCTCAGCCATGACTCTGGCTCTGTGAGGACATTGTGCCCATAGGCAGTGTACCCAAACCTTATGTTGGGTCTCTGTCTGTCTGTCCCTCTGTCTGTCTGTCTGTCTGTCTGTCTGTCTGTCTGTCTGTCTGTCTGTCTGTCTGTCTGCCCATTTGTCTATGTATCTGTTTGTCTGTCTGTGTCTCTGTCTGTTTCACTGTTTGTCTTTCTGTTTGTCTTTCTGTTTGTGTGTCTTTCTGTCTGTCTGTATCTCTATATATCTAACACTCTGCCTATATGTCTGCTTGTCTCTCTATTTGTCTGTTTATCTGTCTGTATGTCTGCCGGTCTCTCTGTCTGTCTCTCTCTCTGTCTGCCGGAGTCTTCTTACCTTTGCCTTCCTTCCTTGCTCCAGTATCCAGACTCCATTCCTCCTAAAGTGACATGTGCAGTGTACTTGACGTCATTTGGCCGTCTAGTGTGTGGCCAGAGTGACGGCTCCATAGCCGTTCTGTCTGCGCTACAGGCAGCCAGTGTCTTGATGCTGGAGCCGCGCAAGTTCTCACGAGGTGAGCACATATCATGTGACCATGTGCATGTGCACCAGTCTGCATGTGTGGCAGGTCATGTGCACCAGTCTGCATGTGTGGCAGGTCATGTGTGGCAGGTCATGTGCACCAGTCTGCATGCCTGGCAAGTCATGTGTTTGACAGAAAGGTGGTTGAAGAAGAGAGAGGGGGAGGGAGGGAGGGAGGATGTGATAAAGGGTGTCTTTTTTTATGTGTCTGCATGTGTAGGATGGCCCAAACATTGTATCCTGCAAGGTCATAGAGGTCAAGTGTCATGCCTGCTGTATCCCAGCACTCATAGCAAGTCCTACCGCAAAGACATCATTCTGTCTGGAGGGGCTGACTTCACAGTCAAGTTGTGGGACCTCTACTCTGGTGTGCTGCTCCATACATTTGCTGTGCACGGTGGGAATGTCAACAGCATCGTCAGCTGTCCTCCTGACATCAACGTGAGCTTGCTACATACTTAAGTGCATGGTAAAGGGTCTACCTTCATCCTGACATCAACGTGAGCTTACATGAGTGCATGGTAAAGGGTTTACCTTCATCCTGCATCGACGTGAGCTTGCTACATACAAAAGTGCATGGTAAAGGGTCTACTCTCCTGACGTCAACGTGAGGTTGCAGCGTGTGTGTGTGTTAGGGATCCACCCATGGACATGTGTGCCTAACTAGCCTGTGTAATACTCTGACTCAACTGACCAGAGCCTATCTTTCCAGAACTAGTAGCAACCTTTACACTAAGTGCAGAGGAGCCCTTAGGTCTTATTCTAGCACCAGATGCTCACCAAGCGTTGGCAGCTTCTGCTCACTGACAGAGCTCAGTGACAAGCATATGGAGTTGAAGCACTCCCTGCAGTGGCTCTGCAGGTGTAGTGGTGATGACTGTATGTGGTGTCCATCTCCCTCCTCCCTCCCTCCATCTTACAGCTACGCCTGCAGACATGTGTGTGCTCCATAGCTGACGACTACTCAGTGGCCATCCTGTCCACCCTGGGCTACAAGTGTCTGCTGGTGGCTTCCTGCCACTCCTCACCCGTCCAGTCTGTGCACTGGCGGCTGGACGAAGACTTCTTGTTGGTGTCATGCACCGATGGACGCCTCTTTGTGTGGCAGATAGAAACTGGTAAGGGTGAAATCTGTGTATGATGGCAAATATCAATACATCGGTAGTTAGGCTGCTAGGACATGTTCCTGTGTGTGACAGACACCCATTCTCCCTGTAGTCAGGTTGCTAAGACATGTTCCTGTCTGTGACAGACACCCATTCTCCTTGTAGTTAGGTTGCTAGGGCATGTTCCTGTCTGTGACAGACACCCATTCTCCTTGTAGTCAGGTTGCTAGGGCATGTTCCTGTCTGTAACAGACACCCATTCTCCTTGTAGTTAGGTTGCTAGGGCATGTTCCTGTCTGTGACAGAACCCATTCTCCCTGTAGCTTAATTCTAACAAGATTGGATAAACTCAGCATCATGGTATGATGCAGTGGACATAATGATTGGTTCAATGATGTTAACCATCCTTACCGACCTTGTGGACAGGCTCTCTGGACCGATGTGTGGAGGGAGAGACGGCCCAGACAATCCTCAGCACTTTGCCATCCACACCATCCAGCTCCTCCTCCTCCATGCAGAGTGCCACACCCACATCTCCACTGCACGTGCTCAGTTTGACCACAGGGCGTGCAGACCCCCACATACACGTGCTCCTCTTCAACCCAAATCAACTCATTCTGCATCTCTCAAAGTGAGAAATGGCGCAGCCTTGAGAAGAAGAGGCATCCATTTAGTGAGACCTGTATTTAGTGAGACCTGTAGCAGGTGCAAGTGCTCTGAGTGGATGCACATCTTGTGTGCAATACAACCACAGCACAACCAGCGTCTCTGTACTCTCCTTGTGTGTGTGTGTGTGTGTGGCTGTTGGTGTGTGTGTGTGTGTGTGGCTGTTGGTGTGTGTGGCTGTGTGTGTAGCTGGCTGTGTGTGGCTGTGTGTGTAGCTGGCTGTGTGTGGCTGTGTGTGTGGCTAGCTGTGTGTGTGGCTAGCTGTGTTGTTGGTATGAGTGTGTGTGTGTGGCTTCATTGTAAATTCACTAGTTTCTATGCCAGAGTGCTTGCCTAGAAGTGTATGTTATTGTTATTTTATCATTGTTTTAGGACTGTGGAGTTGCTGTTTTGTTTATTTGTTTGTTTTTGTTAATTAGTTTATTAACATTAATGCTTACTGTGTTTTATTTTTTTCTTGTTATTGTAAATACTGTTGGGAATACTGTTGTTGTTGTTTTTTTGGTTTTCTTTTGTTGTTCAAGTTTTGATGTTACTGTTGTGGTGGCACAGAATGGAAAAGTTGAAGGAAGATGTTCCCAAGAAGAAGGAGCTGAACAATCAGGCGGATGCCTTGAAGAACTACCTCTATGCCAGGAAACACTTCGGACCCGGTACCAGCATTACTGCACACACTATCACACACACACACACACACACACACACACACACACACACACACACACACACACACACACACACACACACACACAGAGCATAACATTCTGCAGTAGTGCACTCAGTTGACTTGTGTTGTGTTCTTTGTTTGATTTTTTAAATTTGTGTGTGTGCTGTTTGTGTGGTGGTGTGTTTGTGTGGTGGTGTGTTTGTGTGGTGGGGTGTGTGGTGGTGTGTTTGTGTGGTGGTGTGTTTGTGTGGTGGTGGGGTGTGTGGTGGTGTGTTTGTGTGGTCGTGGTGTGTGTGTTACAGGTGGTGGAGCTGCGTCCCCCAGAGCCCAACTACCAGCCAACCTCCCTCCCTCCTCCTCTCTCTCCACCATGTCTGGCCCACACCCCCTTTCTTCCATCTCTCAGGATGGAATTGGGCATGCCTCAGACAGACAAACTGAGCGTGCCCGTGAAGTATTAGGAAAGGGTGTGGCTAGCCAGTCCACACAAGCCTTGAAGGAGGAATCTCCTCGGACCATCATTGACGCTATACGGCTACTTCTGTCGTGTCTGCATGCATGGAGACTGGATGACTCCTTGGACAGGAGTTGTGAGGAGGTGCTCGGGCTAGTGCGTCCCTGCAAGCCAGTCTCATTTGGGTTGCTCAGCAAAGGCAGCTGCATGTCACTGGTGCTTCCTGGGTGGGGTCTGCGCTCACGACCTTTGGCGGAGAAGAAGGACGGGGAGTTAGAGATGTCCCACGAGTTGACTCAGCAGCTCTCTCTGTCGTCTGAGGCGGGCAGTGTGACCTCCTCTTCTCCTCCTAAGAGACTCTACACGTTTGACCAGAAGTACCACCTGCGCTGGCAACTGTCCCGATCTCTGACCACACAGCACCTGCTTACAATGGTGTCCATCACCAACACACTTATGAACCAAACTGTGGGTGCCAAGGAGTTGGCCTCCAGTTCGTGCCACAGGAGAGTTTGTCCCGATGAAGACTCAGACAGTGATGGTGATGATCAGACCTCATGGGACAATCAAATCAGAGCAGTCTGGAGCAGGGTAATACATTGAACATTGCACAGGGACACAGAGGGAGAGAGAGAGATTATGGAGCAGGGGGAGGCATTCAACATTGCACAGGGACACAGGGAGAAAGAGAGGTTATGGAGCAGGGGGAGGCATGCAGGGTACATGCAATATTGCACAGGGACACAGGGTTAAGTTACAAAGCAGTTTTAATAGTTTGATACTCAATTAACCACACACATACTGTTGTTACAGCATGATGGGATAGGATGGGTTAGGACTTGTACTTCATGCCTCCTGAAGTTGCAAACTTGTTCGGCTGGCTTCATATTATTATATGAAGGGAGTGGGGGGGGGGTGTCGGGTGTGGGGACGTGTGGGAATGTACTTTTATTAATTAATATTTTTTGAACTTCCTGTGTGGTTATGTACACAACTTTCCCTATAAATATCCTTTTGAATATCACTTCAAATTAAAACTTGTGGTTGCTTATGAATAGGAAAGTTAATTTAGTGGCCTTACCCCCTAGCCCTAACCACATTTCCCCAAATTGGGGCAGTGGTCCTGTGAGCAAACCCTAAAAATTTCTGGACAATTGGTCCAAGCATCTGGGAGGAGATGCGTTGCGGATGGATGGACAGATGGACACACACTACATGAATTTTATTATTGTGATAATGTGTTTCTTTAGTGATCAATGGTGTAGAGAAGTGTGTGCAACTATAGGTCCTGATTCCACTGTCATGAAATATTATTGAACACATTTTCTCCATGGTGCACGTCATTGGTTCATGAAGACACTCGGGACCTCTACATGGTGTCCATGGTCCATACTAGTGGCATATGTCAGGGTGCTTCATGAGGACACTCGGGACCTCTACATGGTGTCCATGGTCAATACTAGTGGCATATGTCAGGGTGCTTCATGAGGACACTCGTGACCTCTACATGGTGTCCATAGTCAATACTAGTGGCATATGTCAGGGTGTTTCATGAGGACACTCGTGACCTCTACATGGTATCCATACTAATTGCATATGTGAGGGTGCTTCATGAGGACACTCGTGACCTCTACATGGTGTCCATGGTCCATACTAGTGGCATCTGTCAGGGTGCTTCATGAGGACACTCGGGACCTCTACATGGTGTCCATGGTCAATACTAGTGGCATCTGTCAGGGTGCTTCATGAGGACACTCGGGACCTCTACATAGTGTCCATGGTCAATACTAGTGGCATCTGTCAGGGTGCTTCATGTCTGGCTATTGGTACTGGATTATACCGATACTGATATGGCCACAAGATTAAGTTTGTTTTTCCTCCTCCTTTTTCACCTCATGTACTCTCCCCCTGTTCCCCTCCTCCCCTCTCCTCTTCCTCCCCCTCACCACCTCCCTCTCGTCCCCTCTCCTCCTCCCCCTCCCCCTCCTCCACATGTCCTCAAGTCAGGTTGCAGCTCTGCACTGTGTGATGTTACCAGAGCATATGGAGGGCAAGTTTCGGCCCCCATACCTTCCTGTTCTTGCCTCACGCTTCTTAGATCCCTGCCAGGCGGTGAGTATGCCACTGGAACATCACTTCTTCCCTCATGCATTTTCACAAGTGCTCCTTTATGACAATATTTTGAGATGATCATCTCTGATGTATGTGTGTGTATGCATGCATGTGTGTGTACTGTGTGTATTATATGTATGCGTGTTGTGTGTGTTAGATCAGGGAGGCAGCTCAGGCATTGTTGCAGGCGGAGTTACGTCGTATCGGTGTCAAGGGACGCAAGGATCTGGTGATGGAGTGGTCAGGCAAGCTGCAAACACACAGCTCGGAGTGGGCCGAACTACACGGCCCTATCCCGTCTCAGCAGCAGCAGACCACCGCTCTCATCATCCTGGGCATGATAGGGGCGGAGTTTCATAGTGGAGACAGGTCCACACAGAGTAAGCGCAAGCAATCTGTGGACCACAAGGAGGTTATGGACCACGGAGTGGCCCGCAGGACAGGACGCACCTTACAGGTCGTCCTGCTGGAGAAACCGCATGGCAAGAGTCCATTGCACTCTAACCTCCGCTGCTCAGCTGCAGAACTTCTGGGTAGAGGATTTCAACTCTGGGAGAAGTACATAGACATACCTCAGGTGGGCTGGCAGCCAGAATGTGTGTGGGCATTCATTTATTTACTGGTGTGTGTCGTGTGTGTTGTGTTGTGTGTGTCGTGTTGCATGTATCGTGTGTGTTTATTGCTCCATCAGGTGGTGATGGGCCTGCTGGACCTCCTACTGCAGTATGTGCCGCCATCGAGCAGTTCTGAGGCAGAGCTCGTTGCCAGTAGGAGGAGCTCTCGATTGAAGTTTACTTCAGAGGTTGCTCGGAAGGCCCTCAACCTCATGATTATTCTTCGACCAGTAACCATGGTTACCACTCTGGCTAAAGAAGTGTCCACTTACCTGGCATCACAGCATGTGACCAACTATCCTCACTCCTCCATTCAGCCTATGCAGGTGTGTTGATGTGTACACACGCGCGCGCGCGCGCGCATGCACGCGCACACACACAGAGGCGTAAGTGTGGTGCACTTGTGTATAAAAGTAAGGGGGCTATAATTTTGGTAACATGCAGTGTTTAGATGTTTATTTGAGAACACCTCTTTCAAATCCTTTGCATTTATAGGTTACTAGTCTGAAACTTAGCAATTGACTAGAGGCAGTTACGCCAGGTGAAGGATATTGCTTGATGGGGTGTGTGTTTCTAACTAGTGGAGCTGTCTGGCACTTCCTGCTGGTCTAATATGTGATAGCTAGCATGTCTGCGTGGGTGGTGCCTCTTCTACAACTAAGACAGACAGTGGATGTAGCTGGGCAGTTTTGACAGTGGAACTCAATTAGAGCCATAACAGGCCATACCAGGTATTGAGTAGACTCTGCTCTTTATGACAGAATATATCACAACTAGAACTAGGGAGGACTGTCTGACACAGAACTATGGAGGACTGTCTGATACAGAATTATGGAGGACTGTCTGATACAGAACTATGGAGGACTGTGTGACACAGAACTATGGGGCACTGTCTGACACAGAACTATGGGGCACTGTCTGACACAGAACTATGGAGGACTGTCTGACACAGAACTATGGGGCACTGTCTGACACAGAACTATGGGGCACTGTCTGACACAGAACTATGGGGCACTGTCTGACACAGAACTATGGAGGACTGTCTGACACAGAACTATGGGGCACTGTCTGACACAGAACTATGGAGGACTGTCTGACACAGAACTATGGGGCACTGTCTGACACAGAACTATGGGGAACTGTCTGACACAGAACTATGGGGAACTGTCTGACACAGAACTATGGAGGACTGTCTGACACAGAACTATGAAGGACTGTCTGACACAGAACTATGGGGCACTGTCTGACACAGAACTATGGAGGACTGTCTAACACAGAACTATGGGGCACTGTCTGACACAGAACTATAGGGCACTCTCTGACACAGAACTATGGGGCACTGTTTGACACAGAACTATAGGGCACTGTCTGACACAGAACTATGAAGGACTATCTGACACAGAACTATGGAGGACTGTCTGACACAGAACTATGAAGGACTGTCTGACACAGAACTATGGAGGACTGTCTGACACAGAACTATGGAGGACTGTCTAACACAGAACTATGGGGCACTGTCTGACACAGAACTATGGGGCACTGTCTGACACAGAACTATGGGGCACTGTCTGACACAGAACTATGGGGCACTGTTTGACACAGAACTATGGAGGACTGTCTGACACAGAACTATGAAGGACTGTCTGACACAGAACTATGGAGGACTGTCTGACACAGAACTATGGGGCACTGTCTGACACAGAACTATGGGGCACTGTCTGACACAGAACTATGGGGCACTGTCTGACACAGAACTATGAGGCACTGTCTGACACAGAACTATGGAGGACTGTCTGACACAGAACTATGGGGAACTGTCTGCCACAGTGCTAGTTAGTTGGAATATTATATGTCAGCTTCTATCAGAATACATGTCAGTGTGTGTGTGTGTGTGTGTGTGTGTGTGTGTGTGTGTGTGTGTGTGTGTGTGTGTGTGTGTGTGTGTGTGTGTGTGTGTGTGTGTGTGTGTGTGTGTGTGTGTGTGTGTGTGTGTGTGTGTGTGTATGTGTGTGTGTGTGTGTGTGTGTGTGTAGGTTGGCACAAGTGTGCCTCCCAATACTGGTGGAATAGTGACCCCTCCAGATCGATTGCTGCCTGCTTGCCGTGCTGAGATACTGGACCTCATGAGGACTGTCATCGAGAAATCACAACCAAAACTCTCTCTTCAGCTTTTGGAGGTTAGCACATAATGTAACATCCAGCCCCATCCCACCCAGTCACAGTCCCAGCCCCATCCCAGCCACCACCACAGCTGGTCCTTGCCCAAGCCTCATATCAGCAATAGACCCCCTGGGATTCTGTTTCAAAAAATTGATATTTCCAGTTTCTCAGTATGTTAAATTCAGTTTCAAGGTGCAATTTTGGTATATTTTCAGTTTCATATATGATTTTGATTCACATTTGGGCATGCATACTGTGGGTGTGTATGTGTGGGTGGGTGGGTGGGTGTGTGTTCTTGAGTGTGTGCTTGTGTGTGTGTGTGTGGGTGTGTGGGTGGGTGGGTGGGTGGGTGTGTGTGCTTGAGTGTGGACGAAACATTCATACCAGCTGGAGACATCCAAATATGTTCTAAGGCAGTATGTGCTGGTTAAGCATTTACAGTAGAACATACTGAAAACAGTGTAACTTCATCAGCAAGGCTCTTTAATTGCGTAGTAGGATAAACTCCTCTCTCTTAGTGTTTACTACATACCACAAACTTTTGCTCACTGTTCCAAAAGGTCACAAGAGAGAGCAATACATTGGTCCTCCTACAGATAAAGTTATAAATTCCAAAGAAAATTAAATGCTGCCCACTTTGTGTCAGCTGAAGTGAAGCTAACATCAGCTGGTTTGGTATGCTGGTGGAGGGTCAGGACCAGTGCTGGGGCTGGGTATGTGGCATGTCTATATTTGTAGCTCTTAAATTTGTTGTTTGTTTTTTTAGCACCTCTCTTGGGCTATACTACTCTGATCTATATGAAACTTATATCATTTGAATTCTTATCTTCCAGGGATAGTTTAGAATATAAAATTATTTCCTAAAAATGCTCAAACAAAAGTATTAGGGGCCAAATTGGTTTCTTTTGGGGGGGGGGGGGGGGGAATTTAGATTGAATCTGTAAATAGACACCTTAACAACCCTGTTTTTAAAATGGTGGTTAAAATGGGGGGGAAAAAGAAGTTACCTGAGGAGCAGAGCTGAACTGGAGTAATTTGAGCAAGCATTAAAGGTTAGTCAGTAGCTGTCCAGATTCCTAGGCTAAGCTTGAGCCAGTGGAAAAAATATAATAATAATAATAATAATAATAATAATAATAATAATAATAATAACCACCAGAGGCAAATTTGTAGCTTCGCTTGCAATGGTCAAGGCACTTTGCACAACAAACTTTATCCTATACATTATAATCTAATACTATTCAGGTCAACATTCTATGAATTGGTGGAAGAAGACATTTCCAATTATTTTTTATTTTTCATCTTTTAAATATGACTATTTTTTTAAGTTTTCAAGTATATTCTGCCAACTTCATAATTTTATATTAATTTTAGACATGCCCACAACACAGAATTGGGGCTACTGCAGCTGTTTTCTGCTCCCACCCCCCCCCCCCCCTCTCTCGAAATTGCTGCACTTGGTGAAGTGTGGAAAGTTAGAGAGATAGAGAGAGAGAGATGAAGGGGGGGGGGGGGGGGGGAAGAGAGAGTGCAGCACCAATGCATTTCTAAAAGCGATCTCTCTAGTTTAGAATAATTACATAATTGCCAGGTACTCCATGTCTTTTATTGTGTTCCTGTACTGTTGGTGAACACCTGAGGGTATACAGAACATAACTCCACTAATAGCTAAGAAGAATAACTTCAGGTACTTAGCTGTTTTAGCTAAGCATCAGCTCACTTAAGAGTCTTCCATTCTCAGCTGTAAGGAGTAACAGCAGCTTATGAAATATATAGCACACAAGTAATTATAGTCTGCTGGTTGTCCAAAACCCATGGAATTCATAGTATATATATATAGTTTATCTGGCTGTTTATTTTTGTTGTGTGTGTGTGTGTGTGTGTGTTCACCCGAGCACATGCAGGTGGTAGATATCGTGTTGTTCTGCATGGATCAAGATGCACTCAAGAAGAAAAACTTGCTGGATCTTTTCCCTCCTCTTTCAAGGTGATGAGCCTTTACCACATACTACATTATCCTCTCAAGTCAAACATTGCCTCATAATCTGATCATGTGATCCTCCCTCCCAAACATTGCCACCTAATCTGATCATGTGACCCTCCCTCCAAACATTGCCTACTCATCTGATCATGTGACACTGCTGTCTGTAGTGTTACAGACAAATGTTCTGATGAACTGTTGCCATGACTACCTCTATGTATGATGTATGTGCAGAATTAGTAACATCAGTTACTCCTTTAAGTGCAAGCGACTGGCAGTGGGTGCTCGAAATGGCCAAGTGGCTGTCTATGACCTCAAGCAAGGCAGGACGCAACTACTGAATGCCCACAGCCATCCTGTCACTGTGCTGCTCTTCTCTGACGATGGCAAACTGCTGGCCACCTATGCCTACGCTGACTCCAGACTAAATGTCTGGCAGGTAAGGCCCTAACTCACCTAGTCACTGCCATACACGTGTGGTGTGTGTGGCCACAGAGGGAGTGTCTGTCCTCTGTGGTGGGTGTGGTGTGGTAGAGCATTAGGGGGCAGAGTAGAGAGGATTTCAGCACCAGTTCAAGCAGAACATAAGTGCTGATTCCATTCATTTGGTTTGTTTGACTGTAGATGGATCGGACTGGTGCACTGGCACCTAAGCTAAAAGAGAGTGGTAGATGGAGAAACCATCTCAACTGCCTTGACTGCCAGCAAATAGGCCATCTTATCTGCCAGTGGAGAGGCCATCTTGTCCGCCAGTGGAGAGGCTCTCTTATCTGCCAGTGGAGAGGCCATCTTATCTGCCAGTGGAGAGGCCATCTTATCTGCCAGTGGAGAGGCCATCTTGTCTGCCAGTGGAGAGACCATCTTGTCTGCCAGTGGAGAGGCCATCTTGTCCGCCAGTGGAGAGGCTCTCTTATCTGCCAGTGGAGAGGCCATCTTATCTGCCATTGGAGAGGCCATCTTATCTGCCAGTGGAGAGGCCATCTTGTCAGCTAGTGGAGAGGCTATCTTATCTGCCAGTGGAGAGGCCATCTTATCTGCCAGTGGAGAGGCCATCTTGTCTGCCAGTGGAGAGGCCATCTTGTGTGCCAGTGGAGAGGCCATCTTGTCAGCTAGTGGAGAGGCCATTTTGTGTGCCAGTGGAGAGGCCATCTTGTGTGCCAGTGGAGAGGCCATCTTATCTGCCAGTGGAGAGGCCATCTTGTCTGCCAGTGGAGAGGCCATCTTATCTGCCAGTGGAGAGGCCATCTTGTCTGCCAGTGGAGAGGCCATCTTATCTGCCAGTGGAGAGGCCATCTTATCTGCCAGTGGAGAGGCCATCTTGTCTGCCAGTGGAGAGGCCATCTTGTCAGCTGTGGAGAGGCCATCTTATCTGCCATTGGAGAGGCCATCTTATCTGCCAGTGGAGAGGTCATCTTGTCTGCCAGTGGAGAGGCCATCTTATCTGCCAGTGGAGAGGCCATCTTGTCTGCCAGTGGAGAGGCCATCTTGTCAGCTAGTGGAGAGGCCATCTTGTCTGCCAGTGGAGAGGCCATCTTGTCAGCTAGTGGAGAGGCTATCTTGTCAGCTAGTGGAGAGGCCATCTTGTCTGCCAGTGGAGAGGCCATCTTATCTGCCAGTGGAGAGGCCATCTTGTCTGCCAGTGGAGAGGCCATCTTGTCAGCTAGTGGAGAGGTCATCTTGTCAAGGGCTGTAGCATTCAGATTCAAACTGCCATGCAGCCAGAAGATCCATAGAGTGTGTGTGTGTGTGGTCATTATAGAACAGAGGAGCACAGAAGAGATCAAGATGATTTGAGGTTAACATTCTGAGGTGATATTCCAACAATTTTATTTGTTATTCCTAGTTTCACAGTTTTGATCACAGATCTTTGTGATAATATACTTGTACTGGGATCACTAATATTCTAGGGATAATGGTTTGGTGGTGGACAGGCAAGCATGTTCAATTGCAGTGTGGCCTGTAATATGAACTGACTAAGCTGCTGTCACTCTCTGCACATTGTATGTGTGTGTGCATAATATATATATATATATATATATATATATATATATATATATATATATATATATATATATTTTTTTTTTATTTATTATTTTTTTTTTATATGATGTGTGTGTATTTTTTTATGTATGTGTGTATTTTTTATGTATGATATGTGTGCATTTTTATGTACAATATGTATGTGTATTTTTTATGTATGATATGTGTGTATTTTTATGTATGATATGTGTATTTTTTATGTATGGTGTGTGTGTATTTTTTATGTATGATGTGTGTATTTTTTTATGTATGATGTGTGTATTTTTATGTATGATGTGTGTGTATTTTTTATGTATGATGTGTGTATTTTTATGTATGATGTGTGTGTATTTTTTATGTATGATGTGTGTATTTTTTATGTATGATGCGTGTATATTTTTATGTATGATGTATGTATTTTTTATGTATGATATGTGTATTTTTTTATGTATGATGTGTGTATTTTTATGTATGTGTATTTTTTTTATGTATGATGTGTGTGTGTTTTTATGTATGATATGTGTGTGTTTTTTTTGTATGATGTGTGTGTATTTTTTATGTATATGTGTGTGTATTTTTTATGTATATGTGTGTGTATTTTTTATGTATGATATGTCTGTATTTTTATGTTTGATGTGTGTGTATTTTTTATGTATGATATGTGTGCATTTTTTATGTATGATTGTGTGTGTATTTTTATCTATGATGTGTGTATTTTTTTGTGTGATGTGTGTGTGTTCTAGATCAGCACATCTATGTTCGGTCTCAGTCAGAGCCCCAAGTACGTGAATGGCTGGCCAGCTATCAGTGCTGTCTCAGTGGGTCAGCACAGTGCCTACATCAGGCTGGAGTGGCTCGGTTCAAAGACTATCACACTTCATATCCCTGGGGGCGTGGAGTGCAAATTTTCTATTTAATTGTTCCATTTCTGTGTTTAGATCATTAGCTCCTATTAGAGAGTGAAGCATACATGCACAAGCACACACAGTGTAAAAATCTTTTAATGACTTCAAATAGGGCTTTGTGTACTTTCATTGCAAATATCTGAACATGTTTATGAGAGTGAAGGTACAAATAGTAAATGCACTTCACTTTGGTGGGGACAGTCCACTAAGCTCTGCTATTATCATCCCAAAGTTGGCCAATGGAGATAATATTCACCATGATATGGTTAATCACAGTCAGTCACCAACCATCTCATCTAGGAGATCTCCATGTAGCTGTATCCTCAGGAGCAACCTGTGCCTTGTCACGATATTGAACTGCACTTTGTTGGATACAGCACTGACCTCATTTGCTATAGTGGTGCACCATTTGGATTTTTTTAACTTCTTTATTTTACATTGTCTCTTGAAATGGTCATGGATTAACTTTACATATACTAGCGAACACCTGCCCTACGGGTGTTTTTTCAGCCTACTTTTGGTGGTCTGTAGTCACAAAAGTGTCAGCTTTGAAGACATGTTACTTAAAACAAGTGAACACATGATTAGGTCAATGTTTTTCTTTAGAAGTACCATTTTTACATGTTTAGCCTTTCACACATGGAGGAAGAGGTGTGGCCAGATGGGACACACCCCGTGTTATTTGCTGAGTCAAGCTGTGTGCAAGCCAAAGTTTTAGGCCTATAGTTCCATTCTTTTTTTCTGGCAAAAGTACCATTTTTGGCTTTATCTGAATACAGAAAGGGGTGTGGCCATATAGATATGCGTGTGACGTTCCCCTGATTGTATATGTATGTGTGTATATATATGGGTTTGTATGTTGAACTTTAAGCATGAATGAGGATACACAGACAGACACACAGACTATTTATACTTTATAGCATAGATTATACAATCATATAATAGTCACAGTAGACTTCTATCTTCTTTTTTATATATACCTTCAAAGTTAGTGTAGCTGTTTAAGTTCATAATATCTCGCCTGCTTATTTCTGGTGCCTGACCTGAAGAGCTAAGATCTCATCAGCGGTTAGCAGAAATGTCCTCGTGACCTTGGGTATCTCCTCAGAGAAAGCAAATTCTGCTACCACTATCTTCCTAAAAAAATTTTTAAAAAATCAGTATAATGCCAGACGACAATGTCAAGCATTCAGCCCTCAAAGTTATATCAATCAATGTAGAATGCTTCTCCTCTGCTAAGATAGACATCATTGCAAAATTCTGCTGTGATGAGGCCTGCCACGTCCTGTGTCTCCAAGAAACACACCGGGACCAAATAGTGTCAAACCCTGCATCTCTGGCATGAAGCTCGCTATCGAATCATCCCACAAGCAGTACGGGAGTGCCATCTTCGCAAATTCCAACATCACTATTGAGTCAACCTCGTCTAACGGAGTTAATGTCGAGCTCCTTATCACCAACCTTTGAGGAGTCACCGTCACTTCTGTTTATAAAGCACCAACCGTGTGCTTTAGCCCAAGCAACATCGTCCACAACAACACTTGGGTGGTGATTGGCGACTTTAACAGCCACAGTATGAAATGGGGCTACGTCAAATCATGGGCAGACTCCAACCACTGGAGCCTGATCAACGACCCGAAGCTCCCACGCTCATTTAACAGTTGACGATGGAAGAGAGGATACAATCCAGACATCAGTTTTGTTAGCCACAACATTGACGCCGAAACACATCCTAGATCCCATTCCTCACACCCAGCACCGTCCAATCGTGTTTGAAATTAATGCAGTCATCAGTCCACAAACCGCACCTTTTCGCCGCCACTTCAATTTCCAAAATGCCAACTGGAAGAAATATACAGCCAACCTAGACTTCGTGATCACCAACATCGAAGCTTCCCCAACAGGCTACGTAGACTTTATCACCAAACTTGGTTGCATCTCCAGAAAGAAGATCCCACATGGCTGCAGAACATCATACATCCCTAGCCTTACCGGCGACTCCGCTTCCAAAGACTACATCAAGCTGTACGAGGAAGACCCCTACTCCTCTGATACCATTGAGGCAGGAGAGAATCTCATCGCTGAACTATCTCAAGAGCAGCGAAGAACCTGGGGGGACCTCATCAAAAACACCAACGTGACATCAGCAGCAAGAAAGCCTGAGCCACGATCAAGAAGCTGTCCGGTGATCCTACGATGGCAGAACAACACCATAACATCACCCCTGACCAGATCGCACACCAGCTGCTCCTGAACAGCAAGCCACCGACAAAACAGCGTAAGAACAAGTTTCAACGTCGACGTGAGGTAGAAACCACAAGCTTCACACAGCCATATAGCCAGCAAGCTTGAAGCTGCCATTCAAAACATGTCACCTGGAAAAGCTGCCAACCTGGATGATATCTGCATGGAGCAGATCGTACTCTTTGGTCCTGTCGCCCATTCCTGGCTCCTGCAGCTCTTTAACATCTGCAAGGAGACTAACGCAATCCCCAGAGCTTGGAGACAAGCCAGAGTTGTGGCAATACTGAAGCCATCCAGTCCAAAGAGCTTCCGTCCAATCTCACTTTTATCTCACCTCCACAAACTCTACAAACAGCTAATCCTGAACTGCTTCATGCCCATCATTGACCCTCAGTTGATCCCTGAACAGGCTAGCTTCCGGCCTGGTAAATCATGCACTGGTCAAATCTTGAACCTCACTCAGCACATAGAGGATGGTTCAGAGAGAGGGTGCATCACCATGCTGTTTTGTAGGCCTCACTGCAGCATATGACACTGTTAACCATCGAATGCTCTTTGCTAAGATCTACAAGCTAACGAGAGACCACCACCTCATTACATCCATTCAAATATTGCTGCAGAACAGGCGATTCTTCGCTCTCTTGAGCGGGAAATGGAGAACCTAGAAGAAAGGCTTGCCACAAGGCAGTGTCCTAGCTCCTCTTCTGTTTAACATCTACACCAACGACCAACCTATCCATCTGGACACGAGAAGTTTCATCTTCACTGACGATCTCGCTGTCACATCTCAATCTAACGACTTCACCACCATCAGGAATACCATCACAGATCGTTAATTGGTCTCACTGTGTATACACGCAAAACCAACTGCGTCCAAACCCAGTGAAGACTCAAGTTACTGCCTTATATCTATAGAACAGAGATACTGAGAAACACCTTGACATCACGTGGGACGGCCAGCCCCTCGCATACTGTGACAATCCGACATCTTCATGTCACCCTAGACCGCATGTTGACATACAAGGTACACATCACAAAGAAGAGCAAAGTGAGTTCCATAAACACCATCATCCAGAAGTTCACTCACCTGAAATGGGGTGCAGATCCATCCACCATCTGCACTGCTGCATTCGTGCTTTCCTACTCGGCTGCTGAGTACATGTGTCCTGTCTGGAAGCACTCAAAACATGCAAGGAAACTAGACAGTCCCTCAATGAATGCTGCCGGATCATCACAGGATGTCTGAAACCAACGAGGACAGATCACCTGCACATCCTTGCCGGTATTTCCCCACCAGGCATAAGAAGAACTGTTGCCAGTCAGTCCGAACTGGTTTAGGCAACAAAATGACCCACACCATCCCATGTTCCAACACACCCTAGAAATGTTATGCCAGCGTTCCAGAAGCAGCTTCATCTCCTCCACTGGTCCCCTCGATGACTCCGCTTCCCACACATGCACCTGTCTATGGCACAACTCCCTCAATGTTCCAAACAACACCACACCAGACATGAAGATCACTGCAGTGGAGAGACTTCCAGCTGGCGCTCACCTTGAGAGGAGCCAAGTCGGATGCTGCAGGACCAACATGGTGAAGTGGAAACACACCAATGGGCCTGATACCTGTGACTGCCTGTGAGCAGCAAACAATGCAACATTTACTCATCTGCCCAAACCTTCCATCACCAGTCACAGCAGATGACCTGGCACAGGCCAATTACACCGCTCTCCAGTGCACTAGGCACTGGAAGAACTAAATTTAGAAAGGATGGACACAATAAAGAAGTATCGGGGGTGTGGGAGGAACTAATGTCTGCTTGTGGTCACTTGAGCCTGGGGAAGTGAGTGGTTAATTATGGAAGTGACGTAATGCATGCTTCCGTTTATTTACTTCCCTGATAGTGCTTTAGGGAATGCATTCTATAGGGAAAAAACCCCACAAAAGAACAGAAGTACACTAATACTACACTCGGCTGTGTGGAGGTTTAGAACAAGGACTACAGAGGCCTTGTTTAGCAGGGCAGATCTAGAATTTCTAAAAGGATGCCTTTTTTACTTCCCGAATAGTGCTGATGCTTCTTAAATTCAAAGGGTATCTGGTTAAAAATTCTTTAAAGAAAACAGCTGCAAAAAAATACAATTGTGAGTGGGTTTTTTTGCTGCTTCTTTTGCTGCTTCTTTTGCTGCTTTTTTAGTTGAGTTTTTTTTTTAGGGGGGGGGGGGGGGGGGGGGGATCTCATTGAGTGTGGATGTGTACTACCAATGATCTTGTTTAAAATCTCATGAAAATCTAGAAAAACTGAAGAAGTCCCAGTGGTAGACATGATACATAAAATTTGATAGTCACCCTGGAGTCATAAAGAACATTCATACAAAGTTTCATCTTAATCAGTTCTGGTGCCTTGGAGAAGTTTACGCGCGTGCACACACTCACTCACTCACTCACTCACTCACTCACTCACTCACTCACTCACTCACTCACTCTCACTCACTCACTCACTCACTCACTCACTCACTCACTCACTCACTCACTTGATTTATTATTAGGATTTTAACTAATATTCTATGCAACATGAGGCATTGGATGATCTATTTCAAAGTTAAAATTGATTTTGTCCAAAAAATGAAAAGAATTTGACTTTTACTCAGTACCCTGTCTTATATTCTATCAATTTTGTATGTATATATTAATTATCATAACATTGCTATAGTTGATCCAAAACTCACTTTTTTTGATAGATATGATTTTCTTGCATGAAAAAAAAAGGAGGAGGGGGTGTGTGATTAACTAATCAGCCTCTATCGTGGAGACAGTCGACATATAGTATGCAAGCACACAGAAGAAGCAACAATCTGGATTAAAACTACTGGTAGAGGAAATGGGGAGGGCTGGGAAGTAACAGGCATTTGAAGAACGATTAAACTATTAATAATTTGGCCAAAACTACTACCTTAAACCACTCTAAATATCCATATAAACATTCCAATTTCATGGATACAGGTTAGGCCATTCCAATTTGAATAATTGTTGCAGGGGATTTTCCAATTGTAAAACTTGATGGGTAGTCAATTCGAAACTGAAACACATTTAGCATCAATTTTATTATAATTTTCTGGTATATATTTAACTTTAATTGGCAATTATTAAATTTAAAAAAAAGTTTCTTTCATAAATATTCATGACAACTTTGATGCTTTTAGTCATGCCAGTTGGAATAAGAAGCAAGTGGGTTCCTTTTTCCCTTCTGCACATAACTACAGGTAGAATAATTGAATGATTTTATACTCACTCAGTGTTGTAGGCTAGCTGAATGAAATTCTCAACATAAGCTAATGTTTCTTGAGCCCCACACCAGTAGCACACCTTTTGACTTGACAAGCTTATCACTGCAATGTACTAAGTTTCAATGGAATTGGAACAAGTAAGCTTTTATCTAAAATGTACTGTCTTTCAAGTAGAAATGGAAGTCCTATTGAACATAAGCATTCTTCATAGCTTAAAAATAGCCCACTCTGACAATTGTGAAATACAAGTAGACAGGCCAGGCATTTTTCATCATTTCAAATTTAGTATTCTACAAGTGCTTGCTCTCTGCTGGGGAACAGTCCCTATAGCTATCCAAGTAGCAAGTTCCTACCCTAAACAGCAAAATTTCTAACAGCAAAATTTTTAACCCAACTCAAAATATTTTTCCTGCTTATCAGTAAATCTTGCCATGATTTTGGTTTTCATTTTTAATCCATTTTTTTTTCATTTTTCTGAGTCAGTAGGGGCACCCCAACAATTTCGAATGCCCAAGTCCAAGTCAAGCCAAAACCTCAAGGGCTAGGTCCTTTCAGTACTAATGAAGTCAAAAAAATTCTTTTCTTATATCACAATTACTATCTACAAATCCTAACACTATTGACACCTGCTCCTTACTGGACACATCCACAACCTCATCACAAAGAATGGAATGATATTTAGCGTGTTTAATTTCATGTATTATGCTATCTCTGATGTGATCACCCATGCATTCAATGAATTCATTTGGGGTGGTTTTGCTGGTACATGTATAGTTTGCATTATTTTGCAGCAGTTTTCAAATCGTTGGTTAAATAGTAATTCCTGATTTCACGGAATATTCAAGAAGTGCAAAAAAAATTCCCTTTGTTCATATCAGGTTCAGCGGCGTTATCATTTCTGTGACCACAAAGATCTACACACTGCTTGCCACAAAGGAGTATTTCTTCAGCCATACATTTCAGTATGGCCCTATTTGTTACTATGCTAAGCACTGCTCATAATGATGTAGGAGGGGGGGGGGGGGGGGGGGGGGTTTGTTGTTTTTTTTCCAAATATTTTCAAATTTCTGGTTTAGTTTGTGTCCAGTAACAGATTTTTTAAAAATAATACCCCAATGCATTCATTCATGGGAGGGGTCACTGCCCACATAGCTCCCCATCCCCAATCCCCACTTCCCATGTCAGGTTGTTCTTTGACTTAATGTCTGGACAGCTATAAATAGGTTAATGGGTGTTGTTACATCCTTAACATAGTTACTTTCAATATTTTTCATTCATTTTTTTAAAAATTTGTTATTTTATTTGGAGTCAGTGTAGTTATACATATCCCTCATAACTACATTTTTCATTTATTATTTTTTTTAAATTTATTTATTTAATTTTTATAAATATTATCACTGGTTTAAAATTTATTTATTGGTGGTAATGATCTAATACTATTCTGGTCAACATTCTATGAATTGGTGGAAGAAGACATTTCAAATAATTTTTTATCTTTCATCTTTTAAATAGGACCATTTTTTAAAAATTTTCTAGTATATTCTGCCAAGATTTAATTTTCTTTCATTAATTTTTTTTTTTTTTTTTTTTTTTTTTTTTTTTTTTTTTGCATTTTTATCAGCCATTTTAAAAACTGGGGGTGTGGGTGGATGCAATTTCAACCTTTTACCTACTTTACAAACACAATTGGCTTAAAAGAAAGACTTTAGTTTACCTCTAACTTTTAGTTGGACATTTTAAAGAAATAATTCGAAGGCCTTCTGCACCCCTAGGACCATGTAAGGAGCAGAATGAGTTTAATTCACTGTCCCAAGACCCACAGTTCAAAAGTTTTTCTTTGCAGTTATGCAGGCACGCAGGCAGGCACGCAGGCAGGCAGGCACGCAGGCAGGCACGCAGGCAGGCACGCAGGCAGGCACGCAGGCAGGCACGCAGGCAGGCACGCAGGCAGGCACGCAGGCAGGCACGCAGGCAGGCACGCAGGCAGGCACGCAGGCAGGCACGCAGGCAGGCACGCAGGCAGGCACGCAGGCAGGCAGGCACGCAGGCAGGCACGCAGGCAGGCACGCAGGCAGGCACGCAGGCAGGCACGCAGGCAGGCACGCAGGCACGCAGGCAGGCACGCAGGCAGGCACGCAGGCAGGCACGCAGGCAGGCACGCAGGCAGGCACGCAGGCAGGCACGCAGGCAGGCACGCAGGCAGGCACGCAGGCAGGCACGCAGGCAGGCACGCAGGCAGGCACGCAGGCAGGCACGCAGGCAGGCACGCAGGCAGGCACGCAGGCAGGCACGCAGGCAGGCACGCAGGCAGGCACGCAGGCAGGCACGCAGGCAGGCACGCAGGCAGGCACGCAGGCAGGCACGCAGGCAGGCACGCAGGCAGGCACGCAGGCAGGCAGGCACGCAGGCAGGCACGCAGGCAGGCACGCAGGCAGGCACGCAGGCAGGCACGCAGGCAGGCACGCAGGCAGGCACGCAGGCAGGCACGCAGGCAGGCACGCAGGCAGGCACGCAGGCAGGCAGGCAGGCAGGCAGGCAGGCAGGCAGGCAGGCAGGCAGGCAGGCAGGCAGGCACGCAGGCAGGCACGCAGGCAGGCACGCAGGCAGGCACGCAGGCAGGCACGCAGGCAGGCACGCAGGCAGGCACGCAGGCAGGCACGCAGGCAGGCACGCAGGCAGGCACGCAGGCAGGCACGCAGGCAGGCACGCAGGCAGGCACGCAGGCAGGCACGCAGGCAGGCACGCAGGCAGGCACGCAGGCAGGCACGCAGGCAGGCACGCAGGCAGGCACGCAGGCAGGCACGCAGGCAGGCACGCAGGCAGGCACGCAGGCAGGCACGCAGGCAGGCACGCAGGCAGGCACGCAGGCAGGCACGCAGGCAGGCACGCAGGCAGGCACGCAGGCAGGCACGCAGGCAGGCACGCAGGCAGGCACGCAGGCAGGCACGCAGGCAGGCACGCAGGCAGGCCCGCAGGCAGGCACGCAGGCAGGCACGCAGGCAGGCACGCAGGCAGGCACGCAGGCAGGCACGCAGGCAGGCACGCAGGCAGGCACGCAGGCAGGCACGCAGGCAGGCACGCAGGCAGGCACGCAGGCAGGCACGCAGGCAGGCACGCAGGCAGGCACGCAGGCAGGCACGCAGGCAGGCACGCAGGCAGGCACGCAGGCAGGCACGCAGGCAGGCACGCAGGCAGGCACGCAGGCAGGCAGGCAGGCAGGCAGGCAGGCAGGCAGGCACGCAGGCAGGCACGCAGGCAGGCACGCAGGCAGGCACGCAGGCAGGCACGCAGGCAGGCACGCAGGCAGGCACGCAGGCAGGCACGCAGGCAGGCACGCAGGCAGGCACGCAGGCAGGCACGCAGGCAGGCACGCAGGCAGGCACGCAGGCAGGCACGCAGGCAGGCACGCAGGCAGGCACGCAGGCAGGCACGCAGGCAGGCACGCAGGCAGGCACGCAGGCAGGCACGCAGGCAGGCACGCAGGCAGGCACGCAGGCAGGCACGCAGGCAGGCACGCAGGCAGGCACGCAGGCAGGCACGCAGGCAGGCACGCAGGCAGGCACGCAGGCAGGCAGGCACGCAGGCAGGCAGGGAGTTGGCGAAAATAATAATATACCAGAGGCCAATTTGCAGCTTCGCTTGCAATGATCAAGGCAATTTTACCAACAAACTTTATCCTATACATTATCGAAATAGGCATTAGAAGAGTTTCAAGTTAATTCTTCTGCTTGGCAATCATTGCATTTGTGGGATAAATGACTTCCACTACAGTGCTTCCCCAGCTATTGTGAATGTCTCCAATTTACTTTGTTTCAGTTCGATTTTCTACAGTATCCAGCCCTAGACACACTGCTCATGATGGTGTAGGTTTTTTTTTTGTTGTTTTTTCCTAAATATTTTCAAATTCTTAGTCCAATTTGTGTGTAGCAAGGGACATTTTCTTCAATAATACCCCCATGCATTCATTAATAGGAGAGGTAATTGCTCTCCACCCCACTTTCCCACATACCATACCATGGTTGTTTGTTTGTTGTTGTTTTTTTAGTAGTAGTTTTTTGGACTTCCACAAAATTGCTTCCTCAGATATTGTGAATGTCTCCAGTTTTCTTATTTCAGTCATTGATTTTCTGATGTCTCCAGCTATAGACACAGCTCATGATGGTGTAGCTGGTTTTTTTTTTTTTTTTTTTTTTTTTTTTTTTTTTTTTTTTCCAAACAGTTTCAAATTCCTGGTCTAATTGTGTAGGAATGGAATTTCTCTCACTGATACTCCCATGCATTCATTCATGGGAGGGGTCACTGTCCACACTGCTCTCTCCTACCCCCTTCCCCATGCCTTGGTTGTTGATGTTCCAGGTGGTTTTTTTGTTGTTGTTTTTTTGTTATTTTTATAGTAGTGGCATGGCTGGAGGTGAAATGAAGCTAAAATTTTCTTGTGTGGTGTCCAGTGCACTTCACTTAATTTGAACAGCCACAAATGGGTATAGTTGAACATCCTTAACATTGCTGCTTTTAAATTATTTTCATTCATCATTTTTTAAAATTTATTCTATTTGAGTGGGTGTGGTTATACATTCTCAACATTGTTACTTTCAATATTTTTCATTCTTTTTTTTCTATTTATTTATTATTATATTTTTATGAATATTATAACCTGTTTATATTTTATTTGTTGGTTATGATTTCATGTTATTGTAGTCTACATTCTATGAATTGGTGGGGGGACCAATATTTTGGAACTATTTTTTTCTTCTTCCATTTTTGAAATATAGCTCTCTTCTTTTTTCAAATTTTCAGTGTATTCTGCTAGCTTTATAATTTTTTTTATTAATTTGCACATGCCCATAATCCAGATTTGTGGCTGCTGCAGCTGTTTTCTGCCCCCCCCCCCCCTTTAGTGTGAAGAATTATACTTGGTCAAGTGTGGTAGGATAGAGAGAAAAAAAGAGAGAGGAAAGAGAGGGGGTTGGAGAAAGGGTGAGAGAACACTGCAGCAGCTGCATTTCTGAAGCAAAGTAGTCTAGTTTAGAAACACATACTATATAACCCTAAAATACTCCACAGGTCTTTTATTGTTTAGCTTTACTGTTGGTTAAAAGGTACAAAGCCATTGGTAAAGTTTAGCTGAAGCTTCAGCTAGCTAAAAAGTTTTTCATTTTCAGCTGCACTGGCAAGGTAGATTTAATTTTCTTTAATTAATTTTTTTTTTTTTTTTTGCATTTTTATTAGCCATTTTAAAAACTTGATAGTGGGTGGATATGCTGATATCCTTTTACCTGCTCTCTGAACACAATTTGCTTAAAAGAAAGACTTTAGTTTACCTCTAACTTTTTAGTTGGACATTTTAAAGAAATAATTCGAGGGCCTTCTGCACCCCTAGGACCATGTAGGGAGCATGCACCCCTAGGACCATGTAGGGAGCAGAATGAAGTTTAATTCGCTGTCCCAAAACCCACAGTTCATAAGTTTTTCTTTCATAAGTTTTTCTTTGCAGTTACGCAGGCATGCAGTCGGGCAGGCACACAGGCAGGCACCAGGGAGTTAGCGAAAATAATATATAAAAATATTTACGAATAATTCTGTCATTTTTTAACTTAAAGTGAGGACTATATAAGTTAATTTCATCTAGCACTACAGTTTGTATATAAGTTAATTTCATCTTCCACTACATTTGTTCTGAAATTCGAATAATTCTAGCCTTAAAATTTTCTCTCAAGTGGCTAATTTTCCATGACTAGGGAAATCATTTTAAACTTTCAAAATATTATCAAAGTGATACTTCATATATAAACTAATTTCATCTACCACTAAGTTAGTTTACTTGTACTATCTACAAACCATATTTTTTAAAGAAGTTATTCTTCTAGCACTGTCTAACCTAAAGTGTGTACTCCCCAAATAACTTGACTTAACAAAAATGGCAATAGCATATGGTGATCACCCCCTCTCAAAAATAGCAGATGCAAATGCCAATATTGAATGGGTACAACTGATGCTGAATTTAGGTTCATTATTACTACCACCTTTGCTTGCATGGCCTCTGGTGATATCAGCACCACAGAAGCAGGTGACACTTTTATGTCTTTTCTCTAAGTACACCTTGAGAGGTTTGGTATTTTAAAACAACCCAAACAAGGGGAGACTTCTTTTATGATAAAATGAACAAGGAGAATGGAAAAAGTTACTGAACACCTTAGGAAGCTGAAGAACAGTGAAAGAAAAAAATAGAAAACTAGACAAATTCTCATTTAATAACCTAGTGAGAGCACATAACAAAGCCAAGAAGATCAATCAAAAGCTTATTACTGACAGCAAATTGAGATCCCATGAGAAGGCTTTTAGGTCCAACCCATGGCACTACACTAAGAAGATTTTTTCTGACAGCTCTAATACATCCAGCCTTGACTGCTCTCCAAGCCAAGCTTATTCCCACTTTACTGAAAGTTTTAAGGATGATGGAGGTTACTATGTTTTGCCTTCTTGGGTGTCCCAAGTGCAGCATGTACCCAGTGAAGATGACCTGCTACAGTTTGATTTGTCTTCAATAACGCCATCCATCATAAAGAAAGTACTGAGGAAACATCCTTCTAGCTCTTCCCCAGGAGACGATGGCATCACTTATCACCATCTAGAGATGATGCCATCTACTCATCATTTTCTGGCTACTCTCTTCTCAGAAGTACTTCTATGATCTCATGTCCTTCCAACATTGTGGACTCATGCAAAGATTATCATGATCCACAAGAAAGGTGACACCACAGACCCTGCTAACTTCCGCCCTATTGCATTAACATCAGTGATTGGAAAGTTTTTTCACAAGATCTTGGCAAATAGACAGGAACATTACTTAATTTTTAATGATATGGTAGATAAATTCTTGCAAAAGGGGTTCCAGAGTGGTATAAATGGCTGTATTGAGCATGTGTTTGCTATGCAGTCGATGATTATCAATGCGATGGACCACTCCCTCCCACTTTCTCTGAGTTTTATAGATTTAAAGAATGCCTTTGGATCTATATCTCATAATTACATCAGTGACATCATCAAGTTAATAAAGCTACTGACTCAGTTCACAAGCTACCTGACCAACCTCTATTCATCCATCTCTGCCCATATATCCACCAAAGATTGGAAAACACAACCCTTTCCAATCAGTAAGGGTATTTTCCAGGGTGATACTTTATCTCCACTACTATTTCTGATTGCCTTTAACCCAATCATCCAATCAGTGGTAATCCACCATAGTAGAGGTTTTCCCCTCAAGATCCCTAACCACACTGAGTCCAACCCGCCCCCTACTATGCCCAAACTCCCATATCTATGCTCTGTGGGAGGAAAAAAAATATTGAAAGAGACTCTTGGCTGGTATCTTGCCAGAGTTTTGACAGTGGACAATCTGGATAGGGCAAAACTTCAGTACAAGAAGGGTGGACACACAGAGGAGGTTTGCCTTCTCCAAATTAAGTGGACACCAGCAAAGGGTAATGGAAAATGGTTCTTGCCTGGTTTTTGTGACCCACCATCCACAAGGTCTAACCTATCCACCCTTTTGTCCACAGCAAGCCACACAAGGTCAGAGGGTATGCAGATGACTTATCTATAATTTCTTCAACTCCAGATGAACATCAGGAAGTTATCACCATGATGGATGGCAGATGTATGGATGTTGGACTAAGAGTGAGATCAATCAAGTGCTACTCACTGCTATTTGATGGGAAGGATGCTAAAAAAATCCTATCATTAAGTTAGGTGGGGGAACTTCCAGTAATACCAAAGAGAAGCCAACCACCTTTCTTGGTTCAATTGTTGCTTGCAGTTCTTCGTCCAGGAAAACGAGGTCCAACCAAAAATTCTCTGATCAATTCATTCCTCATCTACAATGGCTTGATAAGGCTCCAGTAAGAGGTGAATATAAGGTGTGGATGTACAGGAGATATGTGATCCCTTCCCTACACTATGACCTAGCAGTGAATGGTATTTCAGTCTCTATTTCCAAGAAATTAAGTTCACTTGCTACAAGGTACATAAAGAAATGGTTGGGCCTTACACGTTCCACTACAGTCGCTGTTATTCACCATCCCTCTGTGTTCAACATTCCTACACTAGAAAGCTGCTCTACATCTGCCAAGCTGAACTATTTAGCAGCAGTGACCCTATCTCCAGATCCGATGATAGCAGAAATCTCCCATTTCTCTCTCTCAAGCAGCTTTGGTCATGCTCATGGAATTTTTTACCTTGCCAAAGATGCTCTCTCCACAGCCATTAAATCTGTTCAGTCCATCTGCAGAAAAACTATACCAAAACAGCTCATGCAGTCCATGTGGAAGCCAGGAAAAGGAAGTGGAATTTGAAACTTTGAGGAACTGACAGTACAGACAAAGTTCAGTCATCCAACAGTAAATCACATTCTGAATACTTATCCCACCTCACTGAACCAGGGTAGATTTACTTGGCGACATGACAGTGTCCTTCAGAAGTTGGTGCATGGTATCATTCCTGCTATATCCAACAAAGAGAAATTGTATGCTGACCTTCCTAACCATCAAGCCTTTGATAATCCACCTGCTACGATACCACAACATATAGTGACAGCTTCTGCTCTACCTGATATTGTAGTCATTCATGGAAATAAGATCACATTGATTGAGCTGACAGTCCCCAGCAACTCTCCTGAGGCCTTGAGCAATGCTTGGCTGAGAGAGAGGAACAAGGAGAAGTACCAATTGGTCCTAAGTGAGCTGAACAGAAAAGGTTTTAAGGCTTCACTCATTACCTTGGAAATCGGTGCTCTAGGCCATTCTCTACCTCAGACTCTTTCAGACCTAAAGGGTGGTCTCCCCTGCCTCACCAAGAGTAAGATCAGGCATCTGTTTGATGGAGCAGGCAAAATCTCAATTACATGTTCTCAGTTACTTTTTCAAGCAAGGATAGAACTAGCCTGGAGCAACAGAGCTCTACAAACATAAATTTTATTTATATTGTACTAACTGAAATATCACATATGCTAATTTAGTTACTTTCATACATTGTGCCCTTGCCAAACCCAACTCTCTGTGTCACCACAGTTAATTTTGGAATTTTGTTGTTCTAGGGCTGTTATTATCATTATTATTTCTCGTTACTTTATTTTTTGCTATATATATATGTATGTATGTATGTATGTATGTATGTATGTATGTATGTATGTATGTATGTATGTATGTATACAAATTAAATAAAGTTGATGTTTCTGTCATATCTTTTCTCCCTGGCAGACTGGATTTCCTCGGATTTATCCCGGAATTGGGTGATTGGATGATTGGACTGCTACTCAAAAAATATCTAGCAGTAAAGTCGAATCTAACATGGACCATCTTCGAGCACTGAGTAAGTCACGCAGGACAAATTTCAGACTGCAGCAGTTACTTCGCAAAATTAACCACCCGTAGGTCTTAACATTCATGCAAGAGGTTTCTGGTCTGCTGCCCAAGATGCATATTTTAACGTAAGGGTTTTTCACCCTAATGCACCAAGCAACAGTTCAAGAACCATCCCAGCAAAGTATAGGAAACATGAGAACATTAAGAAACGGGCATATGGCCAACGTGTAGGGGATGTTGAACATGGGGTTTTTACTCCTCTAGTGTTTTCCACCACTGGGGGAATGGGTCATGAAGCCACCACATTCTATAAAAGGCTTGCAGATCTGCTCACTTCCAAGCAACAGAAGTTCTATTCCATTTTTATCAGTTGGCTGAGATGCAAACTATCCTTTGCTTCCATCAGGGCATCCATCATGTGCATCCTTGGAACAAGATCATCAAAGAATAAGCCCTTAAGGGCTGCAAATTCAGATATCACCTTAGCAACAACAGAAGGAGGCATCCCAAGAGATTAACATTATTCCTCCTTGACATTATTTTTCCCTCTCTTTCCTTACTTTATTGTTGTTGTTTCATTGAATGAGTTGGTAAGCTCGGAGTCCTCTAACGCAATATCTGATCCCCAACCATAACTCATCCCCCTGATGGGTTATGGCCTGCAATAGGCGATCTCCCACTGCCACGACTGATCCGCTTAAAAAAGAAAACAAAAAACTTTTGTGAGTGTGCAGGATTTGTTTTTCCTCGGTAATATATCCAAGTTTATGGACTCTGGAGTACTCCACAAAAGAGAAGCTGCTCTAAATTGTGCTGGCCACTGCTATATTATGGTGGTGGTGCATTAAAACAAATTTTTTTAAAACAATTTTGTTGCTGTCTCCTCCAACTAGCTAGCAATTAGATATGAACTATTTATAATTGTGTGGCTGTCTTTCTTCTTTTTTTCCTCTCTTTTTTTAATATCAACTTAGTTGATGGGGTTATGAGGGCTCATTTTATTGTCTCAACTCAGGTTAGAAGAAAAAAAATAATGCCAAGGTCTCCAAAATTATATCTATGAAATATTACATGGTGTACCCAATGGAAACTCTTTTTCAAGAAATTTGTTCACTTAACATTCTCACTCAGTACAACTCCAGTATCTGCATCTTTCCCAATTTTGAGATGTAGATACTGGACTTATACTGAGTGAAAATATTTGGTCTATAAATTTCTTGAAATAAAATAACCATGGAGTACACTCATGTGAGATTTCATAGATATAATTTTGGAGATTAATACTGTCCTGGCAAGATGCCATTGGTAAAATGCACTTGATACCATCAGCAAATATCAGGGTATGAGAATACTTAATAGAATGAGGAAGATCATCCGCATAGGTCTACTTCCCTGTGGCACTCTACATAAAAGGTAAAAACATAGAGCATTGATGACTTATAGAGACACACAGAAATTTGCCCATGAGGTATTCCTTAAGAATAACCACAAATCTCCAATTATACCATAGGTCTACAACTTCAGAAATTCTGTGTGAGGCACACTTCAAAAGCCTTTTGAAAGTTCAAGTATATGATGTTCACTTGAAGTCAGTTATCAATCTCTTTATAAACTTAACATACAGGGGTGTAGAACTTTCAAAAGTGGGGGGTGGGGGGGGGGGGGGGAAACTGGCATTGAATTGGTTCAAAATCTGGAGGCATCCCAATAATATATTTGCACCCACTAAATCTTCAACTTTGAAATTGTAATATGCCAAGGCAGGCAGAGTGCTGACCACACCCTTGTAAATCAATATAGAGTTAAGCAGAAAAATGCCTACATTTGTTAAATGTATTTTTAAGTTATTAAATTTTATATGTGTCTGCAGGTTGAGTTTCGAGTTTAAGTTGAATATTAAAAAAAAGAAAGAAGTATGTTTAAACTTGGTGTTTCTGTTGATCATACCACCACTGAGTTAGTCAGTTAGTAATAGTCTTGGGGATGGATTCCCATAGTTATGAGCATGGGAATGTTTTTTTTAAATGGATGTTAACCTCAAGGTTAGCAATTTTCCTGCTAATGAATTTTTAAATGTCCATGGATGATCACTAAAAAAGAAGATGAAACAGATGTATAAGCATGAGGTTCCAGGTGCATTTCTTTCTTTTACCTAAAGGAGCACATCTTGCTGTACTTCATTATTTACTTGTTCATTTGTTAGTTCACTATCTCCTCCCAGAGGATTGGGTTTACAGGGCTCAAATTTACAGGGACTGATGGGGGCACCCAAAGATGGTTTTAGGTGAATTTTGGTGAAGGTCGGAGTAAAACCATGCTCATGGGGCTGTTTTTATTTGGGTTTTAAAAAAAAAAAAAAAAAATTTTTTATTTATTAGGGGTGTGGCTCAATTTCTTACATATATAATCATCTATCTGGTGGACAGTTCTAACAGAGGCCTTGAATTCCATTTCATAAAATTATTCATCATGACAGTGACATGGGATAAACCCAAGAAAACTATAAGAACACTGAAATAAAGGTAAAAATTACAGGAGTTGCTAGTTTGATTTCTTCTTCAGAATTAAACTTGACTAAGTACCTTTCAATGGTTAGCAGCATATGAAGGTCAGACTGTTGTCAAAACAAATGTTCAGGCTATTAAATCTGAAAGATCTGATCTGGATTTTGGTCTCTTCTGGAAATACCTTGGGTAGAGATCAGAATCAATGTTTATTTCAATGCTTGAACATCGTAAAAAATCTTACATGAAGGTTTGAAGTAGGTGATGCTCCTCTGAGTATAATGCTACTGTTCAAGATCAGTATTGGATGAAAATTTGAGGTTTCTAAATACATAGTAACAACAATAGGTTTCAGCAGATAGGGCATCAAATACAACTGGAAACTCATTTGATAAAGAAAGATGTTAATGATGAAGCCTTTACAGAAGTGGTTATATTTTATGGAGTGACCTAAATACAGAGAGTCTTAAAATCCAACTAACTTCACTTCATACTAATCCTGAGATTGAAAATAATTTTAAGTTATTATTCAAATATCTCAAGAGTTTACATAAGGTTGAAATAAAATATTATTAAAAGCATTTAGGCTGTTACTTTGATGCTAGCACTGCTAATAACCAATGTTCTCAGGGGAGATGCTTCAGTTATGCTGGATTAAAACTCAGGCAAGGACAAATCAAGCTCTGCTTAACTGGTGCATGACCCTTTATGTGCACAAGATGAAAATGACTTCCTCCCCATTGCACAAGATAAAAATTGACTCTCTCCCCATTGTAAATATTGATACTTAGGCAAATGATTGATTTCTTTCAGTTACCTTATCTACATCAGAGATATACTAAAATAAGCAAAAGAATTCAACATGTGGACATAAAATTCAGCATTTTTTTTATGGGATGAGTTTGTTTGTTAAATATACTAGTCTATCTATAAACAAGACATTCAACAGAACAACAAGCTCCTAGTATGTTTACTTTTGCACTCAACGTTAGTCAATGAAGCTACATTTTCATGTACAGTTTGGATATCTCCCTCCACCTTTCACACAGAATATGGCCACTATAAGTGATTCCAGAGCCACTTATTACTCATCCACAACAATAAATTATCTGGGAGGTCAGGTACAGCAGCTACAACTTATCCCAGATCAAATTATTCCACCGGATCAGTTATGGCAGAGGGGGATCAGTTATGGCAGAGGGGGATCAGTTATGGCAGCTATAAATGGTCCGGGGGATCAGTTACGGCAGCCACAAGTGATCCGGGCGGATCAGTAATTGGGGGGATGGATTATTGCACCACAATCCCAGATAGGTCGTTATGGAAGAATTGTGGTAGGAGTGGGTGGGGTACGGGTTTGTGGTGGGGGGAATTTTGATCTGCTTATTTCCCCCCCATTTGGTCTACAATGGCGAGATTGTGAACCTGTAGGTGGCTCTGGACACTGGCCTAAGCCGCTTTTTACCGGTGAGTTGAGTAGTAGGCCCAGGGTAGTGCACCGTGGGTTAGAGGTTTTATAAGGTTTGCTATTGTGTAGGGCTACCCTTAGCGGATAAAGATGGTCAGAAATACATTATATCTTCATCTTTCATCATACCACTTTCCTGACAACTAATCCACATTCTTGGCAGCCATCCCCTAGCAGGATAATGGAGAAACTAAAAACAGGAGAAATGATTGAATGGCAAGATTTGGATAAGAAAAAGTACTACATGATTGGTCCTAGTTTCTTCCTCTGTGTTCGAGGAGTCCTGTACCCCTTTAATTTGATAAAGACAAGACTGTTTATGCAGCCCAAGACCAGTCAATATAGAGGTATGCTGGATGCCTTCCGTAAGGTAGTGAGGCACGAGGGTGTGAGGGGTCTGTATAAAGGATTCCTCGTCTCATCCTTCGGAATGCTATCAGGGCAACTGTACATCACCACATACGAGGTCGTCAGGTCACGCTTGGGAAACTACAGTTCGGAGATGAAGGGCCTGATAGCAGGAGCATCTGCCACGTTGGTAGGTCAGAGTGTGACTGTCCCTGTTGACGTGGTGACACAGATCATGATGATGCAAGGTCAAGTGGTCAGTCCACCATCTGCACAGAAACAAGCCATGTCCTATATAGTAGTCAAAAATGTAGATTACATAGTTCCCAGAAGAGAGAAAGTTCAGTTGCGAGGAGCTGTCAGCATTGCACGCGAGATTGTCCAAAAGGAAGGACTTAAGGGTCTCTATCGTGGCTACCTCATCAGCCTGATGACGTATGCACCAAACTCGGCGCTGTGGTGGGCATCCTACACTGGATTCTACCGCAAGAGCATTGAGTGTGATGTGTTCTCCTCAGGGCCAGGGAAGGTTCCCCTGCTGGTGGTGCAGGCTGTGTGTGGCTTGTGTGCTGGAGTGCTGGCGGCCATCATCACTAACCCACTGGACGTGTTCAGAACAAGATACCAAGTAAGTGTTACTAGGAGTGAGGTGGTAGAGTTAGTGTTAGTAGGAGTTAGTACTAGTAGGAGTGAGGTGGCTAAGTTAGTGTTAAGAGTGAGGTGACTGAGTTGGTGTTACGAGTGAGGTGACTGAGTTGATATTAAGAGTGAGGTGACTGAGTTGGTGTTAGTAGGAATGAGGTGGTTGAATTAGTGTTAGTAGGAGTTAGTGTTAGTAGGAGTGAGGAGGTGGAGTTAGTGTTAGTAGGAGTTAGTGTTACTAGGAGTGAGGGGTAGAGTTAGTGTTAGTAGGAGTGAGGTGGCGAAGTTAGTGTTAAGAGTGAGGTGACTGAGTTGGTGTTAAGAGTGAGGTGATTGAGTTGGTGTTAGGTAGGAATGAGGTGACTGAGTTGGTATTAGTAGGATTGAGGTGGCTGAGTTGATGTTAGTAGGATTGAGGTGACTGAGTTAGTGTTAGTAGGAGTGAGATGACTGAATTAGTGTTAAGAGTGAGGTGGCTAAGTTAGTGTTAAGAGTGAGGTGACTAAGTTAGTGTTAAGAGTGAGGTGACTAAGTTAGTGTTAAGAGTGAGGTGACTGAGTTGATGTTAGTAGGAATGAGGTGACTGAGTTGGTAGTAGGATTGAGGTGGCTGAGTTGATGTTAGTAGGATTGAAGTGACTGAATTAGTGTTAGTAGGAGTGAGATGACTGAATTAGTGTTAAGAGTGAGGTGACAGAGTTGGTGTTAGTAGGAGTGAATGACTGAGTTAGTGTTAGTAGGAGTGAGGTGGTAGAGTTGTGTTAGTAGGATTGAGGTGACTGAGTTAGTGTTAGTAGGAGTGAGGTGGAAGGCTGATGCAAGTGGGTTAACTGCTCAGTCCAAATTTGTGTGAGAAATTGATATTATTTCTATATAAATGGCTTCGTTATTGCCACAGTGGTATTGACCAGACAGGTTTTGGCTTGTAATACTTGCCTATAATAAACATTTTAATAAAGGCTAGGCAAACGTAACCTCTGACCTTTGTTTCAGAGGTTGACCTATACCATGGTGATGACCAACTGGGAGAGTTGCTCACTCTTCAGCTGACATGCACAAGTGCCTGTTAAATCAGGGATGGATGTGAAAGATCACCAAGCATTATGTATTTATCACTAACATGGCTAGCTATGTACATGTTTTCACCTGATGGCCTGTACATGTTTTCACCTGATGGCCTGTACATGTTTTAACCTGATGGCCTGTACTTTTTCTGTATATCCAAGTGTATTTTCTATCAGTTTATGGAAGTACTCTGTTTTCCACCATTACATCATCACTCATTCACTACTCTCAACTTATGATTTGTGTTTGCAGCTGCAAGTCTCCTCCACCGTTGCCATGACAATGAGCAGGCTATGGCAAGAGGAAGGATTGCATTTCTTATATAAAGGACTCAGTGCTCGTGTAGTTTCAGTAGTGCCTACTAGCGTTCTCTTGGTGGTCGGCTACGAATGGATCAAAAGATTGAGTCTTAAAAAGACACGCATCAACCTTGAACAAAACTGTTATTCATGACTATTGTCCCAATGTTATCATTAACATTCATATTTATTGTTCCGACATTGGTAGTCAAACAATTGAAACAGCATTGGGAGAAAGAGTTTGTCTCATTGCCATTACTTTAGACAGACACAAATTCACGAGCATGAATATTCAGTCCATGTCGATGCATGTACGATCCATCCTTGCTGCCTTCACTACCTCCCACATGAGATGCTCCAAAAGGAACCGCTGACAGTGTTGACTGGGCCACTGACAATGGTGTTGATAGGGCCACTGACGGTGTTGACTGGTCCACTGTTGTTGGTATTGACAGGGGGACTGCTGTTGATGTTGACTGGGCCTTGTTGTGCAACAGAGTGTGCAACACTTGGTCAGTTGGGGTTGAATGCTTCTGTTGCAGCTGGGCATACTCCTCCTTGGCCACACCCACAAGCCGCAGCAGCTCCTTGTAATGTGCCTGCACAACACAACACATCAGGTGCACACATGCATACACAATGTCCATGAGATGGTTTTACACTGAAGAGCATGATGACACCTCTCCTTCCTTCTCTCTCCCTCCCCTCTACTTCCCTCTCCCTCCCCCCTTCTCTTCCTCTCTATATATATTGGAGCCAAACTCCCCCTCCATACAGAAAACCATAGCAGTGAAGTGCACTCTAAACTAAAACCATGTATCTCACAATGGGACCACCCCATATACAATGAAACCACACCCTTGACCAACTGTTATGTACCTCTGCTCCATCAAAATAGAAGATTCCAACACACCCAATCTTCCGTTTCTTCTTGAGAATCTTAGCAAGTGCGTACCTGCTCATGGCAAACACAGTGGCAACCTCTTGCTCACCACAGTGCAACAAGATCTGCTTCACGTAGTCCTCAATGCCTCCTGACACACACACACACACACACACACACACACACACACACACACACACACACACACACACACACACACACACACAATAATTGTAGCCTTCACCGAAAGTTTCATGCCTAGCTAACAGTGCTCAAGTGTAAAGAGAAAAACAACAACAAACAACTATTGCAAATGAATGTTTTCACCACCGTATGCTTTCACTAACTTTATTCTCACTTTGTCACCTTGATAAATGTGGTTACTAGGCAAATAGAGAAGAGACCTTAACCACAAGATCAGTCCTTAAAGAACTGCTCTATCTGAAATTGACAATGCCCATAACCTGTTGATGGCTGATGAATGACAAGACTAACCAACAGTCAGTGGAGCACTCTCTTGATAAGACACCAGCTAAGGACACCAGCTAAGGACACCAGCTAAGGACACCAGCTAAGGACACCAGCTAAGGACACCAGCTAAGGACACCAGCTAAGGACACCAGCTAAGGACACCAGCTAAGGACACCAGCTAAGGACACCAGCTAAGGACACCAGCTAAGGACACCAGCTAAGGACACCCATAAGAGCACAAGCCATTGCCAAGTGTTAGGTCTGTTCTTCGAGATCACCAATTATTGACTAACTGAATGTGTGCAGCCCTGGGCTTGTCTGGAAACAAGTGTGCTGCTGAGGTGTGCACAAACAACATGCATAAGTGCATTCTCTACATCTCATCAATGCAACTAGTGGTATTGGCAGCAAGTAAAGCTACTATGGAAGGGTACACACAGACAAAGGGCTGGGGGTCCCTCACCAGTTACCTAAGAACACACACAGACAGAGGGCCAGGGGTCCCTCACCAGTTACCTAAGAATACACACAGACAGAGGGCCAGGGGTCCCTCACCAGCTACCTAAGAACACACACAGACGGAGGACCAGGGGTCCCTCACCAGCTACCTGAGAACACACAGACAGAGGGCCAGGGGTCCCTTACCAGCTACCTAAGAATACACACAGACAGAGGGTCGGGATTCCCACAAGTCCCTCTGTCATATTATATGCATGCTATGGAGTTGCTCACAGGATATCAGCAGACCATCTCGTGGGATGCACAACATTATAAAAACTACTTGAGTAATTGTTTACCTTCAGAACTTATGCTGTCCAAGTTTGGGGGAAGAATGACACACTTCAACTTTTTCAACTTCAAGTGCTTCAGAACTTCTCGGAGTCCACACACTATCCTCCTCCTGTACTTGGCCTGAGGGAGGGAGAGAGAGATCATGTGATCAACACAAGACACTGTCCAATTGAGAAACATGCCATGAGAAATAATCATGGAATGACAACATTTTTAACGAAAGATCTCACATTTACTATACAAACCAAAGAGCACACACACACACACACGCACACGCTCACACACACGCTTGTGTGCACACCTGTGAACACATACACACCTATGAACACATACTCACACACCTACAAAAACATACTTCACACCTATGAACAAATACACACCTACAAACACACACTGACCTACAAACACACACTGACCTACACACAAACACTGACCTACACACAAACACATACACATCTATGAACAAATACTCTACACACTTATGAACACACACACTTATGAACACACACACACACACACACACACACACACACACACACACACACACACACACACACACACACACACACACACACACACACACACACACACACACACACACACAGGCTGATACACAGACACACACACTCATACATGCAGGCAGACACACTCATACATGCAGGCACACACACTCATACATGCAGGCACACACTCATACATGCAGGCACACACACATGCTGATACACAGACACACACTCACACACACAGGCTGATACACAGACACACACTCATACAGGCGCGCGCACACACACACACAGGCTGATACACAGACACACACACTCACACATGCAGGCACACAGACACACACACTCACACATGCAGGCACTCACACATGCAGGCACTCACACATGCAGGCACACACACATGCAGGCACACACACATGCAGGCACACACACATGCAGGCACACACACACTTATTAGTAATCATTGATGAAGTTTATGAAGAAGTAAGTTATTTTCCTGGATGTCATTTGGTGGATAGTATTGGCATCTTGTATAATATGGTCTGCAATTTATTCCTCCACACCACACTCACAGATCACTGAAAGGGAAATTTCCCATTTGTGCCTGGATGAGCGGAAGCGCCTGACACCAGTTTGAAGGTGGTTTAGCCTCATCCATGTTAGTCTTGGCAGAGCCAATTGCAGTAGGCAGGGTCAGGCATCAATCAGGGATGAAAAAGCACAGTCTGGAGGCACAATTGCACCATTTTGCACTCCAAGCATGATCCGTCCAACGTGCCACATTTTTGCTCCTCGATGTTCCTGAGGAACTGTATTGCAGCTGGCATAAATGGGTGCTGTGACCGTTGCCAAGGCTGCTTGGCCAGATCTGCTAGCTTGTAGTAAAGTAGATGGCCTTGTATTAGAGCCCAGTAACTGAGCGGTAGCATGGCCTGCCTTCAGCGAAATTCAGCAGGTTGGAGCAAGCCATCCCCATCATTACCGACAGCGACACCGGGGGCAAAATACACCACCTCCACGGCTACGCGACCCCTGTTTGCTGTCCGGGCAAGGAGCAGGCCATGCCAGCTGGTCTGCTCCTCATCCTGCTACTAAGGGCTGGCATAGAGAGGAACCCGGTACCAACATCAGCCAGGAAAACCAGGACCAAGATAAACTGGGCCTGTTCAGTGTGCTGCCAGAACGTAACCAAGACCAAATGTTCTGCACAGTGTAACAAGTGCACCAAGTAGGTCCATCTCTCGCGTTCAGGACTACCAATATCTGCCCAGGGGTCAACCACCTTCACTGGACCCTATTGCACAAGAAGACCCAGTGCTCCCTCCCTCACCAAGGACTCCCACATCGACTCCCCCTGCACTGCCATTTACCATCCTACAAATCAACATTTGCAGGCTACAGTGGAAGATCGACTGTGTCGTGGACTACACAGCCAAACACAGCATCTCCACCACTGCCATGCAGGAGATCCACCTCAGGCTCAACACCTCCCCGAAGGATCCATCTGGGTACTTCACCATCCACACGGATAGGCCATCAGAAAGGGGTAAAGGTGATGGACTGGCCTTCATTATCCATCAAGACGTCCACCACCGGGTGCACGACCTAACATCCACGGACTTGCACCTTGAGCAACAGGCCATCGAGGTCAGGAAGGGCTGCTCCGGCATCACCATCGTCAACATCTACTTCCCCCTGCCTCAAGCTGCTCCTGTGGCTATAAGCGAGTTTGAGTCACCTTCTACATCTTGACAACACCATCATTGTCGGTAACTTCACTGCCCATCACCATCTGTGGCACTCAGTGCTGGCAGGAGACACCTGCGGAATCAAGTGGCCCAAGAAGTAGAAAAATCAGGCTTCGTTGTCCTCAATGAAGACGTCCCCACAAGAGATACCTCACGAGTGACCAGCTCTCCTGACATCACGCTGGTCACCGATGGGCCACCACTGTAGCCCTCGGCTCAGACCACCTTCCTATCCTAGTCAGCTTTCAGTGCGAGCTTGTCAAGTCCACCTCAGACCACCGCACATTCACCAACTTCAGGATGGCCAACTGGAAAGGCTTCGAGTCTGACACCTAAGACACCTTCGCCACAATATCACTACCCAGGGACGTCAGGGTCGGCAAACGTCTCTTCAGATGCACCTTAGTCAAGGTGGCTGCCAAGAACATTCCAGCAGGCCACATCCGCGAGGTATACCCCTTCTTTCCGCGAGAGGCAGTGTTCCTGGCAGACAAATGGGACCTTCTCCAGGCGATTTTTCCAGGTGATCCCTGGATCCAAAAACTAAACTGTGAGGTCTCCAAGGCAGTACATATCAACAAGACTGCCAAATGGAGAGGATTGCTGGAAGAGATCAACCTGGGGAAGGGCACTGAGTAACTGTGGAGCACCATTAAACAACTCAACGGACAGCCACAGGTGCCTGACAACCAGCCTGTGACTTTCAACAGCGAGCCAGTCTGGGATGCACAGAGGTGTGCAAAACTGTTCAACTGGCAGTTCACACCACATCCCCCCCCCCCCCACCACCTCAAAGACCGGCCGCAGCACAGTCCACAAGCTTCACAAGCTCCAGTGCGAGGAAGTGGAGATCACAAACTTACAGGTGGCAACCTACATCAAGGCCACCAAAGCCTCAAAGGCCCTCGGTCATGATGGCATCGCTCCGATCCATCTCAAACACCTTGGACCCAGGGTCATCCACTACCTCACAGCGATCATCAACCTCTCCATCAGCTCCAACATCATCCTGGGGCTGTGGAAGGTCGGCCACATCATCCCAAAGCCAGGAAAATTCCAAAAGCTTTTGTCCGATTGCTTTCCTATCACTACCCCCTGTGAGGTGCAAGAACATCTACGTCTGGCAGACCATCGGCACAGCTTTCATCTGGGACGTTCAATTACCACCACATTGAACGTCATAGTGTAAAGGATCAACATGGTTTACAACAGACCGAAGCCTGTGGACCAGACAGCGCTGGTGACCTTGGACCTGACCGCCTTCAACACCGTCAACATCTCAGTGCTCCTGAAGACATCCGAGCCTCCAGTATCACCAACTCCACCAAAAAGTGGCTGCTCAGGGGGTGCAGCACCTTTGTGGAGCTCAGAGGCAGGCGGTCCACCATGAGGAAGGTCTAACAGGGGGTACCCCAAGGCAAAGTGTTGTCGCTTGCGCTTTTCAACACCTATATGAGCTCCATGCCCACCACACCTCAAAACATCGAGGTGGTGAGCTATGCCAACGACATCACCATCATGGCATCAGGTATATAGCCAGAGACACTCTGTGGGCCACTCTCTGTCTACCTAGATGAGCTACACCACTGGATGCAGGAGCACAAATTGTGCTTCTCTGTGGAAAAGTCCACGATGACCCTTTTCACCAAATGGACAAGAGGTTGGGAGTCAACTCAATATCACGGTAGACGTTCGCTAATTTCCCAGCAGTCGGATCATACAAGTACTGGGGGTCACTCGGGATCCCCTACTCACCTTCTCACAGCACATCAACAACTCGTGCAAGAAGGTCAGCCAGCAGAACATCCTCAAAAAGCTGGCCGGATCTGACTGGGTCTGCACCAACGAGGTCCTCCTCTCCACCTGCAAGGCAATAGGTTGCTCGGTGATGAACTACGCGTCGCCCATCTGGACACCATCACTGAGTGATAACCACTGGGGAGACCTCCAGGTGAAACAAAATACAGCTCTGAGAACGGTGACCGGATGCCATGTTATGACGTCTGTGCCTCACTTACATCATGAGACCAGACTCATGACAGTGAAGGAGCACAACGAGCTGCTCAGTATACAGTTCCTCCTAGGAGCCTTCAAGGAGGGACATCCTGACCATTGGATTACTGAGCAGCCGCCGCCCGGGTCCAGGCTGGTCAACCCCACACTGCTGGCAAAATTCAGCGACAGGCTCCTGGACCATGTCGGCCAGGATATCATGAAGGACCTGGATGAGCCGGCATACAGGGCAGGCCTCACCCTAATCCATTGAGACCTGGTAGAGAAAGCAGCCTCCTCATACACCCCACCAATCTAGCAAATTGTGTGGGATGAACCCAAGATCAACAAGGAGGAGGAGAAATTGCTAAGGAAAATAAGGTGCACACTCGCCCAACTTAGATCAGGGTACAGCATCACACCGAACAGCTACAAGTACAGACTTGATCCCTCAGTGCCAGATGAGTCCCTGAGGGCAGGATGTGGCTGTGCCCAAACAAGCCAACAGCAGTGGCTACAACAACGACAGGTTGGATGCCTGCAAGGATGGGAAGGTTGTCCAATGGTGTGGGACACAGGCATCCAGTCACTACGTGGAGTATGTCACTAATTACTGTATCAATGATGTGGATGTGTACACTGTGACACCAGACAGGTGCACAGTACTCTGCTGCTGAGCACACAAGGGCCAAGGCAGTTGTTAAAAGAACCGCTGCACTGGCACCCCATCCCCATCTGGCAAGCAGCCTCAGCTACGTGTGAAGTTAGTTTTCCACACGGTGACTCAAGGTGTCAGTGGCATATAAGCGAACTGTCCAGTTTCATATCCAAGTATGTTGGTAACTGGGAGAAAAAAGGAATTTTCAATTAAGTGCGACATTGAGCTTACAACCTGTCTCCTTGTTGGTCAGATGGAAGGCAACCGACACCATTTTTTACCAACTGAGCTCAGCCGCAAGTCTGGAGGTATGCTGCTAGCGTCACCAAGTATTGGCTAAGAGCCCCTTCGACGGCCTGCCAGTCTCCAGCAGAATGCAAGATCGTCTGCATTAGCATATTTCTGTGAGGCTGATGTTGGCAGGTCGTAGGTGTAGATATATAGAAGGGGGGGCCAAGATTGATCCCTGTGGAACACTGCTTTTGAGGCGTCGTAACCTGCTGCGAGCTCTGCTCCCGGTGGTGAGGGTGAAGCTATGGTTTGTGACAAGCTCCATGATCATTTTGACCATGTGCCTGTCTGGTAGCAGACACAGAGGCTTGCAGATGAGGCTGTGGCGCCATAAGGTTTACAGGCTGCTGTGAGATCAACAAACAGCACCAGCCTTCTCTTTTGCCAAAAAGCTCTCCTTGAATGACCTCCCATGTTGGAAACCAGCTTGCTCCCTCGAGAGAAGCGGGTCGATGGTGGACTTGACACGGGCACGTATAAGACACTTGAGGATCTTGAAGGGGATACACAGCAAAGAGATAGGTCAATAGATCCTTGGATCACCTGGGAGCTTATTTGGCTTAAGGATTGCAAAACTAGTGCTCTTCTTAAGATCTTGAGGTTGTGCAAGCAGGAAGAGAGGAATTTACACAACCAGGATTTTATTTCAGAGCCAGCATAGAGTATTAACTCTGGTCAGATGGAATCTGGGCCAATGGCTTTCCCAAGCTTCAGGGGTTGGAGAGCAGATGTGAGCTTCTTCTTTGATCTTTGTTTCCCTTCTCCATCAAAATGATATTTGAAGATACTTACGAGCCACACCGAGTGAAGGTACTCAACATGTCGCTACACACATACACACACCCATACACGTAAAATGAAACCACACCCACACAGACTGACGCACACATACACACACTCACACTGAGACTGTCACACACACTCACAGATAGAGACTGACATACCCACACATTCACTAAAATTCCGGTTTACTTTGATGGGATCTTTCTTGTACAGATTGTCTTGGAAGGTCACCAAGGAAGTGAGAAGTTTGGCTGCACACACATCAATCTCTTCTGTAACCACATGATTGCAATACCTAATACATACACATGTATGTAAGATTTTACACATGATACAGTATATCCGGGAGGTGCACCTTTAGAATAAGCTTTAACAATGCAAACAACCAATTCCCAAGTGTAATGAGTATTAGGCATCCAGTGCATGGCCCATCCACCACTCCAACCACGGCACATCTCACTACAGTTCTCAATTTGTTTGTTTGTTTGTTTGTTTGTTCGGTAACTCCTAGACAATTGGGCCTAAAGGACTCAACTTTTCAGGGTTCGATGGGAGTAGAACCTTGCCTTGGGACTATTTTTGTAAAAATTTCCTGGTTGGGTCAAAACTCTATGCCTGAGTAAACCACCCCATTTACAACAATTTACAATTGTGTAAACACACAGGTCAGAAAAACTGTGCCCAAACCACTTCCTGCTCTTCTTACCTATGGCACACAGGTCCTGGAACACTTGGAATGGGGAGGGGGATACCTCCACATATTTGTCAAGAATAGATTTTTAACAAATTGTTGTATGAAAACTGAAAAGTTTGTCGTAACCTGTTGTTACAACTAAGCACTTTTACTGTATAAAAACCCAAAAGGTAGTTGTAACCTGTGGTTATAACTAAGTATTTTGACTGTATGGAAACCCAAAATATTAAATTTTGCCACAACTTTAACTTTATCGTATGTGTTCTAAACAATTATTTTGCCTGGTCTAAAACAATATATTTTAATAAATATTATAGAAATGATTTGCCACAGGTCTTAGTGCAGGACCACTCTTGTTCTTTATTTCTATTTGAGCCCTGCAGGCCCAAGCATCTGGGATGAGAGAGCAAACTACAGATCTAGAACTATAAAAAGAGGTTTTTGTTGTTTCTGTTCATAAGACGGGTGCTATGCTAAAATATCCCTCAGGTGGGGGGGGGGGGGGGTGGGAGGGGGCTAAATTTAATGCATGAGAACCAGCCACCAAGCTTATGTTACAAGGAAAAAACCAACCAACCTAATATCTCAAATTATAGTAAGATATTCTTGTTGTCTCTGTCCATAAGATGAGCACTTTTCTAGTGGTCCTAATAAACATGTTTACCTCTTCACAGCTTAAAAAACACTACATTGCAGCTAAATATGGCCACACCTCTCATCTGATCCTTCATATAAACCACTAGCAGACATATCCGGCATTGCCAGGGATATAATTTGTCTGACAGATGAGACACATAAATTGTGTACGTTACTATGCGAGTGTTTTTGAATACTGCAATCATATGCAGCATAAGACCCTTTACCTACTATAAGTACGTTGCTGACCACCAGTTTATGTGTATGAAGATCAGGCTTGCAGGTGGGTATCACAGAAGGAAGGAGGTGGCGGGCAGTGATGGGAGAAGGTACGATGCATCCAAGTTGGTGAGTGATAGCAGAGCTGAGGATGAGAGCAACCAAGCCTTGAGGCTGGAATTTCAGAAGCAGGTAGCGGAGAGAGTAGGAGCTGCATGGCCTACACAAGGTGGAGTAGATGAGAAGTGGACAGCAGTGAGTGGAACCCTTATTGAGTCAGCTGACGAGCTGGTGGGCAAGGTGAAAGGCCACCAACCTGATTGGTTCAGGGAGTCAATGGGCACACTGAAGCCTTTCTACAGAGTAGGAACTGTGCATACACCAAGTGGTTGGCCTCTAGGAAGGAAGACGATTTGGCATGGTTCAAGCAAGCACGGATTACAGCATGGAGGGCAATCAGAGCTGCAAAGAACAGTTGGTTCCAGGAGAAAGCGGAAGAGGCAGACGGAACGTTTTGTAGGAAAGAAAGTTTGGAAATGCATCAGGGACATGCAGCGTGGGTATCGAGGACTGTTACCATCAAGGGCTGTGGTGATCCAGGATGAGAACAGTGAGCTTTGTAGCAGCTCTACTTCACAACACCTACGCTGGAGGAGACACTTCACCGCTGTTCTGAATGTTCGGAGCCAGTGTGATGGCACTGCTATGGAGAAGGTAAGGCAGAGGGAAGTGGATGAAGACCTTGGCAGCGTACCCACAGCAAAGGAGGTGACTCGGGCCCTAGGAAAACTGAAGAATGGAAAGGCACCAGTTAGCTCAAATGTCCTCTCAGAAATGTTGATGGTGGCAATGAAAAATGGAGAGTTTGGGCAGATGGTCTTGGACTTGGTGAAGGCAGTCCGGAAGGATAAGCGTGTGCCTCAGGAGTGGGTAGATGCCATCCTTAAGAAGGGAAATTGCGTTGCTGTGACAACTGGTGGGGCATAGCACTGTTGGATGTGATGGGCAAGGTGGTGGCGAGAGTGATTCAGGGGAGGCTCCACAAGTTAGCTGAGAGAGTGCTACCCGAGTCTCAGTGTGGGTTCAGGAGAGGGCGTGGGTGCACTGACATGGTCTTCACTGTCCAACAGCTCACTGAGAAGGCTATAGAGCACAGAGCACAGAGCAAGGCAGTATCTCATCTTCGCAGATCTGAAGAAAGCCTATGATTCGGTTCCACGTGAAGCTCTTTGGGTGGCACTAAGCAAGCTTGGCATCCCACAACTGCTGATTAACATCACCAGCTCCTTCCATGAGAACATGAAGGCGAGGATACGTGTGGAAGGTGAGCTTTTGGAGGAGATCGAAGTGGAGAATGGTCTTCGACAGGGCTGCACCATGTCCCCCACATTGTTCAACCTCTATGCATGTGTGGTGGCTGAAAGTTGGTAGTGCAGGATGCGTGACGTGGAGGGAGTGGGCACATACTTGCTATATAAGCCTGACCAGCGACTCTTCAGACGATACACCAAGAAAGCCTGAGAAGATACTCTGTACAAGTGTGAGTTTGCTGATGATGTTGCACTACTGGCCACCACACATGCAGCAGCAGAAACAGCTATCCAGGCATACCATTCTGAAGCAGAGAAGTTTGAGCTGACAGTGAACGTCTCCAAGACGAAGTTTTTGGTTGTGGGCCATGAAGTGGACTTGGAAATGTTGCCAATGACAGTTGATTATGGCAGCATTGAGTGTGTGAAGGAGTTTCAGTACCTTGGGTCTATAATAGCAGCAGATGGTCGAATTGACGTTGAGGTGGACAAGCACCTAGCCAATGGTTCCAAGGCATTTGGTGCCTTGCTGAAGGCTGTTTTCACCAATATCAACCTTTGTGTTACTACCAAGAGGCAGGTATACGAAGCTTGTGTGCTCTCAGTGCTGCTGTAAGGAGGCGAGTGTTGGATTCTACTCAGGAAGCACCTGAAACGGCTGAATGCATTCCACCACCGCTGCAATCGCACAGTACTGGGAATCACCAACATGAGACAGTGGGACGAGGAATTACCTCAAGGATGACCAGGGGAGACCATCACTGTCAAGCTCATAAAGCACCGTCTTGAGTGGCTGGGGCACCTAGCTAGGATGCCAGACCATCGCACTCACAAAAAGACTCTATTTAGCTGGCTTCCCCAACCACACTCACGTGGAGGACCAAGGAGGAGGTGGAGAAATCTTGTGAAGAGAGATATGAAGGCTGCACATATCCACGAAAGCAGCTGGTTTGAAGTGGCTGTCCATAGAGGGAAGTGGCACACAGCTGATAGTGATGGCCTGAGTAACTACCAACAATATCAGCTGCAGCAAAGGGCAAGCATGCCTAGGGATGTCAAGTGTGATGTGTGTGGCAGGTGTTTCAGGAGGGAATGTGACAAGGTGCGGCACAAGTGTACTGCAGAGTGAAGCTAGCCAGTATGTGAACAGAAGCGAGCAGTGAGGTGTACAGTATGTGGACAATGGTTCAGAAGCAGAGGAGGCATTGCAGTGCACAGGTGTGGCGGACAGCATCAGGAAACTGACAGCCAGGATGACAATACTCACAAAACTAGTTCCAGGGTGGCAGAAATAGTACCTATATCAACTGGCTATTGAAAGAGAACCTGTGACCACAGCTGTGTTGATGGTTCCTTTCTTTTCTTCCTCATATGGAGGGACACGTGACCAAATTTGGCAGTGTTATGATAGGACAGGACAGGTGTGTGCATGTGTATGTGTGTGCAAGTGTGCTCCCTCCTACTCAGGCCAGTAAGCTACACATAACAAATCAACTGAATAAATTACAAATCAACTCAATAGATAACAAATCAACCTGATTGACAATCTACAAATAACAATCTACTCAGGTCCCTAATCAACAGGTAACAAAGAAAGTCTGTCTGTGCATGTCTGTGCATGTCTGTGCGTCATTTATAAAAACTGCAAATTTTTAAGTGAACTTTCCCCCTTAATTTTAACATTTGAACAATAGCAGAATTTGAAGGGAAAAAAGGGATAAAAAAACTGGAAAAAAAGAGGGGAAATAAGAAAAAAAAGAGGAAGGAAATAAGGAGGGGAAAAATGGGGGGGGGGGGGGGAGGGGAGGTTAAGGAAGAAAAAAGAAAGAAAAAAAAGAGAAAGAAAACCTAGTCCACGTTTGTAACATGACTATGTGCCTTAATACTGGGGCATGCTTTTTTTTTGTAAGGAAAATTTGAATTCCTTTTCCAGGGGTGACACTTTCGGAATTTTTTTCGAGGCATCCATATATATATATATATATATATAAACATTTAGAAGCCCTTCAAATTTCGACCTGGTTGGTCCTTTAATTAACTTTTGTCAGCCAAAACAACTTCCTGTGTGTGTGGCTAATAAAAATCCCATACATATTATCACACCCACATGTGGTTAATAATGCTCACCGGGTTACTTGGACTCCATATGACAAATTTTAGCCAGATTGGTCCATAAATGAGTATTTGGCAGGCATGACATGCTATGGGTGTGGCAATGATCAGACCACACTCAATGACACGCACACACACAAACACGCACACACGATTAGTAATACTCACTCAGTTATTTGGAATCCTCATTCAAATTTCAGTCTGGTTGGTCGTTGAATTAGCATTTAATAGCCTAAACAACTTCCAGTACGTGTGGCTATGGCCAATCCACACCCCATATGTGGTTAATAAAGCTGTCCTGGGTACTTGGAGACCACACGCCAACTCTTTGCCTGATTGGTTTCTGATTAACTTTATTCAGCCTAAATAACTTCCTGTGAGTGTAGCTATGAAAAAACCACACCCATTAACATGCCCACGTGTTCAGTAATGCTCACTTGGATTCTTAGAGAGCACATGCCAAATTTTGGCTGTTTTAGTACCAGTGTTTGGCCGGATGCCTAGAACCATGCATACAAACATACACACTTACCAAAGTATGTATAAAAATGGGTTTATGGATCTAACTCCTTAGGACCAACCTTTTATTCAGAAGTTTGTCCCCTTTTTTTGGCACTTTTCCTCTTCACACACCAATCAGAAGTGGTGTAGCCAGGAGGGATCAGGCCCATGTTACTCCCAAAATCAATTTGTGTATGCATACCATGTTTTAAGTCTGTTGCTCTGAGGGTTTATATGGCCACAACCATTAACATGCCTACATGTGCTTAGTTATGCTCACTCGGATTCTTAGAGAGCATAAGCCAAATTTCGGCCTTTTGGGTCCAAGTGTTTGGCTGTGATGCCTAGACATACATACATACAAACCAAAATATATATATTTTAAGTGTGTTTGTGGATCTAACTCCTTAGGTCCAAGCTTTATTCAGAAGTTTTTTGGGGGGCATTATTTCGCTTTACACACCAATGGGAAATGGTGTAGCCAGGAGGGATCCTGTCTATGTGTGTGGTCTCCAAGTACCAAGGAAAGCATTATTAACCAATATATATTAGAAGACCTATGTAACTGACTGACTATGTAACTATGTTCGTCCGTTTCTCAAAATCCCTCTGTTAGATTTTGACCAAACTTTTAGTAATGGAGACCCACCCTGGCTTTTTCTCGTTACCATGGTAACCATTTTGCAAATTTTTTAGCCCATGTTTTAAGAATTTGTCTGTCTGTCTGTCTGTCTGTCTGTCTGTCTGTCTGTCTGTCTGTCTGTCTGTCTGTCTGTATGCTTGTACCATCATTCCAGCCAAACCGGTAGGTGGATTTCTCTGAAACTTGGCATGATGATAGGTTTTGACCCAATTTAAAACATGGGCTAAAAAATTTGCAAAATGGTTACCATGGTAACGAGAAAAAGCCAAAAAGGGTAGGATTTTAGCCTATATTGGCCGGGCAACGCCGGGTATATGCTGCTAGTATATATATATATATATATATAAAATCAAAAACAGGGATTGTGAATAAAAAAACAACAACTCTTGAATGGAACCTAGCCTGGCAAATCTGAGGTCATATTTGGACTCAGTTCGTTTGTGTGGATATCCATGAACCAAGGATTTCATGAAATGGTGAGTTTTTTAATCTTTGCCATTTTGCATGCTATCATCAAGCAATATGCTAACCATTTGAATACTAGTTCAAAAATAGAAGCTTCTCCTCCTAAAAAAGAACAAAGCCAAAAACTAAGATCAAAGGGAAAAAAACCCAATAAGCGGCACTTCCACGAAGAACGCCAAAAAAAGATCAAAGAAATAATATAAACATAACCAGTGTCCATTCCATGACAACACAGACACTCCACAAAACAAAACAATACAGATTAAACAATGAGTTCCTATTCAAACCTTTGAAAGAAATTCAACCCACTAAAAGTAATCTCCAGATGGAATAATGTGAGTTGTACACCCACTAACCAAACAACCCCATTCATATTTCATTTCAACACCTTAGTGCAACTAAAATTTTTTTTTTAAAACCCGAACAAGATGCCATTGCAATCACAAAACAGAAAACAACAAACCCTACACATTGAAATCTAATTGAGTTTTGAATTTAGTCTTCTCCCATTAACAAACAGCTACACTTAATTAACAACCTGCAGCATTTATTTCAAGCAGATCTAGCACCTACAACCGCACCATGTACATTCTACTTTGAATTCAAATAAAAACTCACTAAAGTACAAGTACCTCTACCCTTAAAAAAATTACATTTCAAAATAGCACTACCAACCAACCCAACTCAACAAATGCACAAATATCAGGTAAACCTGAATTACAAAATTACTTCTGGATAATCATAAGAAACTGATTATACCCTTCAACAATTGAATATCCTACTAAACCAACAATTCAATAGTAACAACTGAATTAACTACATCTCCACTAATTGAACAAATCAAGTCATTCAATCAAAACAGCACCTTCAAATGACAATCAAAGGCAAAACAAAGGAATGTTATAATGCTACAATTACACTGAAAGGCATGCACACATACATGAAATTTAAGAAACAACAACCCCAGAAGCAACAGATTGGGAAACAGCAACAACAGAAACAACCAAACTCATCTGGGTAAAAGCATGCTTCAAATATGATACTGCCACAAATGATGCAAGATATAACAAGGAAACCATTGGAAGGATGACGAAAGAGGTGAGCCAACACTGCAATGCAAAGAAATGGGAAAAAGAGCCACCAGGACCCTGATGCTCCAATGGGAAAGTCAGTCTACCACTCCTTGAGGAGCCCCCACTAATCCACAAGAGGCTACTTTAAGACAACTCTGCAACTGGCAAGTACTTCAGAAGTAATCACAGTAAGTACAATACCACATTCCAGACCACCTCCTTCAGAACAGAGCACAACCTGACCAACCACAGCACTTCACAACATATTCAAGATTCAGGGCCAGTGCTATCACAAAATCGGAGGACCACTTCCAGAGGAGGATCCAAGGTTCCTTCAAGTGTACTTCATGAGAAATACAGATGAGGAGGCCAAGCAATGGAACAGGCATGTTGATGGAGATCTGCCAATGAATAGTCACTGAATTGCAAGAAATGCTCCATCATAATCATGCCTGTGTGAGCATATTTAAATATGCTTTTGAAAATGTCTACCTGCCAGACCACAATGAAAAAATTAGAACGGACATGAAACCAGCCAGAGAACATGAACACCATTACATTGCACCATCTGTGGATGAGGTGGCAATCATCCTCATTAACCAGCAACATGGAAGCAAGATGCTCTGATGACTTGAAAACAATCAATAGAGAAGTGTACTCAACCTATCATGAGGCCTGCCAACCTATCATGAGGCCTGCCAACCTATCATGAGGCCTGCCAACCTATCATGAGGCCTGCCAACCTATCATGAGGCCTGCCAACTCAATGACCTAGTAGAGGATGACAACCACTGGCAAATAACAATGGAGAAAACTGCCGCCACTCGCTGCCCAGATGATAACGACATCTCTTTGCCATCATGTTTGCAACATGCAACAGGAGTGATCTACTAACTATTTGGGAGGCACACAAACTTCAAAATTACTCCAACACCATGACATACACCATGCCTCTCCATAACAATAAAACACAACTTCATGATATAGACTATTACATTGATTAATAATCAATATAAAATAACAACATATCAGTACACATTTAGCACAAAAAATGGATAAAAGTACAATAAAGTAAACAAACAGAAGAAATTACATGTGCTATAAGATAAATAGAAATTAAACTTGCAATAATAAAGAAAAAACAAAAGCATATACATAACCAAAATTGATATATGCATGAAGTAGACATAGTATATATATATCAGGGTTTCATCCAGGATTTTTCAAGTGGGGGGGGGGGGGGGGGGGGGGGTCCAGCTAGTCTCACCAACCAGATTCTTTACCTAATCACTACCCTGGGAAAGAGTTTAACCCTTTCCTGATGTAGATATACTATTGTTACAGTAACATAATATTTAATTATTCCCACTATTAAGCTGATTTCACCCAATGATACTGACTCTGTTACTGTTACTGTCCTGGCTTTAAAATTAAGTACTACTCATAGCTACATGTACTTTGGTATTAGTAAAAAATTTGTGAGGGGGGATATACCCCCCATAGATCTTGAGTGTTGAGTGGGGGGGGGGGGGGGGGTCCGGATAAAACCATGATATATATATATATATATGTGTATATACATGTATATACAGACACAATCAATGTGGCCACATCCCCAAAAAGAGATGTTTGATTGGGCAAAGAAATATTCTCACACTGCCACCACCTGAGGGGGTGTGGCTCACTAACATCACAATGCAACTATTCCTCACCCTTTGAACTTCCTGTTATGCAAAGGTTTGGAATGAAGTTTGCTGGAGTGATGAGGAGCAGCTGATGGTGGGGAGGAAGTGAGGGTGGTGGAGGGAGTGAGGGTGGTGGAGGGAGTGAGGGTGGTGGAGGGAGTGAGGGTGGTGGAGGGAGTGAGGGTGGTGGAGGGAGTGAGGGTGGTGGAGGGAGTGAGGGTGGTGGAGGGAGTGAGGGTGGTGGAGGGAGTGAGGGTGGTGGAGGGAGTGAGGGTGGTGGAGGGAGTGAGGGTGGTGGAGGGAGTGGGGGTGGTGGAGGGAGTGGGGGTGGTGGAGGGAGTGGGGGTGGTGGAGGGAGTGGGGGTGGTGGAGGGAGTGGGGGTGGTGGAGGGAGTGGGGGTGGTGGAGGGAGTGGGGGTGGTGGAGGGAGTGGGGGTGGTGGAGGGAGTGGGGGTGGTGGAGGGAGTGGGGGTGGTGGAGGGAGTGAGGGTGGTGGAGGGAGTGAGGGTGGTGGAGGGAGTGAGGGTGGTGGAGGGAGTGAGGCTGGTGGAAGGAGTGAGGCTGGTGAAGGGAGTGAGGCTGGTGAAAGAAGATAAAGTGGATGAGGAGCTGATGTGTGGAGTAGAAATAGTAGGAGAAGGAAGTGCAGAACTGTTAGAATTTGGTGCCATTGCTTCTGTTGTAGGGGTGTTTAATGGCACAACTGCATGATCGCATGATCCATCAAGGATATTCTGCACTGCACAAGATGGTGAGCCTCTTCTCTCTTCTCTCTGTCTCCTCTTCTCTGCCTTCTCTCTAATGATGACCTAATGAATCAACACAACTCATCACATGTACATGTAGCCACATCATAACTCATCACATGTGGCCATGGCTTCCCATGTATACAACATGTTTGATGACCTACTCACTTGTACATGTAGCTACATCATAACTCATCACTAAAAAGAAAAATTTCATGTGGTTTCACAAACGTTTTTTTAGGTGATTCAAAAGTCTGAATACGTAAAAAAGGGAGAGAGGTTATAGCATGCGGTTTTGGTAACACAGCTGAGCAAGGTTAATTTAGTCTATGAAACACAGCTTAGTAGAGTTGATTCAGTCTGCAAAACAGCTTAGCAGGGTTGATTTAGTCTGTAAAACACAGCTTAGCTAGGTAGATTTAAGGCCCATCTGCACTACATAAATTATTAAACGATTTGCTCCCTACCTGAGTCAGTTCCAGGTAAAATGTTCTAAGCCATAAAAAAAAATTGCATCTGCACCACACAACCCCTCACTGGTTTCTTCAGGAATAACCCCAATTTAACACTTGGCAGGAACTGATGGGAAGATAAACTCGAGTTTGCTGTCAGCATCAAATCTCGTTTCTGTGAATGATTGTTCATGTGTGAGTGAATGAGTGTTGTGTGTGTGTGTATGTGAGTGTGTCTATCTGTGAGCGACTGCTGACTGTTCATATATGATGGTGTGCATGCCTGTCTGATGCCAGACCTCATCCACTGAGATTGGCTCTGCCAAGACCAACATGATCTGTGAGTGTGGCAGCATGGAGGATCAAACTGCAGACCATATTATACGAAGATGCCAATGCTTGCCACCAAATGGCATCCATGGTCTGCAGGTCCTGGATGATGACACTATCAAATGGCTCTTGATCTCATGCCCCAATAACTAGCCTGGATGGTTCTGGCCCCCCCCCCCCCCAGGATAATTTTCCTCTTCATAAACTTCATAAATGAAAGATAGATAGATATATAGATGAAAAGGAAAAAACAGGAAAAAAAAAAGAAAAACCTTGAAGCCAAATTAATCTAAATTTTCCTCAAAAAACTATTTTTCTTACTGATTATAAAATACATACATTTTTTATTCAGCAAATTATTCTAGGAGCAACAGCTGGAACCACCCCACCCAGGCTAGGAACACCAGCTGAAGTCACCCCACCCAGGCTAGGAACACCAGCTGAAGTCACCCCACCCAGGCTAGGAACACCAGCTGAAGTCACCCCACCCAGGCTAGGAACACCGGCTGAAGTCACCCCACCCAGGCTAGGAACACCGGCTGAAGTCACCCCACCCAGGCTAGGAACACCGACTGAAGTCACCCCACCCAGGCTAGGAACACCAGCTGAAGTCACCCCACCCAGGCTAGGAACACCAGCTGAAATCACCCCACCCAGGCTAGGAACACCAACTGAAGTCACCCCACCCAGGCTAGGAACACCAGCTGGAGGAACACCAGCTGGAGGAACACCAGCTGGAGGAACACCAGCTGGAGGAACACCAGCTGGAGGAACACCAGCTGGAGGAACACCAGCTGGAGGAACACCAGCTGGAGGAACACCAGCTGGAGGAACACCAGCTGGAGGAACACCAGCTGGAGGAACACCAGCTGGAGGAACACCAGCTGGAGGAACACCAGCTGGAGGAACACCAGCTGGAGGAACACCAGCTGGAGGAACACCAGCTGGAGGAACACCAGCTGGAGGAACACCAGCTGGAGGAACACCAGCTGGAGGAACACCAGCTGGAGTCACCCCACCCAGGTAGGAACACCAGCTGGAGTCACCCCACCCAGGTAGGAACAACAGCTGGAGTCACCCCACCCAGGCTAGGAACTACAGCTGGAGTCACCCCACCCAGGCTAGGAACAACAGCTGGAGTCACCCCCCCCCCCCCCCCCCCAGGCTAGGAACACCAGCTGGAGTCACCCCCCCCAGGCTAGGAACACCAGCTGGAGTCACCCCACCCAGGCTAGGAACATCAGCTGAACTCAACCCATCCAACACACATACACTAGGAATGCAGATGCATATTGACAATGATGGTCTCATAGAGAAGGGCACTCACTTTACAAATAGCACTCACTTTACGAATAGCACTCAGTTTCTTCTTCTTTGGCTGTTCCTTCTCCTTGCCCCGCCTCTGAGTGGGGGCACTTGAGTCGAGAGCATTGCCACCTGCCCGTTGCTCCTCCAGACGATCAGCAGTCACCCTTCTCTGTGATGCATGCTTGGCTTGTAGAGAAGGCCCCATCCCAACAACTACTCTTTTTGACTGCTTGAGCTGCAAACATGTTACATGCACTGACATGAGATAAGTATGCTAAAGTTGTGAACATGTTACATGCACTAACATGACATAAGTATGCTACAGCTGTGAACATGTTACATGCACTAACATGACATAAGTATGCTACAGCTGTGAACATGTTACATGCACTAACATTACATGAGTAAGCTACAGCTGTGAACATGTTACATGCACTAACACGACATAAGTATGCTACAGCTGTGAACATGTTACATGCACTAACATGACATAAGTATGCTACAGCTGTGAACATGTTATATGCACTAACATTACATGAGTATGCTACAGCTGTGAACATGTTACATGCACTAACATTACATGAGTAAGCTAAAGCTGCCCCCTCAGGAGCTTTAGGATGTCCCATTAGCAGCGGCTTGGGAATAGCCGATTTAGAATCTAGCAAGAGGATGAGAAGAGACTCCCCAATGCTGACATTGCTCTTTTTTTAATCCACACAAATTAGGAAAGGAAACACAATTGGACTATGAATATAAAATGGATGCCAACATCACGTAGTGTTAATTTGGACGGTATGACATCACACAATGTTGAACTGGAAAGGGATACAAACATCACTCAATTACAAATTTGGGAAGGTCTACCAACTTCATGCAATGATGAATTTGGGAAGGGCTACCAACATCACTCAATGTTGAACCTGGGAAGTGCTGCCAACATTACTCAATGTTGAATTTTGGATTGACAGTGTTAATCTGGAAAGGGTTACCAAGATCACATTGTGTCAGTGTGCACATTATAACGTGATATTCTAATAAAGCCTTAAATTCTGAACAGACACATTGGGATCAGTGGACAGGTGATTCTCTTTTGGAAGTTGAAAAATGGATGTACATAATATGAAGACCATCTGCTAGTTAGTATGACTGTCAGTTTGTAGGATCCTTACAGAAACATGCAACAAGCCTAGTCTGACTGATTGGAAACATGGGACAAATATTAATTAAAGCACTGTGCAGGACTAGAGTCAGGACATTTCTTAAAATTTCATCTGGCAACTCTCTCTAAGGAGTACCACTCCAGCTGAAAGCAAGTCATACACTGTTGAATCTCCCTCTCCCCCTTCCATGCAAAACTAAGCATGTTGTCAAACCAGAGGCTCTAAGTACATGCAATGTGGGAGTGACTCAAAATTGACATGCCTATGCAGTGCTGTAGTGAGTGTGATGAAATGAAAAAGTAATGAGGTAACCACCTCTTGACTGGTCTTAATGTGCCACAAAATATAAAATCAAATCAATACAATCCTGTATACTGTATATGGTGCAAAGGCATTTATAATCAGTGGAGATAATTGATTATAGTCTCTCAGTGCATTCGTACTCCCCAGCCCCAGCTGGCTACAAATTCATCTGGTTATAGCAGCCTCTTGGTGAGATTTGGGAGTGTTGTGAGATGTTACCATGCTTACAAGACTTGTGTGGAATCCATTACTAAACCAATAACTCACTGACAAGCAAGAACATCCAGTAGCGATTCAGTAAATGAGCTATGAGACTATGTCACGATAGATCAATATAGGCTACTCCAGGTGCAATACTTACAGACAAATATAATTTAGTCATAGACTGGCACTTATTAATCGAGTGACCCTCTAAACTCTGTGCATGCAGGTGTAATGTGCAGAGCCTACACCTCGTTACATGCAAGACCTAGGTCCCCAATCATAACTTACTTCCAAGGCTTGAAATATGGTATCCAATTCGAACATCAAAGGCTCTCTCTTAATGGCTTGCTCTTCTTGACTCTTATTCTTGTTCTTCTTCCTGTTTTTCTTGCTACTCTTGCCCTGCTGGTTGACCCTGCAGGCATCATCAATAGTGGGCCCACCAACGACCGCTCCAGCAGCAGCAGTAGCATCCCGTTCCTGAAGAAGGAAACAACAGAAGTAATGGATAAGCGGCAGCACACAATGGGATGTCAGTGGACAGACCTTCTTTAACACTTGCTTGACTTGTGCAGGCCTCTTCACTGCATCACTCCAGGCAGGCGCATGCTGTGACACAACCCCCACTTCCCCCTCACAGCTAATGCTGGGCCAGTCCGCAGTCTCACTCAGCATAGAACTGGAAACAGAAGTAAATTGGGAGCAATGGCCTATGGAGGGAGGGACAGAACTGAGACAATGGTGGTTTAGAGATGGTGATATACCCGCTACTGATGGTGACAAACCACTGTCATGGTTACAGGTGAAAACTTTTGATAGTGGTACTCCAGCTACCCAGTCTGGTTGCCGCTGCTGAAGATATAGTTGCTGGGACCTAGAGGTAACCATGGGTCTCATAATAATAGGAGGGCCAACTAGATCTTCAACAGTGGATGGTGGCAGTGCATCCTTGCTGTCTTCAATCCTCTTATCCTCCACCTTAGGATCAGAAACTGCAGAGTTTCTATTGTCTACACCGGCAGGGTCTAGACCTGGTGTTGGTGGAGGGTTCTTTCGTAGGAGTCTGAACCTCGCTGTCTTCCTGGGCACATTTACCCATTCACCCCCTTCTCCCCCTTCTCTCCGCCCTTGATCACACGCTGTTATCATTTTGGTTCTATTTAATTGCCTCATAAATAAAAAAAAAATGAGGGCGGGTTCAAAATCGAAGAGCAGAGATATGTAGGCAAATTATTCGGGACATAGCAACACAACTGCAGCAAAATAACAACACAGATATTCTATTTGACTAGCACAAGCAAAAAAAAAACCCCCTGCAATACAGTCTCCAATATTTACGGTGGGTGTGGTGTAGACCTTCACCTTTCACTGGCAGTCTTGCCAGCCAGACCCTTTACCAAATTCCTGCGTCAACGGTTTGGTAAAGGGTCTCGCTGGCTTGACTATTTTATAGTAAACTAGCAGCTTATACCCCGCATTGCCCGGCCAATATAGGCTAAAATCCAGTAGCTGAACATGTCTTGCCAGTAAGAAAGGTGATGGTGGAGAAGTCAGTTACATCTATATATATATTAGAAGACCTATGGGTAAAAGTGCACTTTAGCGCTCCGGGTCGTCACCATCTAAAAACGCAGGCGGAAAAATTAGGACCCTCGACTATACACCCATTTCTAATTGAGATCGCTCAAGAAGAACTAATGACATAATGAAAATAGTCCTGTATATTGTTGAAGAGGGCTGAAGATGAAGAGGGGTTGAAGAAGGCTGAAGATGAAGAGGGGTTGAAGAAGGCTGAAGATGAAGAGGGGTTGAAGAAGGCTGAAGATGAAGAGGGGTTGAAGAAGGCTGAAGATGAAGAGGGGTGTGCCTATATCCCCTTGAAGTTGAAGAAGGTCTGAAGGTGTGTGTGTGTGTGTCTGTCTCTGTCTGTGTATGTCATGTCTGTCTATGTCTGTGTGTGTCATGTCTGTCTGTCTGTGTGTGCTATCTATCTGTCTGTCTCTCTGAAAGATCATTGAATTAATTACTGTGTTTTATTGTCATCTCCAGTGTGTGTCCTCAATATACTGTATGTGGTATTGTGTGTCATATATCTCACTTGTGTGTGCAGGTATTAAATATTGTAGCCCTGTGGCTAGAGAAGAGATTCAGCAGTGTGCATCTAGATTTTCACATCGTTGGTGACCGTCAAAAACAATCTCTTCAAGAATGACCGCATTAAAGTAAACCTGAAAATTAGTCTGTGTGCATGTGTGCTGCTGGTCTCTGATAATAGTTCTATTGAAGTAAACCGAAACATAGTGAGTGTGATTTGTGTGTCTGACTGCCCCCCCCCCCCCCCTTGCTTGGTTCACTACCCCACCCTTGGTTCACTACCCCACCCTTAATTCACTACCCCACCCTTGGTTCACTACCCCATCCTTGGTTCACTACCCCACCCTTGGTTCACTACCCCACCTTTAACTCACTACCCCACCCTTGGTTCACTACCCCACCCTTGGTTCACTACCCCACCTTTAACTCACTACCCATCTTTTAACTCACTACCCCACCCTTAACTCACTACCCCACCCTTGGTTTACTCCCCCACCCTTAATTCACTACCCCACCCTTGGTTTACTCCCCCACCCTTGGTTCACTACCCCACCCTTACTACCCCACCCTTTATTTACTACCCCACCCTTGGTTCACCACCCCACACTCGGTTCACTACCCCAACCCTAGTTTACTATTCCACACTTTTCCAGCTTTGAATATCATAATTACTCCTTTTGTCGTCTTTTGATGATCTCATAGTAGACATTTTATATAATTGGAAGTATAAGTTGAATTGCTGTATTCTATTAGAGAGGATAGCAATAGGTCACCCATATTGAGATTGACGAGTCAGAGGTCAGAGAGAACATAGCCAACTCCACGTATGAATCTCAGAGAGAACAGTTTCAACTTCAGGTACAGAGTGAGTGAGTGGAGGTCAGATGGATGGGCCGACACCAGATAGAGAGGATAGCAATGGGTCACCCATAATAAAATTGACGAGTCCTAGAACATAGCCAACTCTATGTATGGAGCTCAGAGAGAACAGTTTCCACTTTAGGTACAGAGTAAGCGAGTGGATGTCAGACTGGCTAATTACCCCAAAGTTGTATTGATTAAATTGAAGCCTGGAGTATTATGAGATTTGACGTTATGACACTGTAGAGACTTTTCTTCCTTCAATAACATGGGCAACTTGTTGCGGGGAGGAAGCTCGAGAAGACAATTCAGTATGGAGACTAGCACTAACCGTGTGAAAAAACTGTAGCACCAAGCAAAGAGGGAGAGTGAATGTATGCTCCTATGGCATGCACTACCACAAGAGCAGAACACAGAGAAAATTTGATGTGGTCCTGGAAAAATATGTTCAACATACACAGTGACGGACATGTTTTGAACTTTGAAACAAAAAACGACATTTCTGGATGGGAGCGGAAATATTTGCTCAGCTCAAAACATGTACAATCAATGGATGTGTGTGCATCCATTTGTCCGAAATTCACAAAGTGGGTAAGGACTCCCATAAACAAGAATCTGTTGGTTGTGCAAGTTAAACCACTTGCCCTCCATTGTGCTCTTCATTCCCACTGACAAGTGTGCCGGCAGATCTTGCATTTCCAACTGTGCAGAGGTCACCTTCGAGGATACAACATTTGATGACAAGCAATTGGTGGTGGACAACCGGAAGATTAATTATTCATTTGTAGATTTTGGGATAATGGAAGCTCTGGACAATCTAAGATGGAAACATGCAGAAGAACAAATTTGGAGAGCACTAATTATGCACTCTAATATTAGTGAATGGATGAAGCATTGATTTTTGTCAATATGTACTTGGAAACTTATACTCTGTTTTTGTTCTTGAATATACTGAATTTTTTTCTGATATACTTGTCAAGTTAAACTTGTTTTGTTCTTATTGTTATTCCTTCTTCTTTTCTCTTTTTTTAGGTGAACACACACACACACACACACACACACACGCACACACACACACACACACACACACACACACACAAGCACACACACAAGCACACACACAAGCTATGGCTGCTACAGTTTGGGTAGTAGCACTCCAGTGGGGGGGAAAGATCAAGAATGAAATTAATTTAATTTTTAAGTAATCAAATCTATTGAAGAGAAAGTTTGTATGTGTGCATGCAAGGCTGTAGATAAGGTGATGCTGTCTTGTCCAAAGAAATGCAAGGTAGAAGTGTTTAGCTGCAGATGTCACTGAGCTGCAACTCTTGGTCACAAGTTAGAGTGGTATGCAAGGCTGTAGATAAGGTGGTGCTATATTGTCCAAAGAAATGCAAGGTAGAAGTGTTTAGCTGCAGATGTCGCTGAGCTGCAACTCTTGGTCACAAGTTAGAGTTGTATCCATGTACATATATGAAAGATGGCTCCAACTGCAGGATTAGTTCAAGTTGCTGCAGTGCTAGTAAGGGAACTTGTTCCCACAATTCGGAGTCAAGATGAAATCGAACCTTTTGGTATCAGTGCTCCTACCATAGCCACATGAGCTAATTGCAGACAACTTGACTTGATTATGAATACATGTTACTAAAGGTAGTAGTGTGCCCAATCATAATACAAATTATAGCTGGATACATCATTGCTCTTGACTAGATAATGTATTAAATATATGATATGTGATGAATCTAATGATAAGACCTAGTCATGGAAAGATGTGTTCCATATTTCTTGTGACAAACATTTTCAAATTGGATACTGTGGTAAACTATACCACTCCAGTATAATGATTATACCACTCAAGGATGATGCTTAATGACGTCATTGATTATGCATTCATTACCAGTATATTGTATGTATATAAAACATTGCAATTGTCTTTGTCTTTGTTCTTCCATGTGTTCTTGCACTTCATCCTTCTGCAATGCTTGTTGTTGTCGTCTTGCAATGAAAGGTTCTGTTAACTTTTATAAGTGAGTGTTAAGCATGTGCGTTTATTAACTGGCTATCAATAAATCCAGTATTAAGATATCACATAAGATACTACAGATACCAAAACTCAAACTCCTGAATGTGAAGGGCAGTACTCCTGCTCTGAATATTTGTGTGTTTAAAATCACAGTATATATGGAATGTAGAATGATTAATGATTTGATGATATGAACTCTAGGACAGAATATTTAGGAATGATCACAAACCCCCACTTACATGGATAGGACAAAGGTACACAGTAACGGAGTTGCATGCTGGTGAAAGATAGATTGGGCCTTTAAGGTAAACGAGAAAATAAAATTTAAAAACCTAACTAAGAGCAATATCTGGCAAAAAAATTTTTTAGATTCACTCATATAATCTGAAATTAGGGACGACAGATAGAGACTGATGAAACATCTAATTCGCTATTTTGCTGTGCAATTCCCCTGGAATTCACACTTAAAACAAGTACAAACTCAGACTGGTGGTAACCTGAGACAGCAGCAGAAGCGGTCTCCTTTAGCCTAACATGTGTAAACAGTGGGGTGGCAATTTCAGACTGGGTATTCTGAGACTGTGACTACCTGCACCACGCTGGGTCTTCGGGAGGTAAAGGGTCTGTTGTGAGAAACGCCATGTAAGTGAGGAATAGGTGTGGCTTCTGCAGGAAGTCTTGCAGCTCATCTTCCTGCTACAGTACTTAATCGGGAGAATCTGAAATGTCTACCCTGTTTGAGCTGAGATAGCGGTAGTTATCGTGGGTGGAGTATGCGTCCTTTCTCCCCCCAAAACGTTCTATTAATTCTAATTATGTGGATGGTGGTTTTTCTTTTGTTTGTGAACTACTTTTTAATAGGGACAAGACAGGTAATGTTACACAGTGAATTATTCTGTTGCATGACAAATGTAAGTTTGAATATGTTATAGTAGGTGTGGTGAAGTTATTGTCAAGGAACTTTTCTGTACACTGGATAAAATTCCATCAGTGCTGAACACTTAATTTTGTTTTATAGTCTGGATGAAGAAAGTTGACAAACAATGCTCAATAGCTCTGTTGCCTCATACTGTGCAACGCAGTAGCTCTGTTGTCTCATACTGTGCAACACAATAGCTCTGTTGCCTCATACTGAGCAACACAATCGCTCTGTTGTCTCATACTGAATAACACAATAGCTCTGTTGTCTCATACTGAGCAACACAATAGCTCTGTTGCCTCATACTGTGCAACACAACAGCTCTGTTGCCTCATACTGTCCAACAAAATCGCTCTGTTGCCTCATACTGTCCAACACAATAGCTCTGTTGCCTCATAGTTTAAAATATCTGGGGTAAGGCTTATTGTGTGTGTGTGTGTGTGTGTGTGTGTGTGTGTGTGTGTGTGTGTGTGTGTGTGTGTGTGTGTGTGTGTGTGTGTGTGTGTGTGTGCTCGCGTGTGTGCTTGCGTGTGTGTTAGGCTATGTCAAAGGAAGAAAAGCAGGAGTTGCTAGGCAGCATAGAGATTAAGATGGACAACTTGGATGCTCGCAACATGAGACAGCTCAACCAGATGTATGCTGAGATTAAGAAGATTGAAGGTATCTATTTTCTAACAAATTGTGCAGCATTAATTGTGTAATAGCTGACATAATTATGAACCAAGTGAAGCCATTCCTTGTCTAGTGAATGTAAGACCATTCCAATTGTTGTGGCACAGTGTGTGTGTGTGAGAGAGTGTGTGTGTGTGTGTGAGTGAGTGAGTGAGTGTGTGTGTGTGTGTGGATATATGGGTGATAATATTTTCACTCCCTCAGTGTAAAGTCCACAGTCTCTCAGTGCAAAGTCCAGTCTCCTGTTTCTCAGTGCACAGTCTCTCAGTGTAAAGTCCACAGTCTCCAGTTTCTCAGTGCAAAGTCCACAGTCTCTCAGTGTAAAGTCCAGTATCTCAGTGCAAAGTTCACAGTCTCCAGTTTCTCAGTGTAAAGTCCACAGTCGCTCCGAGTAAAGTCCACAGTCTCTAGTCTCTCAGTGTAAAGTCTCCAGTCTCTCAGTGTAAACTCCACAGTCTCCAGTCTCTCGGTTTAAAGTCCACAGTTGCTCCGAGTAAAGTCTCCAGTCGCTCAGTGCAAAGTCCACAGTCTCTAGTCTCTCAGTGCAAAGTCCACAGTCTCTAGTCTCTCAGTGTAAAGTCCACAGTCTCCAGTTTCTCAGTGCAAAGTCCACAGTCTCTCAGTGTAAAGTCCAGTATCTCAGTGCAAAGTTCACATTCTCCAGTTTCTCAGTGTAAAGTCCACAGTCGCTCCGAGTAAAGTCCACAGTCTCTAGTCTCTCAGTGTAAAGTCTCCAGTCTCTCAGTGTAAACTCCACAGTCTCCAGTCTCTCGGTTTAAAGTCCACAGTTGCTCCGAGTAAAGTCTCCAGTCGCTCAGTGCAAAGTCCACAGTCTCTAGTCTCTCAGTGCAAAGTCCACAGTCTCTAGTCTCTCAGTGCAAAGTCCACAGTCTCCAGTCTCTCGATGTAAAATCCACAGTCTCCAGTCGCTCAGAGCAAAGTCCACAGTCGCTCAGAGCAAAGTCCACACTCTCCAGTCGCTCAGTACAAAGTCTCCAGTTTCTCAGTGCAAAGTTCACAGTTTCCAGTTTCTCAGTGTAAAGTCCACAGCCCGGATGACCTGTGAACTTAGCACCGACCCATAATTCTCAATCTGCCTAAATGACCTATGAACTTGGTACTGACTGTATTTCTCCATGATCCTGGATGACCTATGATCTTGACTAAATTAGTTCCGGTGGATAAATAGCCCTTGACAGCCTACTAACGCAGGGTCACATGACAATTAGTTCATACTACAGGGCTCTGATCTCCCACACACATACACATTACATAATACATACACATAAATATATTGGTCCATATAGGTGTGTGTGTGCATATGGAAGTATATATGTGTGCATGTGATGGTCACATGTGCACATCTGCTTGCAGGGCTGATGCTGGACTACAGGTTTGAGATGGAGCGCTGGAATGTGTCTGGAAGGAGTGCGGGAGTGAAGAGGGAGCATGTCCTTCCACCTGAGGGCAAGATATCCATACTTCCAGCCCCACAACCAACCATTGCCGTGCTAGTCATAGCATGCGACAGAAAGGATTACATTAAGCTATGTCTGGACGAACTTCTCAAGTATTTCTGTGTGTGTGGGTGGATGGGGAGAGGTGTGTGGGTGGGGAGAGGTGGATGGGTGAGGAGAGGTGTGTGGGTGGGGAGAGGTGGATGGGTGAGGAGAGGTGTGAGTGGATGAGGAAGGTGTGGGTGGGGAGCGATGTGTAGGTGGATGGGGAGAGGTGTGTGGGTGGGGAGAGGTGTGTGGGTGGGGAGAGGTGTGAGTGGATGAGGAAGGTGTGGGTGGGGAGAGATGTGTGTATGGATGGGGAGAGGTGTGTGGGTGGATAAGGAGAGGTTTGTGGGTGGATAAGGAGAGGTGTGTGGGTGGATAGGGAGAGGTGTGTGTGGGGGGGGGAGAGTTGGTGTGTGGGTGGATAGGGAGAGGTGTGTGGGTGGGAGGGGTGTGGGTGAGTGGGGAGATGTGTGGGTGGGAGGGGTGTGGGTGAGTGGGGAGATGTGGGGGTGGGGAGGTGTGGGTGGGTGTGGAGAAGTGTGGGTTCCCTCCCTCCCTCTCTGTGTGTGCATATGTGTCTTCACTGTATGTGCAGGTATAGGCCCTCGGCCAAGTTGTTTCCCATTGTGGTGAGTCAGGATTGTGGCCATGTGGCCACATCTGCAGTCATCGACTCGTATGCTGGCCAACTCTTACATCTCAAGGTGAGTTGCCTGTGATGTACGTGGTAAGTCGCCCTTTTACCTTCCACTTGTGATGCAACATGTACAGCAGCCAGACTTGAGTGATGTGCAAATTCCAGCCAATGAGCGCAAGATCAAGAACAGGAAGATAGAGCTTGGCTACTACAAGATCTCTCGCCATTACAAGTGGGCTCTTAGTCAAGTGTTCGACCAGTTGCAATTCAAATATGTCATTATAGTTGAAGGTAAAGGGTGGATATATGGAGTGTGTGGCTGACTAGAGTGGGTGGGTGTGGCTGACTAGAGTGGGTGACAGGGAGTGGGTGGGTGTGGCTGACTAGAGTGAGAGTGGGTGACAGGGAGTGGGTGGGTGTGGCTAACTAGAGTGGGTGACAGGGAGTGGGCAGGTGTGGTTGACTAGAGTGAGATGGGTGGGTGTGGCTGACTAGAGTGGGTGACAGGGAGTGGGTGGGTGTGGCTGACTACAGTGGGTGATAGGGAGTGGGTGGGTGTGGCTAACTTAGACACACAAACACATACATGTAGGCGAGACCACACCCTTTGCAATCCTTTTTGGTGCCTAATTGTGTTGCCCTGTCTGTTCCGGCGTGGTTGTGCTGCATGTTTGCCCACCAGATGACCTGATCATTGCACCGGACTTCTACCAGTACTTCTCTGCCCTGCGGCCACTGCTGGACATGGACCCGACTGTCATGTGTGTGTCAGCCTGGAATGACAACGGCAAAACAGAGTACATCAACCGCAAGGAAAACCGTGAGTTTGGGGAAGGACAGGGGTATGGCTAACTAAGGATCACCTGGGGTGTGGCCTGGAGGGGATGTTGCCTGGAGGGGGTGTTGTCTGGAGGGAGTGTTGTCTGGAGGGAGTGTATAGTGGTAGATTAGTGAGATCCATCCAGCTCCAATCCTTGAATTTTTAACTGACTCTTGCTCACATTCCAACCACTTACTGAGGCCCCACCCACTTACTTTATGACCAACAGTGGTAGATGTTGATATATTCATGTGCTATCGGCTATGCTGGCTGATAGTATCATGTGATGGTCATGGGTTGCTATTTGGCTGTGGTGAAGTGTCATATGATGGTCCTGTGTTGCTATTCCTCTGGTTCTTCTCATGCCTGCAGATGTGTTGTACCGTACAGACTTCTTCCCTGGCTTGGGATGGATGCTCAGCCAAGACCTATGGCAGGAACTGAAGCCCAAGTGGCCGACAAGGTTTGTATGAAGACAATATTCATATGGTGCATATCTTCAATGCATTCAATATGTGTGTAGGTACTACAAGTACTGATATGTGGGTGGGTGGATGGGTGGGGTCGGTGGGTGAGTGTGCTGTGTGGATGGGTGAGTGTGTTGTGTGGGTGGGTGAGTGTGTGTGTGTAATTATGGGTGGTGTGTGAGTGAGTGTGTGTGTATGTAGGGTATAAAATAACAGGCAGTCATCGGTCAATGACCGTGCAAAATAGTACAATGACTGAGCAAAACTTTACTTGCACTGCCAAGGTGGCCGCCAAATTTAGCCACCCTCCTCCTCTTCTCCACTGTGCCCCAGACACTGATGGAGGACAACACTGCTGCATGGTGAAGGTTAGCCCCAGACACTGATGGAGGACAGCACTGCTGCATGGTGAAGGTTAGCCCCAGGTACTGATGGAGGACAACACTGCTGCATGATGAAGGTTAGCCCCAGACACTGATGGAGGACAACACTGCTGCATGGTGAAGGTTAGCCCCAGACACTGATGGAGGACAGCACTGCTGCATGGTGAAGGTTAGCCCCAGGTACTGATGGAGGACAACACTGCTGCATGGTGAAGGTTAGCCCCAGACACTGATGGAGGACAGCACTGCTGCATGGTGAAGGTTAGCCCCAGACACTGATGGAGGACAACACTGCTGCATGGTGAAGGTTAGCCCCAGACACTGATGGAGGACAGCACTGCTGCATGGTGAAGGTTAGCCCCAGACACATATGGAGGACAACACTGCTGCATGGTGAAGGTTAGCCCCAGACACTGATGGAGGACAACACTGCTGCATGGTGAAGGTTGGCAAAATAGGAAATACGAAATGAAGTCGATGAGGTCTGTTCTTAAAATGGAAGTGTGATTTGGACAGTAAGTGTCCAACTATTTCCTTGCTTGACTGTGATGTGGGTCCAGAGCAAAAACGAGTTGTTTCAAGATTTTGTTGTGCTGCCTGTATAAAATTTCAAAGAACTATTTGTTCAAGAAGAAATATTAGTGACTAGTGGATTATAGGTGCAGAGTCTGTCAGCATCAGCAATATCAGAGACCGTGCAGAAGCTGACCAGCATGTAACAGCTAAGCATCTCTCGTAAAGAGAGCATGCTAAGCAGAGTGGCAGTGATCTTACTTCATGTGCACCTATAGTCAGAGCTCTTCACCTTCACCATCTTCACGGGTCTGATAAAGTGCAGCTTTGTCATAAATTTGATACTGCATATTTCACTGCAGCTGAGAAGATTTCCTTCAGGAAGTATCCAAGACTGTGTGAGTTGGAAGCTCGACATGAGATGGAGTTGATATTGGGCGCTGTTACACAAATGAAGTTGCTTGTAAACCTTCACTCACAATGTTGTTGAATCAAAACATTGCTAACTCGATGAGCAACTTATAAAGGCAAAGCTTTCTCTCTCTCTCTTAATGGATGGTTCAACTGATGGAGGCAATATGGAAGATGAAGTGTTCATGCTGGTGTGGTGTGGTGTGATGTGGCTGGAGAGGACAAAAAAAAATCAATCCAAAGTCGACATACTTCCATGTTTGCAGACCAAACATAGTTGATGCAGCAGGTTGGTTTGAGGCTCTTAAAGATACTTCGTCAGAGCTTGGAATGTCTCATGTGGATATTGAGAATTGTACCAAGCTTGTTGAAATAGGAACTGATGGAGCAACAGCTAATGCCACTAAAGGAGGTCTGAAAGGTTTAGTCGAATCTAAGTGTGGGTGTACATTTATAAATTTGTACTTGGCACACAGGCTGGAGTTGGCTGTAAAGAATGCACTGAAAATCACTGCCTTAGATTCTGTTGATGATTCTCTTCCCGAGTTTTACTATTTGTATGAGAACGCTCAAACAAATGCAGACAGCTGTGCAAGTGAAATCATCTCTGATCTCTGAGGATGTATTAAGCTGGATGAGAATGGTATCAAGCCAATCAGAGCCAGTGGGTCAAGCTGGGTACGCCACAAGCTGAATGCGATGAGATGTATCATTTCCAAGTATGGAGCTTATACTTTTCATTTAGCAGCGTCGTCTGAGGATAGTTCCATTAGAAGTGCTGACAGAGCTAAATTCCGTGGATATTGCAATCATTGGTTACATGCCAAGTATCTGCTAGGCTGTGCAGTCCTTGTAGATATTTTAACCACCTTGTGTAATATTTTCGAAAATTATGCAATCAGATGAGGCTTGACATTTTGTCTGCTCTGTGTGGTTTGCTAAGAACAGTTTGTAGCATTTGGCTACTTCTATAACTTAAGAACTTATCAACTCCAGGACAATGACAATTCAACAACTGACATGAGTCACATGGGGTGAGCAAATTATATAGAAATCAATGATGTAATGCATGATGTCATACAGGAAATAATAATGATAATTAAATCAAGGTTCAGTTCACTACATCACTCCCCCCCCAGTGTGTTCCTACATGAATGATGAGAGGTACTTTGGGAAGTGAACATGTTGACCGGATTTGGTTGTTCGAGGAGGTGTAGTGGTTGAAGTTGCAATCGGTGGTGTGATATGTGGAAGATCGTGATCGAGGTGTTCAGGCTTGAGGTGATCAACTGAGACAGTATCGTGACAACCTTTAATGGAGAGTGTGAAATGTTTGTCTGTGAGTTTGAGCACTTGGTAAGGTCCATCATAAGGAGGCTGGAGTGGTTTACGTACAGCATCATATCGGAGGAAGACATGTGTGGCAGTTGACAAGCCATCAACCACTTTACTGTGTGGCTGAGCAAGACAAGGAGAGACAGTACAAATGCGTTGCACGGAAGCTCTGAGTCGGGACACGTAGTCGGAAGGATCAGGCACAGAAGTTATTGGTGAGGGGTTGAAAAACTCTCCAGGGAGTCGAAAAGTTGTGCCATATACCACTTCTGCTGCAGTTGCAGATATGTTGTCCTTGAGCGACGTACGAATGCCAAGGAGAACCAAAGGTAAAGCGTCCATCCATGAATGAAGATTAGGTTGAGCCTTCAGAGCGGCTTTCAACTGACGATAAAATCTCTCAACCATACCATTGATTTGGGGGTGGTATGCCATAGTGCATGCTCTCTTTGATCCCAGTAATGTCATCAGTGTATGTCAGAGTTCAGATTCAAATTGGTGTCCACAGTCGATGACGATAGTAGAAGGGACGCCAAAGCGAGAAATCCAGCCACTGAGGAAAGCTTGAGCAATTGCTTCTGCAGTGATGTGCGAGAGTGGGAAAGCTTCTGGCCACCTTGCAATGACGACGAGAAGTCATGAATATGAGGGACCGGATAGCGATCTGGTGCAGTCACATGGTTGAGGGCACGATAGTCACCACAGTGACGCCAATCACCGGGCGTCTTCTTTGGGACCATGCGTAAGGGCGAAGACCAGGCACTGGAGGAAGGACGGATGATACCAAGCTGGAGCATGTGCTCAAATTCCTGCTTGGCTGCATGGAGTCAGTCAGGTGCCAGGCGTCTGGGACGAGCTGAAACTGGTGCATCTGTGGTCTCAATATGATGAACTATATCATGCTTAACAGCTGTGTATCAGGTGTGGAAACTTACGTGAGTGCTGGAAACTCTGACAGAAGAGTGTGGTAGGGATAACTGGAGTCCTTAGGACAGATAGATAGGGTCAGTGAGGGGTTGGTAGAAAGGATACCCTGGATGTGTAAGTGTGTGGTCGCATCAATCAACTGGTGTTGCTTTATGTCAACGAGTAGGCCAAAATGTCTCAAAAAGTCAGCACCAATGATGGGCTTCTGAACATCGGCAACGATAAAAATCCACAGAAGTGGTCGTCTGAGGCCAAGGTTGAGGGTAAGGGACCGCTTCTCATAGTTACGTATGGGAGTATTGTTCACTGCTGAAAGGGTGACAGCGTCTAACATCGACAGTCGGAAAGAGAGGGTGGGATTGCACTCACTTGTGATCTGTATCGATTAGAAATTGTGCGTGTGTGTACGTCACTTACATAAAAGAGGCGACTGAGAACTGGGCCGGTAACACCTGTCGCTGCTAGTGACCGGCCTGGGCATTTCCCCAGGTGCAATGGTCTTTGCACTTGTGTGCTGCTTGTCCAAATTTTGCATGATACCAGCAGAGTGAATCACTTGAAGGGAGACTGGTTGGGGCTGGGCTGTGGTGTTGTCGGCTTCTAGATGAACTTCGGTGATGAGATCAAGAGGATAAGGAAGATACGAGGTCAACAAGGTGTGCGACTTCTTCACGGAGTTGTTTGACTCCAAGAGCATCAGTGGAAGTGTCAGAGATAGCTGAAACAGTGGGCGTAGTTACTTCCATTACCTTGTCTGCCATGTCAGCTAGCTTGCGGAGCTCCATAGTGGCATCAGCAGAGGCCAGCACCATTCTCACATTGGGAAGTAAGCCGTTGCATAAAAAGTTCACGAAGAAAAGACAAAAGCATCATCTGACATACCAAGTTTGTCACCAAGGAGTTGTTGCATACACCTTAGCAGTTGTGTAGATTTTCTGTCAACTAGTTCCTCCTCACTAATTAATTGCTGGAAGTTTGAGTTGCTCTGATGCAGCAGTGCATTTTATGAGTTGCAGTTTGAGAGCGTCATAAGGGTTCTCAGCAGGAGGCCTGAGTAAAAGGTCTCAAATTTTCATTGCAAACTCTGGACTCAAGGAGCTTAATGACGTAGTCAAAACAAGTCTTCTGAACTGTTATGCCCCTAGTAGTGAACTGGGCCTCTATCTGGGTGAACCAAACTTCAGGGTCAGCAGGCCAGAAAGGCGGTAGCTTCACCACTACCGCAGCAAGAGTCGGGGGAGGAGCAGGAGCAGGAGCGTTGCCATCTGCCATAGCAGGGTAGTGTTCAGAAAGGGTTACCAGTGTAGCGTTCAGTCGGGGTCACCAATGCAGCATTTGGCTACTTGTTCTATAACTTAAGAACTTATCTAACTCAAAGACAATGAACAATTCAACAACTGACATGAGTCACATGGGATGAGCAAGTTATATAGAAATCAATGACTTAATGCATGATGTCATACAGGAAATAATAATGTTAATTAAATCAAGGTTCAGTTCACTACAAGTTAAAGAAACTGAGAAATTGAGCACCTTATCTCTCGGTGAATGGCCGATGTATTCAGCTACTTTAAAAATAAAATAAAAAAACGACTGATGGTGGGAACCAAGCATATCAGTGCCAGGAACTGAAGCACTTCTCTGATTCAAAATATTCCTATGAGAGAGATTGTGATGTGTTTTGTAGAGATGTGACTGGACTGCCTGTGTATGCTCTCAAATGGAATGGTCTGACCATCAAGTTATGAGGGACATCATTAGCATTCTTGCCACTCAAGGGTGGGAAAAGATGTGGAGAGGATTTCACTTGAATTTGTTGATCCACTTATGGCTAATGCTGCCTCTTGAAAATGTGCAAGCTAATGTAAGAAAAATTAAGGATAAATTTTATTCCCTTTTGCATTAAATCATACATTTAGTTTCACTGGCAGCACTTGATTATCGTGCTGTGTGGTGGAGATTGTTTAATGCACCTTCATCAAGTGAGTGAGAGAATGCCATTAGCAAGGTTGCTGCTGTCAATGCCAGCAACAAATGGGAAGTCAGAGCGTGTTCTTTCACAACTGAATTTAATTAAATCAGAGAAAAGAACATCCTGAAAACAATTCTCTAGGTGACCTATTGAAGCTAGCTGTGGGCAGTATGCCATTGTCAGACCTCTGTCCTGATAGAGCCATTGAACTATGGTGGAAGGATAGAGTACGTAGACCAAACCAGAGTGAGAGGTTAGCGTACACTGGTTGCCCAACAGTTATTGAGAGTGCACCGGAATGTGAAGTGGAAACAGAACAACCACAAGCAGGGACTGAAACCATGTCAGAAGAATTGGATGGATGGATGGACGGGTAGTGAATCAGGTGAAGACTGAATGTGTCACTGGGGAGGGACGTCTCTGCTTTTCCCTTCATTTCTTTCAAAATGAAATTGATTTTTCTTTTGTATTTTTTTTTTGTTGCTTCCTTTCTTTTTTTATGACTTGAATTTGGTTGCATTTTCTTCATTTTTTTTTTCTGCTTCCAAATTTATGAAATATATTTAATTTCAAACAAAAACTTAATAGTGGATCATAAAAAGTTTATTAGAATTAGAGAAATCTGTTCTGACTTGGTCCCACCAGATTCATACTGCAATAAAATGGTGTATGCAAGTGTATATAAAAAAATATGTGAGTAAATAAAAATGGCTGAGCAAATAGAAAAAATGACCAATCAAATCTGAAATTGGTCAGGGAAAATGTCCTAGCATTCAATTTTAGTCATTTTATGCTCTGTGTGTGTAAATTGTGCGAGAGAGTGTGTGTGGTTGTCAGAGATGATGTGTGTATATGTGTTTATACGAGAGAGAAAATGGAAATAGTTGTGTGTGTCTAAAGTGAGAGGGAATGGAAGTGTGTGTGTACTTTGTGTGGTGTGTCGTTCTTACTGCATCAGGAGGTCACTGTTGCTGCAACAGGAGATTATTGTTGCTATTTTATTGCTGCAGATTTTGGGATGACTGGCTGAGGGAACCAGAGCAGAGACAGGACAGGTGTGGACAACATGCACTGTTCCTTGGGCTTGCTTGTGTGCATGTGTGTGGTGCACCCTATGTACTCCTAATAATACACACACACACACACACACACACACACACACACACACACACACACACACACACACACACACACACACACACACACACACACACACACACACACACACCATCCTTCCAATGAGGTCCACAGTGTGTATTTACATGTCTAGACTGTTCATAGTGTGTCTGGCCTGTCCCGTATCAGTATTCCTACTCGTGTGTACACAAGACATAATGCTGACATGGCTGTTTGTGTTTTTTTTTTGTGTGTGTGTTCATTGTATAGAGTGTGTATTCGGCCTGAGGTGTCCCGTACCAAGACTATAGGCAAGGTGGGCATCAGCAAGGGCCAGTATTTCAACCAGCATCTACGCTTCATTGCTCTCAATGAAGAACCTGTGGACTTCACTGAGAGAAACCTCACCTACCTGCGCAAGGTGAGGAGGCATTGAGTGAGACTCCCACATCCTCCATGTCTGCTTGGCTGTGCTCTGGCACTTAGCACTAGCTCCCCCTTCCTCTCCTCCTCCTCCCCTTTCTTCCTCCTCCCCCTCCACCCTCACCTTTTTCCTCCCCCTCCTCACACAGGACGTGTACGACAGAGTCTTCCTCTCTCGTGTGAACAGTCTTCCACTGGTGCAACTAAATGAGGTGCTGACTGGGACAACTGCCAAACATAAGGAGGTCAGAGTCCAGTATGCCAACTTGAAGGACTTGGAGGCCTCTGCTAAAAAGTTGAAGATTATGTCTGACCTAAGGGTAAGGTTATGTCTGACCTAAGGGTGAGGTTATGTCTGATCTAAGGGTAAAGTTATGTCTGACCTAAGGGTGATGTTATGTCGGACCTAAGGGTAAGGTTATGTCTGACCTAAAGGCTACGGCTAAGGGTAATATTTGTTGGAAGTTATGTTTGAAATGAGAAGGGAATGCTTGTGTGTGGGAACGCACATGAACACGGGTGTGATGGTAGTGGGGAGGGGGGATGTTGATTCATGCGTTACGATATTATTAGGATAGCAGTGAATTTTCCTTCTATTTTAGCTCTGTTGCTCCAGGAATGGCCTCTGTGGGTTATAATGTGGTCAACTTGTTATCTTTTTCACAATTTAGTTTTTTGCTATCATCTGTGTATGTTGTAATAATTGCATCTTTGTAACTCGGAATAGCAATGATTCTCACATAAACCTGGCCCTATTCACATGAGTCCTTGCAGGACCAGCCGAATAATGAGGAAGGTGTGGTTAGTGATGTTGTGTGGCTCTGTTTTCACTGTGTGTGTGTGTGGGTATGTGTGTGTGGTTGTTCTTGCAGGGTGGAGTGCCAAGGACGGCTTATTTGGGAATAGTCACTTTTGTCTACCAATCTGTCAGAGTTCACTTGATGCCACCATCACCATGGCAAGGATATGAGCACTTGTAGCTGGACTGCACCATGTTTGCATTGTGACCATCATTTTCATTCCGTGTCATCATTGTGTGGGTGTTATATGTGGGCATGTGTTCAACATACTCACCACTAGACCACGTTTCTATATTTATGTTCAATGTTATTAAGAGAGTATCATTGTCTCCATGGTTTCCTTTTGATCCTCCATGCATCCTCTGAGGATGAGTGACTCAAGAATTTCAACTTCAGTACTTACTCGATTAATGCAGACTCGTGTCAGTCTGCCTCTCATATTTGCCTCTCACGTGTGTGCCTCTCACGTATGTGCCTCTCGTGTATGTTCCTCTCGTGTATGTGCCTCTCATGTGTGTGTGTTGCCTCTCCAGTGTGCTTCTCATGTGTGTGTGTGCCTCTCGTGTGTGTGCCTCTCGTGTGTGTGCCTCTCGTGTGTGCCTCTCGTGTGTGTGCCTCTCGTGTGTGTGCCTCTCGTGTGTGTGCCTCTCGTGTGTGTGCCTCTCATCATGTGTGTGCCTCTCGTGTGTGTGCCTCTCGTGTGTGTGCCTCTCGTGTGTGTGCCTCTCGTGTGTGTGCCTCTCGTGTGTGTGCCTCTCGTGTGTGTGCCTCTCATGTGTGTGTGCCTCTCCAGTGTGTGTGCCTCTCCAGTGTGTGCCTCTCCAGTGTGCCTCTCCAGTGTGTGTGTGTGCCTCTCCAGTGTGTGTGCCTCTCATGTCTCATGTGCATCAAATTTGGTGGACTGTGGTTTGCCTGTTATATTATATTAAGTCGACCACCTGCAGTAACAAGCATAGCTTTATGTAACATGAATTATGGACTAAACTCATTAATCAAACAAACATGATACAATTAGTAAACACGCCAAATATCAGGTATAGTTTAGGTTTTCCACGCCACCAAACCACACCAATTGATGAAACCACACCAATTGATGAAACCACACCAATTGATGAAACCACACCCATAACTACGTGATCCAAATGGAACTTGTGAGGAGGTGCCCTAATCATCCCTGAAAGTTTCATGAAGATCTCTCCTGTGGTTTGGGAGGTGTTAGAGTCTGCACATACACAGATTTTTGGGTGATGAAAATTACTAGCCCTAGCCCCATGCCTATAATGTAAGTTTTGAACCAAAACATCGACCCTATTGGATGTCCACTTTCAACCTGTTCACATTTATATCCACACTCACTTTTTGTTTTATTTAACCCCAGGGAAGAACTGGTACTTTGTATATTAGATAAACTGCTCAAGATCCCTACTGATGGTGTTGTCAGTATCTGTTGGACAATCCATAGTCCACTAAAAGGGAGCAAGAAGGTTGAATGTCTGCCATAGCCAGGGTTGCCAGTTCCTGAAAGGCCCAAGAAGCCAAACAATGGGTCTCAGGGAGCCAAATAGAGGTAGTCATTCTACAGGAGGCCAAGAAGCCACAGAAAGACCCGCCCTTTGGGCGGATTTAGCGACTGAACCAAGAGCATGATCTTCACACGTTCTTGAGGTAAAGGATCTCATATGCCGACCAAGTCAGGCTCCACGTGAGTAGTAGCTAATACATGTGGTCTGGTAAGAGCACAGCACTAAGTGCCACGTAAAACCACTACTCTAAACCTGGTGAGATCTTGGAACTAAGAACTCGACGTAAGTGCCACTTGTGTAACCGCTACTTGTAGGTTGAGTCAACTTGACTATACCAGGTTGTGGCTTCATGTTAGTGACTGGAGGACCACTTTCAAATGCGAATAGTTGATATATTTGAGAACTGGGTATCCTATTTTAAGAGTGGTTGTCTTTTTTTTTTTTTGGTTTGAGGACCTTACTTGGCTTGCAGAGGAGGAGCATTGTAGGAGTATACTATGGCAGTGTCCAGGACAAGAGAAGAAGTGGTCAACTTTGCCCCAGGGCCTGCAGCTCTACCTACTGAGGTATGCTCCTTTAAACCAAATCGTGCACCCTTGCAGTGTCATTGATGTCAGCATGTATGGCTTCTCCACAGGTCCTTACTGAGGCTCGGGAAGGTGTGCTGAACTACAAGGGACTGGGATTAGGAGTGATGGGTAAGACACCCGCAAGCAGCTGCACTAACTCAATTGAGGTCACACATTTTGTTTTTTGTTGGTTTCCTAGAGATGAGTCATCGCTCTGCAGAGTACACCGAGTTGAACAAGGAAACTGCAGATTTACTTCGCTCTATTCTGTACAGTTAATTGTCCAACCAATTGCTCTTGTTTAATTCCTTTTTTTTTTTCTACCCCCCCCCTCCTCACCCTCCCTCCTTCCCCCAACCCTGTAGTGATATCCCAGACAGCCATGAGATATTATTTCTACAAGGAGGTGGTACTGGGCAGTTTGCAGCCATCCCCCTGAACCTGACCAAAAGCTCCGAAGACGTTGTGGACTATCTGGTCACTGGTCAGTGGTCCATGAAGGCAGGCAAGGAGGCAGAGAAGTATGCCACAGTGCACTACCCTCTGCCAAAGATGGACTCCTACTCCTCCATTCCGCCCCGGGAGGAGTGGAACCTCTCTCCAAATGCCACTTATGTCTACTACACTGACAATGAAACACTGCATGGTAAAGGTTGGATGTGTGGTAGCATACACTGCATGGCAAAGAGTGAATGTGTGGCAGCACACTGTGTGCCTACCCTTTAGGGTAGATGTATGGTCAAGGATGTATGCACAGAATGCACTTGTGATCCCTTTGTCTGCAGCCCAGTTCAAGGGAACTCAACCCCTTCAGTAGACTTCTGTCTGTGGCATTGTTGAAGCAGCTGTTGTGGGTGGAATATTCTAAAGTTATGGTTGCATATTGATATTGAGTGGTTAATGCGCTGGTTAAGTTTTTATTTTTCTTATGAGGAGCTATGCTGTGTGTTGCTTGGTTACATATAACTTGACATGTAGTAAGAGCAATGTAGTGTAGAGACGACTAGAGATATGCTGTCAGGGATTCATTTTTAAAAGTTTGTTCAGCTTTTTAGCTTGCATACGCCAGGTCAAATGTGTGTCCATATTCACACTGTAAGTCATAAAGATTATGGTCCCTAAGAAGCTGCAGAGATCGCAAGTAGAAATTCCATGGAGTGTGGGGGAAGCTTCCTCCTAATAGATATACACCCTGCCTGAGGACAAATGGACAGACAGGAAACTGTTTAAATTTTATGCAGGTGTTGAGTTCCCTGATGTGCCTGAAGTGGGGGATGCCTATCTGGTGGCTGACGTGTCGTCTAACTTCATCACACGTGCTATAGACGTGTCCAAGTTTGGGCTTGTCTATGCTGGAGTGCAGAAGAATGTAGGCTGTGCTGGTCTCACTGTGGTCATAGGTCAGTCTCTCTGTGTTTAAGTGCGTGTGTGTGGTTTAAGTGCGTGTGTGTGTGCATGCGCGTGTGTGTATGGGTGTCAGTCATTATAGTGTTTAATGGTTGGAGGTGCTGTTAATAAACCTTGACACGCATTATTGTTGCTTCCACATGACCAGCTGCCGCTGCTATTAAAAATTGACTCACAAAGAAAATTAATTTTGTTTGTGATCACAGACATTGTCAACCTCTGAACAATGGCTCTGGTGTTGGTTCTGTTTCCTGTGTCCAAATATGGCAACATTTTTAACTTCCCGAGGCATTGTGTTTGAGTGTGCAGCTTCTATCCTATCACTAATGTAATGCAGTCATGATGATGATGATGGTGTGTGTGTATGTCTTGTAGTGCATAGAGACCTGGTGGGCTGCCCTCGGAGAGAGTGTCCCATATTCATAGACTACACAGTCCAGTCCAAGGCCAAGTCTGTCTACAACACTCCCAATGTGTGGGGCATGTACATCTTCAACCTCATGCTCAAGTGGGTTCGAGACAGGGGAGGAGTGCAAGGTAAGTGCTCTCTCCTTACATAGCCACACCCATAAGATGTTGCAGTGGTTTAACTGGTTGGGCAGGTGTTCTCCAGTTCAAAGCTCAAGACGTGTCAGCTAGGTGTATATGATATTGATTGAGTCATGAGCAGCATTTCCTTTCCCCCTGCGTCTTCTCTCTCCCCCTCCTCCCTGTGTAGTCATCCCTTGGCTTGCATGATGTATGTGTAGAACACTTACCTTACATAGGTGGCCATGTAGACCCTTTACCTAATGTATTAGTGGAGTGTGGGACCCATATATCCTTCTGAATGGTGTGATGTTTGTGGTGCAAATGGTCTGTGCAGCGATATGGATGCATTATGCGCATTGAAGGAACCCATCAATTGTATGTGCTTCCTCAGTTCTCCTACACTGGCAACAACTCTGGGAGGGTTGGTGGGTGTGGCTTTCTTGTAGACACTTGAATATGCACCTCATGAAGTGATGAAATCAGCCACATTGACTGCTTCATTCATCTTGGCAGCGTGCTGTCTTCTTCCTTTGTCCTCGAAGATGGGATCCAGAATTGCATTCGTCTGGCCTCAAGTGCTTTTGGTCGATTATTCACACGTATCTTCCTCAACAGAGGCCTCACCACCACCACCACTACCAACCAAGGTTGCTGTGTACCCCGCCATGTGGAGGGTTCATCTTGGCAAACTTGAGGCATGTCACATACATTGTGTGCAGTGCATCCTGGGCCGCACATGGGCAGACCGCATCCTGGGCCGCACATGGGCAGACCGCATCCTGGGCCGCACATGGGCAGACCGCATCCTGGGCCGCACATGGGCAGACTGCATCCTGGGCCGCACATGGGTAGACCGCATCCTGGGCCGCACATGGGCAGACCACATCCACATGTTACCATTCTCCAGTCCACCAGTTGCCTCAGCATCGAGGCTCTTTTCATGCATAGGCTGCTCAGTGGGTGGGTGGGTCATGTGATCAGGATGTTTGAGACACACCCCTCCCTGCAGATTCCTCTATGGAGAACTAACCAGTGGGCTTCGACATACTGGTGGTCAAAAGTAAAGGTAAAGGATCATCTTGAAGTTGTCCTCAGGAGTTGCAACATCCCTTGTGCCTCTCTTGAAGATGTGTCGGCTGATACTACCACCTGGCGGTCCACATGCCATGCTACAGGTGGTCCACATGCCATATCAGAGTGGAGCACTCAGAAGCTGCACGGACAGCAGCCTGTGAAGAACAGCCAATTTCATGGGCAACTGCAGCAGGAATGCAAACCTCCTCCAACTTCCACCTGGCGATGGGATACCCTGTCCTACTTGTGGGAGGAGGTGTGCTTTGGAATTTGGACTTAATGTCATCAGCAGAGTCACAATCAGCACAAAAATAATAGTTACTGAACATAAATTCAGTAACTGAACGTAAATTCAGTAACTGAACGTTTCTTATTTTTTTATTTGTTTTATTTCTTTATTTCTGTTCTTGTGAGTGCGGAGTCATAGTCATCATCTTTGATGGACCTCCAATAATGTGTGTTCATAGGAACTGACTAGTTATCCAAAACTAGTCATCAGCAGAGTCACAATCAGCACAAAAATAATAGTTACTGAACATAAATTCAGTAACTGAACGTTTCTTATTTTTTTATTTGTTTTATTTCTTTATTTCTGTTCTTGTGAGTGCGGAGTCATAGTCATCATCTTTGGTGGACCTTCAATAATGTGTGTTCATAGGAACTGACTAGTTATCCAAAACTATTTATTAGTGTGTATGTGTATGCGCGTGCATGTGTGTGTGCATGTGCATGCGTGCATGCATGTATCAAGAGTAGCTGAGTAGTTATGCTCTTGGACTAACAACCCCAGGATTGTCAGTTCAAACCCAGCACTGATAGGAACTTTCCTCTCCTTCAAGATCTTCTTCCAACACCAGTCCACCCTGCTGTGATGGGGACCCTGATTTTCTGGGTTGCAAATTCACTGGCCATGGCTTGTCAATCAGCTAAGGGTCCAGGTGGGACTTCGGGTGCCCACACCCATAAGCTGAGAGTCTTGGTCAGTCCTCCTGCGAGTTCCTAGCCCGGCTCCAGGAGTTTGCTTGCACTAGCTCATAGTGCCTTCTTAGTGTAAAGGCACCCTGACTATGTCAGGTGCGCGTGACTGTGTCAACAACAGTTAGAGAGAGTGGGTGTGTGTTTACAGAAATGGGTAAGTTATCTGCAATTAATTATTAGTGTGTGTGTGTGTGTGTGTGTGTGTGTGTGGCTATATAGAAATGAGCAAGTTGTCCTCGCAGAAGTCTCAGCTATTGTACGAAGCCATTGAGTCGTCCAGTGGCTACTATGACATGGTGGTACAGAAGGGGGTCAGGTCAAGGGTCAACATCCCATTCCGTATCAATAGTAATAATAAACCCAATCCTGAGGAAGAGAAAAGGTTTATAGAGGAAGCGAAGAAGGCCAACCTCATTCACATCAATGGCCATCGCTCAGTGGGAGGCCTTCGGGCATCTCTCTACAACGCCATCTCTGTCAAGGACACAAACGTCCTGATAGAGTTCATGGTGCAGTTCATGGACAAGTCCAAGTCTTGAACATGTTTATTTGGATAGTGTTTATTTATTTTTGTTCCTATTGGAAGACATTGTTAGTACATCTTGTCACAATTGCAGTTACTTCTATTATCATTCCTACAGTGAGACAACATGAGACTGGTATTGGGTCTGCTGGTACACATCCATCCAGGTGGGGGTGGGTTCCTACAGTGAGAGAACATGACACTGGTATTGGGTCTGCTGGTATACATCCATCCAGCTGCGGGATGGGTTACCACATTGAGAGAACATGAGACTGGGGTATGGGTTCCTACAGTGAGAGAACATGGTGCTGGTATTGGGTCTGCTGGTACACATCTATCCAGCTGGGGGATGGGTTCCTACAGTGAGAGAACATGAGACTGGGGGGGTGGGTTTCTACAGTGAGAGAACATGAGACTGGGGTATGGGTTCCTACAGTGAGAGAACATGGTGCTGGTATTGGGTCTGCTGGTACACATCTATCCAGCTGGGGGATGGGTTCCTACAGTGAGAGAACATGAGACTGGGGGGGTGGGTTTCTACAGTGAGAGAACATGAGACTGGGGGGGTGGGTTTCTACAGTGAGAGAACATGAGACTGGGGGATGGGTTTCTACAGTGAGAGAACATGAGACTGGGGGATGGGTTTCTACAGTGAGAGAACATGAGTCTGTCTAGATAAACTCTCATGAATACTAATCAATTTTTTTAAAATTTGATCCAACGAGACTTACTGGGGAAAAAAGAAGCCAAGAATAATGTAGTATGTTCCTCAGCTCATAATTCTTCATTTCCAGCACCTTTAGACAAATCATTTCATTTCAGTTGTTCTCAGCTATATAAGTACAAAAATGAGCAGCCACGAAATGAAGTCCTCATTAAATACTATGAGAGGCCTAACATTTATATATTCTATTCAGGCCTTAGATGTAATCTTAGAGTATTTATTTTCCAAAATTTTTCTGGGAGGCAAGCCCCCAGTGCAGGCATGAACTTTTATGCTGGAGGATTTTAAAATTAACTTCCCCTGTTATCCACACATTTAATTTAACGAGTCAAGAGGGGAATTTTGATAAAGACTTATTGCAGCTCCCCCTCCAAAGATGCCAGTGTAAGCTGACTAATGTCATTCCAATTGGAATACTAACTATAACTGGGTTGGTAAGTCGATATCCAACTGAAACAGAAACAGATTTTTAGCATCAATTTTTTTTTTTTTATTTGTGTGGTACATAATGAATTTTAATATTTGAAATGAGTGAATGGTTTTATACTCAATATTGTAGCTGAGTGAAATTATCTACGTCAATTAATGTTTCGTGGAAGTTCACACTATTGTTCACATTATTTTTAGAATTTTTGCTTAAAATTGACTTATTGGTGGTGGTGATTGAGTATGCCTCAGGTCAACATTCTATGAATTGGTGGAAAATTATTAAAATTATAATTTCTATTTCATACTTTTGAATGTATTTTTGTGGTTCAATTTTAAAACCATATTCAGCCTACTTCATATTTTATCATTAATGTATATTCAACAATTATATTCAAAATTTAAAAAAAAAGGAGAACAACCTGGTGTAATACAAAATGCCTGCTGTAAAATGGTGCCCACATCAACTGAACAGCTAATGCCACAGCAGTGCCAACCTTGCAGGCAAAGTTGCAAACAGTTGTTTGGTACAGTTAAACACTTCACTCCAAGACCATCAAGGAAGGACAAACACAAAAATCAATAAAACATAAGGAGGGCACAACACCCCATCAAGAACAATGAATATGCTAGCAATCATGGATACATTCTTGTATAACAATACCAAAGAACCAAGGTGCCCACCAATTTCCCCTCCCCCTTTAGGAATCTCTTGACAAATTAGACCTGGTCAACTTAGAATGCAGGTCCGTATGCTTTCTGAGTGGTGGGTGTCACTGTGTTTCCTAGGCCCATATCCAACCCAGATCTAGTTAATGAATGTCCAGGTGTCCATTGGTGTTTTCCCAAGGTTCACCCTCAACCCACATGGTACAAATTCTGTATTAGGTAGGACAAAATTTAGAAAGTAAACAGCTATTAATGGCCATGTATACATATTATTAATTCCTTTCAGCAATAGTAAGTGCACATCATTAATTATCAACAAAACTTTTCACAATACATTTCAGTAAATCCTTGTTGTGGTTAGAGGATTAGATATCTGGTACAAGGATTAGATAGATGAAATCTTCAATTATTTCATAGGAATCATTCACCCACTGCAGGGGATGGGACATAAACCATTATTCAAGGTTGAACATATCTTTTCAAAAATCTTTATTTGTAATTTTGGAGGTTGGTCAATTATGAAAAGCCTGCAGCTGGAGTAATTTGAATACAACTACACTATGGTAACTTCATATTTGTGGCAGTTAATATTAAAAGTGCACAGCCAGTCACTTGACACAAGTGTTGAGAGGAAAGGTGGGGAAATGAACTGCTCTGTTATATTTATGGCAGGCAACAGTTGCTCCAGACAAAATGTAATTGGTAACTTAAAAAGTACGTAAATTACACTTGCTTGTAGCTTCAGCATTTCAATTAAAATTGCACTCTTCGGTAAATTCAATATACCTATACTTAAACAAAAATTTTATTGATTCATTTTTTCAGCCTGGAACATTGTTTCCTTAGTATGTTTCTTCACTTAGAGAATGAGAAAAACTGAAAACAATTTCATATTGGGACTATAAAGTTGTCCAATCTAAGTTAATTTCTAGTTTATGATCCAAATTTTGCATAACAGCAGCTGCATTGACCAAAGTATCACTTATGGAGAAGACAGAGCAGCACATAAATTTAAGGATTTCATAAACCAAAGGATTTCCCCCAAATATTTGTATTCGTGGTCTCACAGTGTACATTGTGACAACACAAACCAAGGAGTTATTTTGTTAAATAACGAGGTACAGATTTCGTCAACAAATAATAGTACTTAATTAATGAACTCGATATGTATGTGAAAAATCAGGAGAGTTACAGAGAAAAAGAGCACTCTAATTTAATGGCAAACAACAACGGCAACAACATAGTAATAGTGGTAGTAGTAGAGCTCAACATACAATTCCCTTTACAATCTATACTTGCACCTCTACATCTGCACCTCTACACCTGCACCTTTACAGCTACATCTTTACACATACACTTGTACACCTACACCTCTACACCTACACCTCTGCACCTACACCTGAACTTCTACCTCTATTCCTGCACCTCTACACCTGCAATTATACCTCTCTACCCTGCACTTCTACACCTACACCTGAACTTCTACACCTGCACCTGAACTTCTACACCTGAACTTCTACACCTGCACCTGAACTTCTACACCTGATATTTGCACCTCTACACCTGCACTTCTAAACCTACACTTGCATCTCTACATCCGCACCTTTACACCCTTACACTCATACACCTGAACCTCTACACCTACACCTCCACCTCTACACTGGCACCTCTACACTTACACTTGTACACCTGCACATCTACTCCTACACCTACAGCTAGATTTCCTCACTTACACCTGCACCTACACTTATACACCTGCACCTACACTTATACACCTGCACCTACACTTATACACCTGCACCTCTACATCGGCACTTTACACTTACACCTATATTTTTATACCTACACTTTTATGACTACTTGTATACCGACACCTGCAACTCTACACCTGCAATTCTACATCTGCATTTCTACACCTACACCTACACCTTTACACCTGCACTTCTACACCTACCCCACTACACCTACACCTACACCTACACCTGTACTTCTACACCTACCCCAGAACCTCTACACCTCCACATTACACCTACACTTCTACACCTGCACTTCTATGCCTACCCCTGAACCTATACACTGCATCTCTACATCTATATCTGCACATCCATACCTGCACTGCTATGCCTGCACATCTATACTTACACCACTACACCTACATCTCTACACCTATTTCTAAACCTCTACACTGCATCTCTACATCTACACCTGCACCTCTACACCTACATCTCTACACTTGCACACCTACACCTGCAATTCTACACCTGCACATATACTCTACACATACACCTGCACCTCTACACATACACCTGCACCTCTATACATACACCTGCACCTCTACACATACACCTGCACCTCTACACATACATCTCTACACCTACCCACAGAGGGACAGACATCATACACATACACAGAGGGACAGACACCACATACATAGAGAGATGGACACCATACAGACACAAAGGGACAGACACCACACACACAGGCCCGTAGCCAGGATTTTTGAAAGGGGTTCTTCTTTTCTTTGAGGGGGGGGGGGGGGGGGGGTTGTAGTAACCTAATTCTCATTAATTATTCATGATATATAATATGTACCATCACTTTGTTGTCATTCAACCCCTACCCTTTATCTTATTGCCAAATGAAAGCATATATATTGTATATAGTGTCACGAGTTGAATCCCAGCTGGCAACATTCATTAGAGGTGGATCATAGATTGAGGCAGATTACAGTGGACACAGACCTCCTTCAATATTTACTAGAAGAGTTCTGCCACAGTGCAAAGGCTACTCAGCATTAAACTGCGCACTTAGAGTAATCAGAGTGATGATGTTTTATTAATTAGAAAGATAAATATGTGAACAACACATACGCTGCAAAAGTTCTACAATGTAATATCTATACTATAAAGTACTAATAGTCTGTCTGTCTGTGCATCCTCGATTCATGCTTGAATGGTTGAAGTTAGATCACAAACTCATATATACTTAGAATCAGTGGCATCAGGGGAGCATTATAGGCATGTCTATAAGCCACACCCCTTTCTATACCTTAAAAAAATCCAAAAATTATATTTTTGCAAGATGAAGGAATTGAGCTACAGGCCTAAAACTTTGACATGCAGACACATCTTGACTGTGAATAACATGGGGTGGGTCCCATCTGGCCACACCTCTTCTTTGTAAGGCTAAAAATGTGAAAATGGTAGATATAAAAACACACTTTGACATAATCACATGTTCATTTCTGTTTTAAAGATCCTATAAAATGTTTTCAAAGCAGATACTTTTGTGACTGTGAGCTGAAAAACTGCCTGTTGGGCAGGTTTTTCGCTAGTATTCATAAAATATCAACATATATGTAGAGTTATAACAAATTTTTTTTTGTTTCTTTAGCTTCAATACAATATATGCTACCAGTTAAATAAAAGGATGGAACACTTAAAATCCAGACATGTTATTTTTTAATTATTGGTGCAACAGATACAAGATGTGTTGGTTTTAGTTGGATTTTTTTTCTTTTTAATTTTTTTAATACTACCCCAGTAAACACGATGACTATATCAGGTGTTACTAGGCCAGAAACATATTTCTGATGAAGATAGCTTTTTTTTACATCTTACAAATAGTGGATAGTCAGTCAATTTGCAATCCAATCCACTCACAGGACATATTGGATGCTCCATCATACTCCTGTCCTCTGACATTTTTGACATTCAGACCAAATTGGTCATGGCCATTGAGGACACAAGTAGCAATAACCTAGCCAGTAACTTTAGTTAATGTGGCCTATTGTGAAAAATCCTTTTGGATGGTTTACAAACTGAACACATAACCAATTACTTCATTACTAAAAGAAGTTATTCCATCCACCATTATCAAAAAAAAAAAATTAGAACTTCTTATTCTATCAACTAAATATACACTCTGGCAGAACAACGTTTTGTGTCTATTTTCCTCAACAGTTTTAGCTAGTGCAGAATTAATACACTGATTGGACAGATGCACTTGAATCTGCCATTGCATTAAGATGGTACAGATAAAGGGATGACTATCTACTACCTTGTATATTGACCCAATTTTTAAAAGGTGTATTGACTAGAATTCCATACTTACTCTATTTTTTACAAACAAACTGAAGAAAATACAAAACCTACCATCCAATCAATACATACCTACCAAGAATATTTTATTGGTATTTCACCTGAAAGCAACAGTTGTACAATATACTCCTTTGGGAAAGGGAAAGGGAAAGGAAAAGTTTAGGGAGAAACCAAATTTTTTGAAAATCTAAAGATTTGATCTTTATCCGAAGAATTTACCACACTAATTACTTCAGGAGTGGTCATATTAGGCATAATGAAAAAGACATCTTAACTTCCTTGAGGTAAACCGGCAGGACCACCAATACAATCTAGATGGTCCAAACTTGCACAAGTAGCAGCTGATCCCAAGCTAAGATTTTCACAACCGCCATCAATAGTACTAATTACAGGTATATGTCTCACATCAGCAACACTATCACTAATGACAATAGGAATGGGGAATGGACATTGTGCCTTCAGTACTTCGGAAGGCCATCACTACTGGAAGTTGCCATCTTCTCCCAGCAAGCCTTGCCTCCATATTAAGTTTAACTAGATATCCCAATATCAGGACCACCATTACCATCTACATCATGATGATTTAAACCTACATAACCAGCAGAAGGTCCCAACCTAAGATTATCACTGACACAAGTGCCACCAAAATTACTGAACATAGCTACATGGCTCACAGCAACAACACAATAACCACTATTGGTAGACATAGGAAGTGAACACTCCAGCTTGAAGTATCCGAGAAAACCACCACTTCAGGTAGCAACCATCTAGCTTCCATCTAATACACAAGGGAGTTAAGAGATTCAGGGAAAGGTAGGAGGTGCTTACTCACAGTTACATGGTGACCCGCTACAGCAGAAGCCAGTCATGTACAGATCCAGATAATCTGATACACTATAAACTGAACCTGGGAGGCACCTGACTGACTAACTCTTGGATGGTGTGTGCATGGCATGGGTACTGGGTAAGGCCACACTAATTAATAACATTGTTTCATGAGTAAGCCGTCCTATTATTGCAGGATTTAGTTTATAAATATAACGATTACATCATAAAATATGACATCATGGCTTATCCTTATATCTTAGATTATGACTCATAATGAGCCACTTGTCAATGGCTAGTTGTGAAAATGGCTGAGTTGAGTGCGGCTTTGTGGTCTTTGTTAATGTTACACATTCGGTGGGTTTTCTAAATGATATTCATAGAATTTTATGATATTCACAGCAAATTTATAATATACACACACACACACACACACACACACACACACACACACACACACACACACACACACACACACACACACACACACACACACACACACACACACACACACACACACACACACACACACACACACACACACACACACTACAACGAACAAACTTGCTGATCCCAAATTGCTAATCTACACCGAGAGCTTCCCCCCCCCCCCCCCCCCCCACCCCTTAAGTCATTATAAGTCTAAACACTTAATCATAAGTGAATGGGTTTTTGGCTGGAAATTTCCAGTCCTGTTTTAAAAAAGACCAGAGGCCCATTTACAGCTTCGCTTGCAATGATCAAAACACTTTGTACAACAAACACTATCCTAGATATTATTGAAAGGTAATTAGAAGAGTTTCAGTTTGACTCTTCTGCTTGGCAGTAATTGAAATTGCTGAATAAATGACTTCCAAAATAGTGCTTCCTCAGCAATTGTGAATGTCTCCAGTTTGCTCTGTTTCAGTTATTGATTTACTAGTGTTTCCAGCCCTAGACACTGCTCATAATGGTGTTGTTTTTTTTCTTAAATTTTGTTCGGTTTTTTCTAAATATTTTCAAATTCTTGGTCTAATTGGTGTGTAGGAAGGGACATTTCTTCAATAATACCGCTATGCATTCATTCATGGGAGAGGTCACTGTCCATACTGCTTTGTACCCCCATTTCCCATGTACTGGTTGTTGTTTCTTTCTAGTTGCATACATAGAGGCCCATTTGCAGCTTTGCATGCTATGTTCAAGATGCATTATCCAACAAACATCATCCTAGATATTATTGAAAAGGGCATTGGAAGAGTTTCAAGTTTATTCTTCTGCTTGGTAGTGATTAGATAAATCACTTCCACAACAGTGCTGCCTCAGCAATTATGAATATCCCCAGTTTGCTTTGTTTCATTTATTGATTTTCTACTGTATTCTGCCCTAAAAACTGCTTATGATAGTGTAGGGGGGTTATTTGTTGTTTTTTCTAAATATTTTCAAATTTCTGGTCTAATTTGTGTCCAGTAATTTTTTTTCTTTTCCCCCCAGTAATTGCATAGCTGGTGGTAAAATGAAGTTGAAATTGGTCTCTCCAGTGTACTTTGACTTAATTTCTGGACAGCCATAAATGGGTGCAGTTACATCCTTAACATAGTTACTTTCAATATTTTTCATTCATTCCTTTTTAATGTTATTTCATTTGGAGTCAGTGTAGTTATACACACCCCTCATAACTACATTTTTCATTTATTATTTTTTTTCTATTTATTTATTATTTAATTTTTATAAATATTATTGCTGGTTTAAAATAATTTATTGGTGGTAATGATCTAATACTATTCTGGTCAAAATTCTATGAATTGGTGGAAGAAGACATTTCAAATTATTTTTTATCTTTCATCTTTTAAATGGGACTATTTTTTTTAAATTTTCAAGCATATTCTGCTAACTTTATAATTTTACATTAATTTTAGACATGCCCACAACACAGAATTGGGGCTTGTAACTTGAGGTACTTAGCCGTTTTAGCTAAGCTTCAGCTCACTAAAGAGTCTTCCATTCTCAGCGGCACTGGCTAGCCAGATTTAATTTTCTTTCATTAATTTTTGTTTTTTTTTTTGTTTTTTTTTTGGCATTTTTAGCAGCCATTTTAAAAACGGGGAGCGTGGGTGGAGACGATGTCGACCTTTTACCTACTTTACGAACACAATTTGCTTAAAGGAAAGACTCAGTTTACTTCTACTAACTTTTTAGTTGGACATTTAAAAGAAATTCGAAGGCCTTCTGCACCCCTTGGGCCACGTAGGGAGCAGAATGAAGTTTAATTCGCTGTCCCACGACCCACAGTTCAAAAGTTTTTCTTGCCAGTTACGCAGCAGGCAGGCAGGCAGGCAGGCAGGCAGGCAGGCAGGCAGGCAGGCAGGCAGGCAGGCAGGCAGGCAGTTAGTGAAAATAATATTTAGGATTTAAAAAGAAAAAAGAAAAAAAAAAGATTTTTGTGCAAGCTCAGCTATGCAGGTGAGCTGCAAGCTTTGCAAAGGCAAAGTCTTAACAACAACCCCCGCCCTAGCCCCCCCCCCCCCCCCCCCAATAGTCTTGCTGCTGGGGAGAGTGTCTCCCCACATTTCCGAACGTCCTGGGAGTTCTGTTACTGGGAGATGGTTTCAAAATCTGGGTGTTTAGCGCAATCTCCCAGATGCGGAGACTTGCGAGGTCTGCTTTCGATTCTCTTGCTCTGTCATAGACAGACCCTTTACCCCCTAAACCACATGGCTAGTGAGACGGAGACCAGGTCAGTGCATTGTGCACATCTGGCACGTTCACCTAATTAGAGCACACCTTATTGGAAAAGTATAGCTGTTTGACCTCGTGTCCCTTGTGAGTAGTGGTGTACCTTGACCTTAAGCAATGGAGGAGCTCATAGCTAGTCAGACGAAGGCTAAGGATCCCCTGGAAGTAAGACCAATAGTACCATTTTCTCTCTGGAATTAGTGACCTGGGTGATTCCTATGCGTTCTACTTAGGTATCTGTTCTTGTGCTGGACAATGGACGCTGCAATGGCTTCCCTGGTTCCCTGGAGAAGTTTTCTTCCTTGACCCACCTGTCTGTAGTCAATGCTGGATTGGCTACACTGGACGGTTTCCCATCTCTGCAGAGCTTGAAGGAGGTACTTATGTTAGGGTTGCCAACTTCTGAGCACATTTTAAAGACAGCCGCCTCATTAATTTAAGCCAAATTTAAGCCAGTTAGGAGCCAAAAAATGCCAACAATATGCCAATTTTATAAATATTTATTATCAAGAACTCTATGCTATTATCACATCATAATTATATATTTATATACCTGTAATAAAGCAGTTAAATAGCCATATGAGCATCAATAGTTATATATTTACCATAAGACAAGG